>CM076733.1:15706236-16068736 GCA_038501795.1 Pseudopleuronectes americanus | reverse complement strand
TCAGACTTTTGCCAGAGGCTCTTAATCAAGATCAGTTATCTTATGCAATTTCTCCGTTGTGACAAGTCAGTCAGTCACTAGTCCCTGTGTTATATTAGTAAAAGGTTAAAGGAAACTTCTTTACTCACCTCCTCAGGATGACTCAGCACGTGGCCTTCAGGCCCAGTGATCCCCTGCTCCAGGATCTTGCACTGCTCCTGAAACAAACACACAGACACACAAATGAACACACAAACCACTGTGGAAGGTTGTTGAGTTGTGTGCAGGTACACACATGTTCTTCATGACCAGCCTTGGCAGTGAAAAACCAAGCATTGGCCATCGACTCCATCATCCTCATCTGTGGGTTATTATGAGCTCAGCATTGAGCATGTCATCGCGACCGGGGAGGAAACGATGTGTCGCAGGTTTAACTTCGGTTTAATAAACCACAGAGACGCTTTGGGCTCTTTGTGCTGAGTGGGGTTTAGGGTTTTATATCCCGACAAGGAGCAGCGGATCACTGCGAGTCGTTTTGGATTAAAGTCTCGTACCTCAGCTACGATGTCTCCGTTCTCGGCGTGGACCTGAGCGATGGCCCCCAGGTCGCGGATCACACTGAACACCTCGTACACCTGGGGAGAAGACACACAGTAAATCATCAGACACCTCGTCACTGCATGAATGATCTCTTTGTTTGAGTGATTTTAGTTATTATTGATTATCTGAACAAATACTGGTTTATTTGAATATTCTGTGTCTTTAAGGCCCGATCTCCTGATAGAGCCAGTCGGCTCTGATTCGACTAAAAGCTTTTTGTGCATTATTTAAATGTAGAAGTATGGATCGGACTTCTGAGGAGGACTTTTCAACTTTGCAGAACTTTCTATTCACAAAAAAACTTGTTAATCAAACAGGAGGAAAGAAAAACAGAAAAATCATCATATGTGTCCTTTAATCCCAGAAAAAAGACGAAATAAAAACCTGAATGACTCAAAACTTTGTGGTGAAATTAAACATTCGTCCACATTTTCAAACATTAAGTGAATCTCCCCCCCATACACACTCGTGGTGATGACTTCACCGACATGGAGTGACTCATCATCCGCTCGCTGCCAAACACGCAGCAATAAAGAGCCATCGACGTTTGACACGGAAGAGAAACAGACAAACTCTGGCTGCTGCGGCCCGGAGAGAATTCCTCACACAGGTGCGAGAGACCAACACGGATCTGTGTTTGGAAACAGCTTTCAAGTGGGATTAATCTGTTTCGACCGTGAGTCAGAGGAGACGTTCAGAGGGAGAAACACGGCGTGAGACAGACGGCCGAGACGGAAAGCAGCCGTAACTCACACTGACAACAGAGAGTCTCACTGGTTGTCGGCTCCCAGTCTCTGTTTCACCGGATTAAACAGATACAAACACAGATGTGGAGGAATTTTACATGTTCTCTTTTTTGTTTTCAAACTGGTCCTGAGCTCAGAGTCTAGACCAGTGAACAAGTCATGACTCAGATATGAATGAAACGGACTTATAATTAGACACTGATGATCATGTGGAAAGTTGTCAGATTTATATGCTGCTGCGAGTTTCATGTTTACTGAGAATTTAACATTTTAATTAGATTCGGTGGAGGGGAAGCTGCATCTCGACAAGGCAGTGAAACCTTTAAACGTTTTATTGTACAAAGACTTATGATTTAAATCATTGTAAGACGTTTTATTTATTTTATTTTATTATATTTAACCCTTTTATCATCTGTAACATATTCCCTCTTCTAGTTCTGCTCCATTATTTTCTAATATTGTGTGATCTCATTATTTCATGGGATCTATGATATTATATTTGATTTTGCTGTTAACTTAATAATGCAATAATGGTTTTAAAACAAGCTTTTATGGATTTGACGTTTTCCTCTGGTTTTTCAAATGACAGAATGAAATGACAGTGAAAATAACGAGAGGCCTCACCTGGGCGTCACTGAGCTGGAAAACGTCTTTATAAGCCAAGTAGACCAGGAAAGAGTTGACACCTACAAAATAAAAAGACAAAAAAATTCAAAACTACAAGGTAACGGTTTAAAGCAGAAAGTGAAGAGCTCCTATTTTAAGCAATTTTGTGCTTTATTAAAAGCCGTAAACCTCTTCATGCACAACATCTCAGACTGAGCCTGCAAAACAGAAACTTTCATGTTCTCTGAAGTGAAACACTGTAAATTTGACCCCATGTTTTCACCCCACACAATAACTGAAAACATGCTACTTGCTCTTTTCTTTGTGTTGTGGGTGTGGTGAACATTTCAGCCTCAAGAGGTCACTAGAGAGGCTTTTCTACTGATCAATTCTTTCATATTAAAACATTAAGTGTTTTCTTTCAAGTTAATCATATTCAAAGCATTAGGTTGTTAAACTGTGCGTGTGCTCTGGGTGTGGTCGCACCGTGGTCCTTCACCAGCGCCTCCATCTCCTCCTGGATGCCCCGGTGCCACTCGGTGATGTCCACGTGCAGAGAGTAGTCGCAGCAGGACTTGCTGTCGGCCCATTCACGCCACTGCTCGAAGGCAGAGAGGAGGCTGACGCCCGGCTCAGGTACGACGTGGTCAACTGGAATAACAAAACAAAAACACAAGCTCAGACTCAGGCCTGGTTGATATCAAGTGTTATCTGAATCTACTGAGTCCACAGCCAAGATGATTCAGTTTGGATCCGAAGCCCAGTTTGTCCGAAGTGAAGCGTATTGATCTTTGAAAATAACCAGATACACGTCTGCTGGTCCACGTTCAAACCGCAGACTGCGCTCACAGCACAAACATCATCTGTTCGTGGTTTCCAGCAGTTCACGTATAGATCAGCTCAAGATGTTACGTCTGTAGACGTTTTCACACACGGTGACTGTCTCGAATCTGCTGAAGCGAAGGATCCAGTTGATTAAATGATCCTTCAGGGCGGTAACAGATTCTGAATCAGCCAAGTTGACTATGTATGTTTTCAAATACAAAAAAATGTAGCTCTGGATTTATGTTTGAGGTAAAAAAACAAGAAGAATACGTTAAAGAATGGTGCAAACATATGTCAATTAGAGTTTTGGATGGTTGTGTAGTGTACAATAACATGAGAAAAGTCGTAATATACAAATATTTGCATTAAATCAATGCATAAACCTTAATTTTAAATGGCTGTCACAGTTTCTGAGAGTCACTAGTTCCTACTTTGTTATTTATTGACAAACCAGCTTGTCGCTTCAGTGCTAATTTGTTTCATCCTCCTTCACATGTGGTCACAAGTGTCTCATCAGATCTTAATCAGTCTGGATCATGAGGTTTAATCGTTAGTTTCCTCATCTGTGGTTTGAAATCTGATTCAAGTCGAAGCTCCGGCCTCTTTACAAACTGTCACTTTCCCCCTGGTTGGTGCCGAGCTGTGTGCGACAGTCTGTGTGCGACAGCCTGTGTGCGTCAGCCTGAGGCGACGAGGCCGGGAGTGTGTGTGTGTGTTCTGCTGTGATTGAGGGAGAGGAGGGTGGAGCAGCTGAGTCAGAGGGAGGAACCAGTGTGACAATTACAGGGATTTTTCATTTAGCTTTGTTTTCCCTGTCACGTCAGGACTAGTCCTCAAACAGCCACACCTCTGTCATCACTAGGATGTCAGGGTGCAAGGTTTCTAGGTGGGTCGGCCAATCAGGGTCCTTCTGTTCCCATGTGTCTGTGTGTTGTACTCAAGCTTAAAAAGAAATAGAAGCATGACCTTTCAAAGATAAACAGTGTTATGAAAATGCAAATAGAACTATAATAATTAGCAATGATGCTAGACGTTAGGGGGCTGCAGCACCTCCTACTGGCAAGGGGTGTAACTTCAAGACGAAAAAGAAACAAACTAAATCGATACAAAGAAACATATTCATTTAATTTCGGAGAGAAGCACAGTAGCACTACTTAAAATATTTGATTCGATTTAAGAATATGCTGCTTTGACTAACAATAAACTGGTGTCTGTTATTGTGGAAAATGTTGTTGGATATTCAAATGAACACTAAAATCATGAATGTTTAATATCTGATCGACAGAATCCATGTTTGTGAAATAACAGAATTTTTGTGTGTGTCTCAGGGGAAAGAAATTCACTTCCTGGCTCAGTGTGAACTCCTCAGAGCAGATGGACAATTTCATATTTTGGCTCCCATGGGACCCGACCTGGCACTTTTCCTGTTCTCATTAAGATCTATTCAAATGAGGCCAATCAGTGAATGTGGGGGTCTTGACTTACTGATCATGGTGGTTCCTCCGGCGAGCGCGGCCTTGGTGCCCTGGTAGAAGTCGTCTGCAGAGGTCATGCCTCGATCCGGCATCTGGAAGCGAGTGTGCGTGTCGAGGCCGCCCGGCATCAGCATGCGGCTGTGGGCGTCGATGGTTTTGACCCCCCCAGGCACGATGAGGTTTTCCCCAATTTGTCTGAGAAAAAAATAAGTAATTCATTATAAAAAGAAGGGAAATAAACCACATATATTAAGTTTTAAAAGGTTTTAAAAGGAAATTTTAGCTTTTTAAATGCCAGTATAGGAAAAACAACAGTATTTTCACTATTTACAGACTTTCCTGTTCTTATTTTTAACTCCTCTATAGGTTTATATTTCTGCCCCTGTTGGTTCGCTTGATTTTTCAGCAGGATGATGCAATAACTACTCATCAGATTTCCATGAAACTATATGAACTGTGTGTAAGGTTCAGGGAAGAGGGGAATACATTCTTGTTTGGCTCTAGATCAAAGCTGCAGATCCTGGAATTTTCCAGGAATAATTCATGGATCTTAGTAAAAAGAAATCAGACATTCAGTCGACCAATATTTATGAGTGTGTCTAATTTTGTGCAGCTTGTTTCGATTGAATGGGATTGTTTGCTCCACTGAGCAACATACCAGTTTATATTACAAGGACAGATTCTAAATTTGTAAACATGTTGTCAGCTTCTTGAACTGAACTCACTTGATGACTCCATCCTCGATGTAGATGTCAGCACAGAACGACTGGTCATCGTTCACGATCTTCGCCCCTTTAATGAGGAGACGGTCACTCTGGAAAAAAAACAATAACGATGATTAGTCTCTGCAGATATAATAACACGTCGTCGTGAAAACAGAAGATGAGTGAACCAGACGCTCGAGGTCTGAACCCTCGGGGGAGGGTTTTATAGATGCCTGTAAAAATATGACCATGAGGTCGAATATCTGATTTGATTCGACTGGATGTGGGATTAAGTGCGTTTCAAGAAAGACATTGTGGGGAAATGCTAAATGCTAAAAATTCCAAACTGGTTTAATCTACTGAGCTGTCGCATTCCGGCCTTTTTAGGATGCACTCAGATGAGAAACATGCAGCTTTAAACAGATACTAGATTTCCTCCTACACACACACACACACACACACACACACACACAGATAAATACACTGCAAACACACACACTTCAACCACACTGTGATGTTTGGATCAGGGTGTGGATGTTTTTAATGTCAGGAGGGAAATAGAGGAGAAGAAGGTTTTTTATAAAGATATCTGTAAGGAAATACTCCTCCAGTCTCTCCAGTGTTTTCTGGTTGGAAACAGTAGCTGCAGTTCACTAGTGAAATTCTTCAGCAGCTATTAGAATGTAAATAACCGTGACCTGTGACATAATGAGAGGAATTCAGCATAACAATAAAGGACAGACTCCCTGTTGTCTACGTGTGTGTGAGCTGTTGTAGTAACAGACACAAGGTTGAGCCAATCAGGGCACAGACTGTGTAATCAATCATCGATGGCACCCACTCCCACTGAGCCCCTCAACTCCCCCGTCCCTCCCCCGTGTCACCCCCGCAGCTCGGCTCCTCTTTCCAGAAAGGGAGTGGCAGCTCTGGTCACAGGGACTCCAGCATCCCCGGCTAACAAAGGCTGCTCTGTCTGAGGCTCTGTGTGTCTGGAGCTGCTGCTGCCCGGCCGCCCGGCCAGCAGCTCGGGGCCCATGAGCTCTGCTGCCGCTCTTCAAAGCCCCGGCCAGCCGCTCGCAGCCCCGCCCTGCACCACGCACAGAAGAACTCTGAGCTGCAGGACGCAGCGCCATGAAATCTCATTTACAACCGTCCCCTTGTTTCAATAACCAGGGGGGCTGAATCTGTTACTGCAGCACAATGAGGAGCAGGTGGAATTTGTTTGGTACATGAGGGCAGTTCATATTCAGCATGTAGGGAAACACATGACATCATTTTCAGTCCCTGTTGATCCCTGCAGGTGTTTTTATTGTTTCTTTCACATGCATTTTGTGTTCTGCAGCTTCCAGCATCTCACATGGAAGCATTTACAGCTTCACTGTTTCTTATAACATCATAAATTTAACATTTCATTACACTTTGACATTTCAAACTTCAGTGCCATCGCCCAACAGGCCCCTTAAAGTCAATCAATTTGAAATAAATCACACACACTCATAAATATCAGGCCTCTCACTGTGCCTACTTTCTTTCCATCAAGATCCATAAATTACATCCTGGGAAAATAGTGAAAAACTAAAATCCTGGATCTGCACCAAACTGAGTTCCTCAATGACCCATAACACATCCTCCTATTGAATTTGATTAAAATCCATTTAGTTCAGTTTTTGCGTCTTCAGACCCGACTGACAGGAACTCGAGTGGCATCACATGACCCGGCTTCACGCTGCATGTAAAACCACAAACTTCTTTGAACCTTTTCATGGAAATATGAATAAAAGAATCATAGTTTGAAGCCACAAACTCAGGATTTGTCAGGTGGTGAGAAGAAATATGTTCAAATCCGCTGGTTTAGATCAGAAAAACATCTTCTAGCTCAGATTTTTGCATTTCAATCCTATCTCCTCCCTAACCTCTTTTGTTTTCATGCCGTAGATAATCCTACACACTCTTGAGGACCTCAGCTGACGGCAGCCGCTCTGGAAAAATGTCGTGCAGCTGTCATTTGAAAGGTGTGGCGATGCTCTGTCAGCGCTCATGGAATTCGGGCAAATAGATTGTGTGGTAATCTTCGATCTATGTGGTGCAGACGGCTCTGGTGGAGCGATGTGCTGCGCTCCAGGCTGCCGTTGGCCCGCGTTCATCCCAGCGACTGCTTTGAAATGATGCAGTTACATCATCACAACGGTCATTATCACATTAAACCGCCCGAGTTCGCCAGCAGTCCTCGAGTCAACAGTCACATAAACTCAAAGTCCTATGAGCCAAGACTTTGGGTTTTATCCCTAAAAAGAGGTGGGATCACAAGAAAGGTTCAGTTTCTCAGTTTAATCTGCAAAACAACTACTTCCCCTTGGATCCAGACTTATCATCTAATTGTTGTGGAGCTCACAGGAGCTGGAAAGTGTATCTGATTGTTCTGGATCACGGCCAAACATGACAGTGACCTTTTCATCACGGGAGCCTCTCACAGCCTCACAAACAGGATGTGGACGGAGCTCAATGGGCTCACTGTTGCCATAGAGCTGTGTTTTCATTCCACAGCACAAAACATGAGCGTGCTAATGTATATATGCAGCGTGGAGTGTGGTGAGCAGAGAGTAAGACGCCAGTGTTTTCACACAATTAGTGGATCCGTGGATCCCTCACCCGTTATTGTACGGAGAGAAAAACAACTTTCCTTAACCCGAATTATCGACCTACATTATCTACGTCTTCTTAAAGAAAACATCCTGGTCCGGGGGGGAAGCCCCACATGGACGGATGTAGAAGAATTGTATGGAGGAAGAGGGGGGGGAGTGGAAAAGAAGCTGAATTACGACAGAGAATGAGGGACAAGTTAAAGATAATTAAGATTCTACAATTTCGAGAACAAAGATGTGACATAAGGAGAAAATAGTTATTAACAATAAAGTCTTAATTTTACAAACTGAAGTCAGATTGTTGTAAGAATAACTGTTGGTTGCATTTGTGTGATATTAAAAAGGGGTTTTCCTAAAAAGAAAGAAAAAGCATAACACAAACATTTCATGGCTAGCGTGTTAGCAAGAAAACCACAACACGCAAATCGAGCGGATGTGAAGAAACCAACATCCTCTCTTTGACTCCCAAATAACATCAACAGTGCAAAATGGCGGCACCTGCATTAAAGATATTTTGGTTTCATTTCTGCACAAGACACGTCGTCCATCTTTAAATACGCACAGCCAATCAGATCAATCTGTCGTATCACATGACTCATGTAAGATATGGTTATTAGAAGCACGTACAAACAAAGCCACAGACCAACGAGTGGAAATTTAAATCGCCACACAATAGAAAGGAAGTCGCCTGCTGACTGAGACGTTTGGTGAAATTAGAAAGAAATCTGCTCAGTCGCAATGAAAACATCTGCAAGTGTTAGACGTCTCCTAGCAACGGAGCGTGTTGTTGTCCAAATGGAACGTATCCTGGCAACATCTGTGAAGTCAGGTGGAGAACGGTGCCAGGTCCGACCCTCGGAACGCTGATTTATGGGAGTTCTGGATTATTCAAAAACCCTCCTGCTTATTAAAATAAAAGAGCGCACACGTTCAGACACATGCTCACTTTAGAATGACAGACTACAGCAGGGATTAAACAGGTTCCCCCAAGAGGAGATGTCGAGCTCTACAAGTTGGCTGGAAAAATACCGAACAATAAAACCTAGGTTCAAATCAACAGAGAAAATCAAAAATCAACCATTCAGCAATGGAGACATTTACCTTAAATCTGTGTTATTGACTTTAATAATCATTTTGATTTAAATATTCTCTGTAATCCTGGGTTTTACACTTAAGTCCCTAAAATTGTGTATACAATGAAAACACTCACATTCTACATATATTTGTATTTTTAACTTAAACTCTGACTTTGACTATGAATGACTATGAATTTATTGACTATAAATCACTGGTACTCTCTCTGGTATTTTTTAATACAAATTTAAACTCTGTCCACACTCTGACCTCGAGGACACAGTGAAGGTGGAGGCATCACCTACATGATCTGTATTTATATACACATGAATTTAATATTTGTTATTAAATAAAAACTTTCCATACACACACACACACACACACACACACACACACACACACAGCACGTGTTTCTGCCGTCATGAATGGGGTAAATTAACTGTGGGTGAACGAGGATGAAGCGGGGGGGGGGCGGGGGGGCGGGTGATTTGGACACCAGCTCACTGTGTACGACGTGAGAACAGACATGGCCCCGGGCTGATGTGCACTGATAACAGCATGAACACACTGCAGTGACCTTAACTGTAACAACACACACACAAACACACACACACACACACACAAACACACACACACACACACACATACACTCACACACACACACACACACACAAACACTTTACTCAAGGTTTACTAACACTCTCCTGATCTCTCATCCTCTGAGGACACAGAGTCACTGAGACTTTAATCCAGTCTTATTATAGCTTCAGTCTATTTATAACTCTCCACTATCTTTGTACATTGAGCATTTTTTTACTAGTGAAGACAAAATAACTTGAGTCAACATTTCAATTACAAACTTACTTTACAACAATATTGATGATGATCCATTCATCAGGTCCCAGCTTCTCACACGTGAGGATTTTATTTTGCTTTTCAATATTTTACTTCACTCACTGCTGCAGTTCATTTCTTATTATTTGGTATTTTAACTTTTAATAACAAGTGAGAAATGCTCATCACGTTTTCAGAGTCAAAGAATCAGACCAAAAAAAATTATATTTAATTTATAATTAACCTATTGCATTACATTTCCAATGAAAGAAAACAGGGAAAAATAGCTAATTTGCAGATTTAAAAAGGTAGAACAAGAGGATGTTTGACTTTTTTCTTGATAATTTGGTTAATTAAATTACTCATCAGTGATCACAAACATCGATAGACTAAATAAATAATTCAGTAACTGTCTCAGACTTAATATTGGAAACTGAATATTAAGGTTTTTTGGATCATTGCTGAGTTCAGATTGTTTTTTGCTCCTTTTTATTAACATTTTAATCGAATCATAGTAAAAGTATCATTGGTTTCAGGCGCTGCTCGCTCTCTTCTTTGAACTCTGCTCGTGTTTCAATGTATGAATCAGAGATTTCATGAGTCACAGCGACGCTCTGATGCCAGGTGCTTCACTTGAAGAGTTTCATTCATATTTGATGAGCAGTGCTTTCAGTACCTCCCGGCCTGTGGAGCGGACCCGCCTCCATGTGGCCGAGACCAACCAGTCGGCCCATCGCCATCCTGAGTGCAGGGTGATTCATTCCCCTTTGTATTAAATCTACTTAAACTCATTAAACTGGCAATTTGTCAGAGGGACAGAGATAATTGTTTGGTCAGTGCTTCTCCTGTATTATATTTATTCCATTTAAGCCCATTCATTTCCTCTCCGGCTTGTGTTTGCTTTAATAAACTCATCACTGGCTCTGTCACACGGTCGAGACCCAGGCGCTGAAATCAAATCCCTGACATGGTTTTAAAAGACAAAGCTTCACTGCTCCTCCCTGATGTGACGTGTACACAATTCACTACACAACTGAGAACGTGCAGCAGGTAGATCCTCGATATCTGAAGAAAACTGTTCCAGAGACAAGTCGCTCGTCTCTGACCTGCTTTTACTTCCATGCACGGTTCAGGAATAGTCGGTCTATCCATTTAGTTCTTAGTTAATCACTGTTGGGACTACACCTCCGACTAATCCTCTCAGCTCTCCACCAACTGGCTGCTGCAGCTCCAGCACAGAGACAGTCAGGGGAGGGGGTGGGGATATGCCTCTTTTCACCAGCGACACCACGCTGCCAAAGTCCAGAATATGTTTTCAATTATTATGTTATTATCATTGGAATCTTTTTTGTCCACAATGCCTCTTTATAAACAACTGAAATATGAAGTAGTTTCAAAATGGTTTGCTCTCTTTATATAATCTATGACTGAGACAGGCCACTTAATAGTATTTTTCCATTTGAATCATCACTCGGAGAAATCTCAGTTTGTGTCAACGTCACTTTTTGCCTAATAGAGCAGCAACTATTGACTGATTTTCATTATGGATCAACTTATTGATTTTTTTTTGGGGACTAATTGATGAGTTGTTTTGTCTTGAAAGCGTCAAAAGGGCAAACAACACTTACTAGAAGCTGCCAGAGCTCAATGAAGCAAATACACATCATGTGTCCAACCAACAGCTGCAAACCAAGAGATAATTCATTTATAATGAGGGTTCAGGGAAGACAGGAGTCCAGGCTGATATGGGATGGGAGAGGTTATAGATCGCTCTGTGGGTCCTTTCATGGTTTACTTTGACCACACGCTGTCTACATGTCGGCCACAAGGAGGATGGAGGTTTAGGCCTCAGCTATAATGGAGTGTATCAGAGAAGGTAAGGGACCCCTCATCCTCCTCCTGCCCACCATCATCCCACCAGAGTCCTGGTGACGGCTTCTTCTCCAGGACCTTAATGTGAAGATGTTTCCTGGTGGTAACTTTTACTGAGGACACATGAGGCTCTTGTTGACCCCTCAGGCCCAGAAGATCCACTGTGCAATAAATATAATCCAATCAATAATGTATCTGTGCATCTTTTAATCTGCTGCATTTTAGGATGAAACCATGAAATCAAATAGGCAACACATATGTGAGATCTGCTTCATGAAAGACTATTTCCGCTCTGTCCCTGTTATGAGTTGTTCCGGACATTTCTAACTCGATTATTCCACCTTGTTTCCGCCCGGCGACCTCCCTCCTTCCTCCAGCTCTGCCGGTGTGCAGCAGCATCTTCCCTTCATTACACAGCTGAGAGAAACATGGAAGGAAATGGGAACCTCTGTCCCCTCCCTTCCCCATGGCTCCCCTCCCTTCCCCTCCCTATTCTCCACTTTCCACTGAACCAGCACCACCTCCATCATCCAAGGGGAACTCTCTGCTTCCACCGTGACACAGTTAAAGTGTCCTACAAATAAAAAATGAGATGTGTATTTTTATCAAGGCGAAAACGGAGCTTGAGGGAATAAATAAGGAAAATGCAGGAGGTGCTGAGGGGGATGAGGGGAAGCATTTGCTCCACCAGCTGGTGTGCATTGATACCCGGCTCCCAGACGCACAAAGACCACCGGCGTGAAATCTCCTCTCTCCTGCACGACACGCATAAAGCAGGACCGAGTGGTGAAGCTGCACCAACAATGAACGGGATTATTCTAACGGTTTTTTCTTGGCACTTGTCGCAAAGATGCTGCAAAAAAAAACACATTTAGTATTTTAGCTTCGAGGGCCTCGGTGGTTTATCGATCTCTAACGCGCGTTCATCCTCCACGACGCGGCTCTCACGATACAAACCCCGACATGCATGTGCAAAGATGCATTAAAAGGGAAGGAACGCATGAGGTCAGCCTGTGCTCCCGAGATCAGATTTGAGGAGGAGCGCGTTGCAGCGGAGGCGCAGGGACCGTGCCGCGCCATGCCGGTCCCATCCTGCACCCACACCCGCATGCAGGCCCGAACCCACCCGAGCCAGGACACCGGGCCGGATCCGCTCTCCTCTGTCACATGTAAAAAAAATAACACCCAGGACACTCACTGTGATGCGGGGGATGTTCTTCTTGCCCTGGTAGCCAGACATCTTCGCCGGTTGTTCCGTCGAGCGCTGCGCCTTGGACCGCTAGGAATGCACCGCGGGATTACCGCTGCTTGCGACGAGGAAGATGAGGGTGACGAAGAGCAAGGAGCAGGAAGTGTGGTCGCAGTCGATCCTTAGGGAGGCCACGAATGTGAAGAAAGTATCTGTGGAGTCCTGATGGCAGCCTCCCGGTCTCCACCGATGCACCAAACCTTCTCCCACCCAGACGGAGTCAGACGAGAGGGGAGGAGGGAGGGAGGGAGGGAGGAGGGAGGGACCATCCCCTTCCCCATAAAAGAACCCCACGGAGCATGCGCAGAGCCTCGCCCTGCTCCATTGACGGAGAGAGGGCCACTAATGCCATCAATGGCTCTCTTTGGATTAGTGAAGGCAGAGTGCACAAGACGGAACAAATGAAGAAACATCCAGCAGCCATTTTAACTTCTGATCACTTTATCTGCAAAGCACCGAATAAACCAGAGGAAATAAAAGAAACAGAGAATTCACAACTAGTTTCAACCTGAGTCATCAGTCACTGCTGGGGATGGTCTGTATTCATAGAACACTCAAAGCACTTCAAAGTAGATTTCCAAACAGTGAGGCACTTCCTCTATCACAGGCAAGGAGGCCTCGAACCTCCGACTGGTCAGTGGACAACCCGCTCTTCCTCCTGTGCCACAGCAGTCTTGGTGCTACCGATTCAAAGCGACTCAAAGTTGTTTCCAGTTGTGAATAGAAAGAGTTGGTAACACTTGTTGGGATCAGGGGAGAAAATACGACAGGGTTAAGTAAAATTAGAATTAAAGGAATATCTTCTAAAAGTGGTGGAAGTTGTTCTCCTTCAGCTGCAGAGGTCGGATATAAGACACCTGACCTGTAACCTGAGGCTATCATGGACTCCATCTTAACTTCAATAGCAGATTGTTAAAGGAGGTTATGGCTTCATCCATTTATTTGTTTATCTGTCGGCAAGATTATTAAAAAACTACTGAACCGATTTCTATAACATTGTGTAGAAGGGTTGTTGACGAAGAAAACCACTGAATAACAATCTGTTTCTTTCTAAAAACATAACTTATTGCACCAAAGGAAGCACGTTTAAGCAGATTTTTGGTGAATTTGCTAAAGAAGGCGACCGACTCCTGAGTTTGATTGTGTTTGCCTCTACATTCGGACTTAGACTGAGCTGCTAGCTGACGTCATGAGTCAGCCTTGGGTTGATGCACCACAAATTTGAGTTATTAAAACTTATTTCCTTGCAGGGCTTCATTGGAGGAGTGACAGCAGCTATGATATTTACTTATTTATTGTAGGGCAGTAGATAAAGTTGAAGATTATAGAAGTACAATACCTTAATAACTACCCAAATACAATACATTAGTAATGTTACTTTCCACCACTGCAGTCTGCAAAAAGTCATTATCTTTTAAATCAAGCATAGATCTGCCAGATATCATTTAATCGTCCAATAAATTCATTATATCTCTTTTATTATTTATACGCAAGAACAAATAAGTTAATTCCAATTATATATAAGCTTATACCAGACAAGGGCAAACTATATATGTACGATTAAAGTAGACAAAGGAGTTCCAGGAGTATCAGGAGTGGATTGTGTTGCTGATGCTTCCAATCAATACGTAACATGAAACCAGGATTCAACATCACAGCCAAAGCTTCTAATAGCATCCTGAGTGCTTGAATATTAAGTAAAGGAAGTGATGTCAGCGCCACGATTCACAACCCAACTGCAAAACCTGGATAATGTGTCGAGCCAGCAGGGGAAGAGTGGATTTTCTTGCAAGTCAGAGCTGCAGCTCACGTCCGTCAGCTCCACACCCTCAGATAAATGAAACCCTGCAGTCGAGCATTATGTCATGAGCACTCAACCTTCTGTGTTTACATGAGTCTCCGGCAGGAGGGGAAGACACGACTCCTTGCAGATTTACTTGTTTAGATAGTGATATAGCTCAAGGGCACTTCAGCAACACGTATGCAAGTACAACATAAATTCAACTGTATCAGCTGGAGCCAGCAGGAGCCACTCCCTCTGACAGCCCTGCATGCGGGGCCCTCCACCGACTCTGTTACATCACAGTGCTTTCTGGGAAATGTAGTCAGAGCAAGTTGTCTGTCGTGAACAGGCTGCAAGCTTACAAACTCAAATAGGTGACAGGGGCTTTAATTGGAAGATTATTGGATGCAAATTACGCAAAGATCTGATGGAAGAAATGAAAGAAGGAGAGAAAGAGATTGAAAGAAGAGAATGGACAGAAGAGGTAGAAAATATAAAAGACAAGAAAAACTAAATCACCCTTTTATCGTCCAGGTTCTGCAGAGCTTCTTTCCCGGTGCTCAACCTGATCTCCACCTTCCTCGGCTGGGAGATGTCGGTCTGCCGGTCAATGACGCTTCTGTCGCTCCGGCCCCTGCACATCGAGAGCGCGTCAAAGTCCAGCGTCTTGCTGTCGGAGGAGCCCTCCACCGGGCAGAACATGCCACAGAACTGCTGCCTCGGCCTGGCCGGGCTGTCGGAGCCCATGCTCTTGAAGAAGCCTGGTACTTCCCCGCTGGACGACATTCTTCTTGAGCAGGCGGGGGGGCAGCTGGGAGCTTTTTTCTCTGGGGGGGAGTGTAGCTGCACAGATGCTCCGGTCTCAGCTGCTTGTGTTCTTGTGGACAGCCACCGCCTTTTGCCGGCTTCCAAGTGCAGGTGGTCGCACTGTGACAAAGAGCGCAGGCAAATCTGTGAGGCTAATGCTGCATGAAAACACTCCCACTGTGGAGAGCGAGGATAAACGATGCTAGGAGATCCTCTTTTCCGTCTAGGAGCAGCAGACAGTTTTGAATTGCTTACTCATGAGTCTAAATGAGCCTCCGGGCTGCAGAGTTAGAAGTCAGCGTATATGAGGAGGCGACCAGCAGCTTGAAGCGTCGCCAGAATAAAGATCCACTGGGCTCAGGCTGGAGGATTAGTACCTGGAGACTGTGTGAACCCGGTCAGAGATGGTGGTAGTGCCAGGAGCGCATCACATCTGACGGTCCGGTTATGATCGCTGCTTTTTCCTCCAAAGTGACTTGTTCTGTGGCTGCATCGGCTCACAGGGACCTGGCAGTGCGTGGGTGTAAGAGCTGTGTGTGGGTCTGTTGTGTACCTGGTGTGTGTCTGGAGGCGTGTATGTGTGTGCGTGTGTGTCTGTCTGTGGGGAGTTTCTGGCACAGGTTCGAGGTCAAGAGGGGATCAGCACCATGGACAGTTCCACCAAAGTCACCACACCCAGTCCAACAATGAGAGGCGCTGTCCCTCCAGCACCACACACCCACACGCACGCACACACACACAACACACACTTATCTTTGTGAAGACACTCTTACCATAACGCCTTCACACCTATAAGCATAAAATTAATTTTGTCCCCTGGAATTCTCTACATACCTAAGAGGT
Organism: Pseudopleuronectes americanus; assembly: GCA_038501795.1. Classification (NCBI taxonomy): domain Eukaryota; kingdom Metazoa; phylum Chordata; class Actinopteri; order Pleuronectiformes; family Pleuronectidae; genus Pseudopleuronectes; species Pseudopleuronectes americanus. The sequence continues at coordinate 16,052,697 of CM076733.1, read as the reverse complement.
CCCCTGCCCCAAACCTAACTATCCCTAACCATAACTAACCCCAACCTTAAACATCCCAAACCTTAACCATTACCTAACCCAAACCCTGTGCTACATTATAAATGTTATTTTACCTTACATGTAGATATCTCTTGAAGCCCACCTCCTTCTTTCTATATGGCCTCCTCAGCTCAGTCGGTAGAGCAGCAGCCTTGAAGCCTTGAGGGCCAGAGTTCAGGGAACTTCTTCGTAGGCCATGATATAGACGACATAGATATAAAGTTACCTTGTCGCCCGTGCTCCCAAGTGGCCCCCAACCTAATTCTGACCCTAGAGCCCCGTTTCAATATGTGCTTTCATTGTAGGACTCAATTACTCATATTGTAAACATTCTAAAGCTCAGTTATAAATGCAATGTATCTGTTGAATTAGTGACTTGTGTCCTGAAGTTTTACTCTGAAGGTAAAAGTCATCCTTTGACTAATAATAACTTATCCTGGAGGGGAAATGGAAGGGAAAAAGAAGCTGGATATTAAAACCTGACAACCCATAAATTAGATTTATTTATTTACTCTTAAAGCCATTACTTAAACAATAAATACCTTTATCACCATTTTCTTTTACAACCTTCCGCTGTATTAATACACACAATGTACACAGTAAGTTGATATGTGCAGTTTACTGTATAACAGTATATGATGATTACGTATTGATCCACATTAGGATCTTCAAAGTCCAATCAGCCATTAAACACACAGGACAAATATAGAAGAACTGAATCATAAATAAATTATAATATCTGAGAGTAACATGAAACCACAACTTATAATAGTAACTTGCATTCAAGGGGAAGTTTGTCATCTTAAGTCTGAATGTGAAACCTTGAATTTGAATGAATCAATTAAACAGTTTTGTTCACTGCACCCACTTTTACCCTAATATGGATTTTCTTCCTCAGGCAATGAAAGTCATCTTCAAATGATGTAAACTTTCTAACTTATGAGACAAGTGCCATCATCATATCAGGAATTTTACCATAAAACATATTCAGATAGACAAGCAGTAAAATATTTTGTCCTATTTATCTTAACAAACTTTGTACGTTGCAACATTAACATGTGATCTTGCATCTTCAGCGACAGACATCCACACTAGTTATGGTTTGTTACAGAGAATGAGATGCATGTGAGGTCTAAATAACATCAGTGCTGCATGCTGATCAATAACAACAGGCAGCCACAGCTCAGTCTCGCACACATTGTTAATTCCTGACTCACACTACAACAGGGAAAAGCTTTGTTACACAAGTGGCCATGGAAAATATTTTAACACCGAGTCCATGTCAGCGCAGTTTCCATAACAACGTGGTGGGCCGCAAATGGCTTTGCTGCTACTATTTCCTCTCCCAGTGTGTGTGAGTGTGTGTGTGTGTGTGTGTGTGTGTGTGTGTGTGTGTGTGTGTGTGTGTGTGTGTGTGTGTGTGTGTGTGTGTGTGTGTGTGTGTGTGTGTGTGTGTGTGTGTGTGTGTGTGTGTGTGTGTGTGTGTGGCCATGTCTGTAGGAGGGGCCAACAATGTCTCTCATCTGAATGTCAAAGGTGGAGGCTGAGAAGTGAAAATGTGGAAGGTGCAGCCACGCCCTGAGGCCCACACACATACAACACCTCCGCCTTTTGCTGAAGTGTCGTTCTATTAAAAAAAAGAAGAAAAAAAACTGCCCCACTGGGAGGAGAGACGTGTTGGATAATTAGAGGGGGAAAGTTGGCAGCATGCCGGATAAACAGTTGGAAGAGGCGGGGGGGCGGGGGGTCTGGTCTCTGGACAGGAAGGGCACGGTCCTGGCATCCAGGGAACACATGTAGGACAAGCACTGAGATCAGCAGAATGAGAGAATTCTCTCAGCGGCGGCTCCTCCTCAACAACCTTCTGGAAGCTTCTATTAGATTAGATTACGATCTCTGTGCGATGGAGGTTCAGCAGCTGTTTGTCAATCTGAGGTAAAACCATTCGATGTCAGTATATCACCAATAAGTGGATTTTTCTGGAGAGTAGATCCAAGGAAGTGAAATCATCATGAAGGTTGGTTCATTATCCATAAATAACACATTGAAATTCACTGGATTCAGACGATCAAGTCCCAAACCTCCAAAAATATTCATCGAAAAAAATAGTCTTGGTGAAATCCTGCTAACAAACAAATAAACAAACAAGAATGTCTCTCATTATAGTTCAGACCTCCCCTTATTAAACAACTGTTAAACTGTCTAGATCTGGATTTACATTTGGATCAGAAAAAGTTTTTGTATTAAACAAACAAACAAACTAAAATGTCCTTCATTGTTGTGCACAACTTGTCTCACCAGGTTTCATGATAACCCCCTCCAGTTGTTTTTGTGTAACCTTGTTTACAAACCGACAACAAACTAATGAACTGGGGGGGAGGGGGGAAACATACCCTCAGTGGCAGAGGTAATAAAGTTGTCAGGGTCAGATGTTTGCAGGTTAAGGCCAGTGTGATGTTTGAATTCATTATTATTAATTAAAAACTCACTGTGCCTGCAGAGGGCGCTGTTCCTCAAAGTGTTGCTTTAACGCAGCAGTTTAAGTTCAGACAAACAATAATGTTCACGTCCTCAAAAGTCAACAAATTGTCAGCAGTGAGCAAACGACTGACAGATTTTAAATACATACACGTTTACTAAAAACTGCTTTCTCCGTATTTTACAGCTGTGTTTTTGTCTAGATTTTGTATATTGCACTTCAGATAATCAACTATCTTGTTATTTATTGTTTTACTTTATGATAAAACATGAATGGAGCTGATATTTCACACTGACAGAACACATCAGATGTCTTGATTAGCAGACACAGCAGGTGAAGAAGTGAATCAGGCACATGACCAGTGTGTGAGTCCTGTGAATAATTAATAACGGTCCTTATGTCAATAAGTCAGTGAGTCTTTAATTGGCAGTGAAAGCTGCTGCAGTGTAGCATGTGGAATCCTTAGGAGGCGACGAAGAGTGCCTCCTCCTCCTCCTCCTCCTCCTCCTCCTCTTCACCGGAGGGATGGAGATGGAGCTGGCCAACACCCTGTAACCCATGGTAACGCCATCCGCTGCAGTGGGAGGAGCTTTGTGTGTGTCACTGTGTCTGGATTGGCTGGGAACAGGTGTGCTGAGGTTCCATGAAGGGAGGCTGGAGGAGGAGGAGGAGGAGGAGGAGGAGGAGGAGGAGGAGGAGGAGGAGGAGGAGGAGGAGGAGGAGGCGGCACAGGGCTGGAGGTTGTTCCCTGTGTGTGTCGCCACAGGCCAAACTACTTTAGTCAAATAATTTTAAAAAAATCCATCTATTCATTGTAAGTTGTTTGTATGATTTTGATATTTATATGAATGAAGCAGCTGAAATCCTGAAATCAATGTTGATTAATGAATTTGATCGGCTGAAATATTCCTTTTTATTTTGTTTGACCCCTCAGCATCAACTGACTCCTTCATGAAGGGACAGTAACACACGTTGGTGGACGGGCAAACAGCCCAGACTGGGAGAAGCACGTCACGTAAGTGATTTAAATATCCTTCAGCTCGGAGGATCAGTGGTTGAAAGAAACTCTGCAATCAAATCCCTGAAAATGACATGAATAAGAAGATGAAATGACATCATGTTTTAAAGAGGCAGACATTTCGGTAACAAGAGAAAATCTGAATATGTGGAAACCTTGAGCATGAAGCAGAAACCAGGTTGGACTGTGGGTCCAGATGAACTGGATGAAGATCCTGATACAGACTTGTCATTTCCTCTTTCTTTTTAAACTTCATAATCGAAAGCAACATGGAAGTACAACAAGTAAATAGGAGAAGTCAACACTGCAGAGACGTTCTGCCACTGGAGAGCAGTGTGCAGCAGGTGAACTGTGTGTGAGGGAAGAAAGACGTTTTCTCCAGGAGCCTCACTGAGAACTTTCAAATGTTTAAATCAGCGTTGACATGGGGTCGTCCTCGGCTCCGGTTTCAAACAGCTTAAAGGTCCAGGGTCACGTGATTGATGGGGTTCTACCAGGAACAACCCGATGCCTCCTGACACGTTTTATTTATACTCACAGGTTCGTTTGTCAGAGCACGACAAACGATGACAATCTCAAACCCCGTCTGGGAAGATCCTGGGATTAACTCGCTCAGTTGAACTCGATCCCTCCTCACTTCAGCTGTTTTCTTCAAACCGATCCGGGTATCTTCATTCTGTCACTGCGAGGCAAAGCTCGCAGGAATTCCGAATGTCTGGAAAGCCTCATGTGATTTCCTGTGGAGCCCGGAGGCCTCGGGGGCTCAGCTGTGTGTAAACGGACCAGACGCACAAAACAGGTTGAGGACTGAGCCGGCTGCTGAGGGCAACAGGGTGCGGGTGAAGCAACAACAAAAAAACAAAACACTCAGGAGTTGCTTCAGGTTACGTTTAATGACAAAAGGTTTATCTTTCTTTCATTCTAATGGGAAAAAGAAAATCAAAGCAAATGCATTATTATAAACACTAGTCTTTCCGCACCTTCATATCCAATTCACTTCAGGCCCTGCCATCAACAAAAGGGGGTTTGTGATTTTCACACCTTATTTTTTCTCAAAACGTGTCTCGGCTCCCGCTCTGTGCATTCACAAGCTCAGGACAAACTAAAACTCACAATTCCAGATGCTGCAGGTACGAACACAGACAGAAACATGGATGTCGCACATGAAAAGAAACAAAACCCCTCCAAAAAGTGCTTTATCTTTGCGGCTGACATGGAGAAGACGAGAGTAAGGTCACCGCCCCAACACGGTCACTGCTGGTGGATAAAGGGCCTTTTATTAGAGATGGCCACCTGCCTCGAGTCAGTCTGCAGGGTCACCACGTGTCACTGTAACGTCTTAAGCTTCCAGATCGAGTTCTGACAATGAACTAAACATGTTCCTTCAGCAGTCTGAAGGGGACGAGGCAAACGTCCATTTTTGTCGTTAACAAACAGAATTGGTCATCTGAGCTTCACAACTTGAACTCAAATTTAAGTAAAAAGAAGAGATGCTCTTATTTTAATTACACCCTGAATGAGTGAACATCTGTATCTCACAGGCTGCTGGTGGATTTCAGGACAAATCCAAATCAAATATTGTTTGAGGTACAGCCTCAGAGATACTGCAGCGAAGTCAATGTCTGATTTCAAGTTTCTTTTTCGTGCTGCGACGACTCACCCTCAGCTAACATGCCGGCCGAATGCTAAGACGAACTTTCCTTCAGTCAGTGACAAGTCGAGGCTTCACTCGAGGAAGACGAGACCGTCTGTCCATTTATCATCATCATCAAACAACGTGATACAAAATAAAAATAAGATTTGTCGTGTTTATCTCACGTTTTCAAATTTTGAGGGATCGAATCCTTTCTAATGATTTCAAATCTTAATAAAAAAAGAACACAGCTCAGTAATATCCAGCCCGACGTGGAGGACAAGAACGACGGAAGCGGGCAGCTGGGACCAGACGTCTCACTTGAACAAGATGGACAAATGACTGAACCTCTTCTGGACCAAACATCTCTGTTACCCAAAAACCCAACCACACAATACTGTTAGTACACACACTGAGAGGGACACACACTGGATTCCAGTTGTCGTCACTTTGGCTGCAGAATCAAATCTATTTGAATTTCTGTCACAAAAAAAAAGAAGCGTCGTATAAATCTCTCTCTTCTAGAGCCTCGGACTACCCCCCCGCCCCAGTGCAAATTGATGAGCGGCCACTGTAGTAACTCCATTTCATTACAACTTCTCAATAAACCTCTGTTGTTGTGAAATAAATACAAAAAGATAAGGCATTAATACCTTAAGTAGATTAACAAAATGGCTACTTTCAAAAAAAGGCATGATCACATTTTCGGTTTGCCGACTCTGAATTTGGTCGAACCCTTTTTTTCTTGGGGTTCGAGCGTCGGGCGACTTGTGGCACAATCTGTGGTCGGTCCTGAAACTGGACGATCCTCCCTCGCTGTCAGATGATCGATGGGTCAGCGTGTGTCGTGGAAGAGTTTGATAAAATGCTGCGAACCCTCCCTGGAAACCCACCGGTTAAAAACATCCGAACACGGGAAATACGACCTTATTCATTCATCGAAAAAGCTTATACAAATGGTTGAAGGATATAAAGGAGGAGGGGGGAGGGGGGCAGAGGAGGGAGGGGGTATCCAGAGTCAGAGAACAGCCGAAGAAGGGCGGGGAGGGAGGGATCATGTCATATTTCGGAGGGAGGAGGAGGGGGAGCAGGCGGGACAGAGGGAGGAGAGACGGGCGTTCGTTCTTTTCACGACAGCAAAACTTTCTCCCCCCCCCACAAAAAAAACAATCTCATGGCCACACGTCAGGCACTTCTCTTCAGTCGGAGCCTCAGAAGGAGCCGGCCGGGGGCGTGGTCAACCTCTTTCCAATGTAGACTCTGAAAGAAAACACACACACACAAGCTTAGAATCAGCCCGGTCAGAATCTAATCCTCCTGTGGAAAAACAAGGTATGAGAAGTATTTCCTCTTCTGGTTAAGAGTCATTACTCTGTCTTCACCTTTCAATACAGTCACTGAAAATAACGTCGAGCCACTGGTTTTCCAAACCGCTGACTCTCTGACTGGTTTCCTGACTTTGCTGTGTAACCATAGAAACCTGAGCTGGGCCAGCAGGGATGTTATGACAGGTCTGTTAACGACTCGCTTGGCAAACGGCATCACGTCCAGGAAAACGCTGCCGTCTCCTGTTTCACTGATGTGACATTATCTGACTGAGGAGCCTGGACTGTTGTAAAGTGTGTTATCAAAAAACAGCGGCGGCTCCTGGGAGAGTCGGAGCTCGCTGCGAGACGGCAGGTGAGCAGACGAGTGGACGTGCAGCTGCTCAGACAGTTTGTCAGACGAGGACACTGCCAACGTGTCTGCAGCTCTACAGCTCCCCCTGCTGGGGATTATCAACAACTGGGAAATATAATTGTGTTTAATAAAATATTATTAACTGTTGACAGGAAAAAAAATCAAAACTTCATGTTATCAAAAGTCAAACCTTTAAAAAATTCAAGAATTCTTGTCTTTAGGGCAGATTTATGTATATTATTATTTCCTAAAAGGAGTATTTGTAATATTTTAGCATGAAAACAGAAATAATATAATATAAAATGTATTGTTTCCATTGTCCAGGATGTTTCACCCAAGACTCACAGACCTGAACCATTAGAAAACCCCCCTTAAACCAGGATTAGAACAGAGAACCTTCTTGCTGGGAGGCCACAGGGCTTACCACTGGACCAGCATGTCGTTTCTGATTCATTACTCGAAAGAAACTGGAAATCACTTAATGAAAACTCCGTCATAGTTACAGTCTATGTCTGTGTCTTACCCCAGCCCTAGAGCGAGGATGTGTGATAGCAGCAGCGAGGGGATGAAGACTTTCAGGAACTCGGCAGAGAAGACGCCTCCTTTCTTCATGGCCCCGGTCTTCCTCATGCTGAGTGTTACCGAGCGGCGAGGATGACGGAAGTGAAACTCCCTGTAGATAAACACACAATAAGACATTTTAGACACAGCACAAGTCTAACTGACGACAACACACGCGCACACACAAATACACCTGTAGGTCAAAGTAGACAAGGTAATCTCAGCAGTAAACAGGCCTCAGGTCATGTTTCAGCCTTTAGCAGCACAGAGGGCTGATGGATATCTTAATGTTGTAAACTGACAAACAAACACACACTGGACCATGTAGCTGCTCTCGGTTAACTGGCCTGAAGAAGTTTTATATAACGACGAGTCTGGGTGAAGAGTCTCAAGGCTAAGACGTCATTTCACTAGGAAACATTTGCGAATGAGCCTCAAGGGCAAGATTTCATCAGTTTTTAAATGAAATGGAACCGTTTGATTTTGTCAAGAACAAAATTATCTCCACCAGATAAATATGAAAAGCATTTTCCCAGATTTTTGTGTTAAAAATAGCCATGTTTTGTCAATTGAACTAAATTGAACCCTTCGACAAGTCACATCAGAGTTTCAAAGACAACTCCTGCCAGCTGCCTTAATATTTCCGCGTTAGACCAGCTTTATTTGATTTTATTACCATAATGACCATAATGTCTAAATGCATCCACAGGACAAACAAGCAGACGTGTGTGTTCAGTTGCCACGGAGACCTGCTGATGTTGTTTACCGAGCAGAAACTTACTTGGGGGGGTTGTTTTCCGGTCGACTGGACCAGTCCGCGACCCAATCAGCGTCCTTCATCAGGATGTCCATGTCCCTCTCCTTGTCCGAGACGTCCTCTTCTGACTGAGGAGACACACACACACCTGGTTTAGAGACCTTGACTCAGAGTAGATGTCTCTGAGGACAAATATTTCAGCACAAATAAGACACTTTTCTGCACAGTATGTTTGTTGGTTTGTCTAAAAGAACCACAAGTAAACAACTTATACTTATACTGTTTTTTTCCAGAACTGACAAAGATCAGTAGAGGAAAAAACTGTGAAGAACAAGAAGAGTGAAAGTGACGAAACAAGCTGGGCAGAAGAGCCTCAACGGCCATCGCCATAGAAACTAAAGGCAGGCAGCAGCTGTCATTCAGGTGTACACACACAAACCACTTCAGCGCCAGTAGACAGGGTTGCTACGGCAACAGGCTGATGGAGAGCCCGTGAGGCGCTTACTTGGCTGTCTCTCCTGCCAGTCACGTCCACGTCGAAGATGATCTGTCCGTCGTCCTGGGGACTGTGGGGTCTCGGCGGGCTGCGGGGGGGAGCGAAGTGAACAGAGATGAGCCACAAGACTCGTTATCATGAAGCCTGAGTTAAAAAGCTTTTACACACTGAGAGGAGATAGAATGACACATGTACGATACGCTCACAAGGCAGAACACTTCAAAAACGTACATTAGCTGAGATCAGAAGTGTTAAAAACTACTTCAATACTAGTGTACACAGGATATTACACGTCAGGTAACCATAGCAACAGTAGCTTAAGTGCTGAGTGGTAGCCATTAAGGTTTAATGAAGTACTAAAAACCCATGAAAACTGTTTGGAAGTGCACGTGGGGGGGGTTGGGATACAGAAAGAACAAAACATTTACACTCTTATCTCATTTTGTTCAGCTTAATGCAAAAAATCAATCTACACACAGTGCCTCATGACAGATTTTTAGATAATTAGCAGACGCACACTAAACATTCAGACCTGGAAGCAATGACCACTTTTTGTTTCGTTGTGTTCGGTGAAACAAACCTGTATTTGGGCTTTTGGACATTTTTTTCTGCAGATCCCCTCCCACTCCCTCTTCCCCTCCTCATCTGATTTTCATATTAAACTTATTGGATTTGATCTTTCATTTCCTTATGAATAAATACATTGAAAACCCAAGACACGACAGGAAGAAACTGTTCTCAAAAAGTATTAAAAACGACGCAGTGCAGGTTTTTGTTTTGCTGCTTGTGTCAGAGCAGCTTGTTGATTCTGGGTTTTTGAATCAAATGCCATCCTCAGGTGACTCACTGCGCTCTCTGATAACCCCCGCCTCATCGCAGCCCCTGTGGATTACACACAAGCACATGATGCGACCCGAAGAGTCAGGATTATTAAAATGGGAGGAGCGCTTGGACCGAAGACATCCGTTTATTTGCAGAAGCCGACTCGACTCCTGACTCAACATGTCGGGGGTGTAATTATGACAGAGGAGCTTGTGTTGGGTTTTGAGATCATTTCACTTTTCCACCAGACTGCTGAGGAAAGTTGAGGATTTTTGAAAAGTCAAGCTCAAAACTAAATATCTCCTATAAAAAGGTTTTCTGTTACAGTTGCACTAGTGAGCTTTTACAGAGTTGTTATGAGCCTCAACACTGGAGAAAGCTGCTGCACTATTTAATTTAAAAATACAAGTGATTGTATGTAAATCCTTTTAGTGAAATTACTTATTTTTGACCATTGCTCCATCCGTGCAGTTAGAGGAGCAGATTGAGACTCTGGCACTAGACATCAAAGATCCTCACATCATAGAATTAAGTGATTTTGGTTCGGCTTCAGCTCTAAAATCCACCGTGTTGTGTTTTCTAAAAACAGGCTGCCCTTAACCTAGTGAAAGTGGAGAAGAACATTACACAAGTACCAACTTCCCCATTTAGCCTAATCTTCCGCAGCTGTAATCACAAAGTCATGAACCCAAAAACTCATGACTTGTCTTTTCACTTTTTTAATGTGGTGGAAATTCCTGTCTTCATCTGGATTCACAATATCAACTGTTTTTGTGTCTCATTACAATAATTATTTCCCCACTAACTACAAAGCTCCAGGGACTTTAATCTTCAGATTTGTGTTGTGTTTTGAACGGCTTCTTTGCGTTACCTGTCGCACGAGGAGTTGCTGCGGCTTGACTCGTGCTGGGCGTCCAACAGGATTTTCTCCATGTCTCCGTTGTGGATCGAGGACGAGGACGGGACGTGCTCCAACCCCCCCACCATGGCCTCCTCTTCCTCCACCTCTGGAAGGGGCAGCAGGGCCGGGGCCAGGCCGCCTGTGGAGGACGACTGGGCCAAGCTGGCCGCTACTCTGTTCATCTCCAGCTCCACCCAGGACCCTGGTGGAGCAAAACAGACAAAAACTTCAGCTTCACTCACTCACCACTGTCTGTGCAAAGGCTCAAATGATACCATGGAAGATAAACTGTTACCAGGTTTTAATTATTTTCACTCATATAAAAACAATTTATTATTTTTACCTCCACCAATGAGGTTGTTTTCACCCCTGTGGCTTAATTATTGCAATTATACATTATTTCCATTTTGATGTTACAACAGAATTCAGGTTGAACAACTGGACGGCTCTATGTTACAACATGGAAATCATAAAGCTGTTTATTACTTTGTGAAGAGTTCCCCAGTGTCTGAATACAAGTGTCAGTGTCACCTGATTACACGGAGCCAGTGCTAAGTCACAGCAATAAACCAATGAGCCAATATCCTGTTCAGGGCGAGATCTTATATTGACACGTAGAAGACGCAGATGAAGATGTTCACTTGGAAAGATTATGAGATTCAAGAGCCTTTGGTGACAAGAGCCAACTGGTGTTAGTGTACTGTAAACAAAAACACTGAAGCGGAAATTATACTCAACGTCCTGCCTCCTGCGGGGACAGACTCGCGATAATGGCCGCATTAAGCAAAACTTTCTTAATTTTCACTAAGGGGTCGATTTCTGACAGAAAATCTGATTTACCAACGAGAGAGAAGAAGGTGATAGTTTGACCATGAACAGAAATCTTTCCACAGCAGATGGTAGATTTTTCAAAAACGAAGGATTAATGTTGGCTCTTTAAAAGTGTTAGTGTCCTGCTGAGCCAGAATACATAAAACATCAGTGTGAGAACTGGCACAGCTAACTGGATCTACAGGGATCGTTCATGTTAACTGTGCTTTTCCTGCTAAGACATGTCAGAGTATCCAGCCCTCCCAACAAAGTGGAGCAGAGGAGTCTTTACTCAAAACGTGAGGAACAATGGGGGAGGAGAAAATAAGTTATAATGATTTTCTGATCTTCCACTGGGAGGTGACAACAAGGCCGACAGCCGGAGAAGTCGGGGAAGTTCATGAGCGAGGCACTGTTTACTGCTGTGTGATGAGAGGGCAGTAAATGCCTGGCCGTGTACGTGCTCAGGCTCCATGTAGCTCCCGACTGTGATATGTGACGCTCTCCCTGTTTGTACATGAGCTCTTGCATGCACTGGTCGCTGAGGAAGCAGAGCAGGTCACCGCTGGGTTACAAATACATAAAGGAAGGGCAGGTTAACGAGGGCAAGAAATCGGAGATGCAGGGGGAAGGAAGTGCTTTGATTGTCGCTTTAAAAAAAACCAAACCAAAACACTTTCTCCTGCCGTATTCACATGACCCCATAATAACAGTATGTAAACACCGCGTTCACAAGAGCTTTCAGGGCGACTGCATTTCACACGCTTCAGGTCAACAGGCCCACCACCCGAGGCGGTGTACCCCTCCCCCCCCCACAAACAGGCCTCGACTCAGCACTTGCACTCATCCTGTGGATTACACGGCGGACAGCGAGCCAAGCTGCTGTCCACATCCCATTGTCTCCGCTCCGTGGACTAAAACCACGTTGCCATGGAGCCGAAGCCTGTGACCACTGGGGCCGCGGAGCTGCTATCAGCTGCTGGTCGGGTTTAGAGGAGGCAGACATCGTGTGACCTCTCTGATCCATGGATTGCTCGAGTTCAGGCGGGAGGGACGAAGAAGGCCGCCCCTCGCCTGAGGATCCCAGGTATTAGAAACAAATATTTATGACACTGGAATGGGAGCTCTAGGAAAATCCAAAAATAAAGTGGTCTCAGATAACAACAGTGGAGTGCATTGGTACTCTGAACAGTGACGCTGCTTCTGATAAGTGAAGGGTCTTATTGTCCCTAAGACTGCATCTCAGGATGTACTGTTCACTGTCGCAGCAACACCTACAACAACAACAACATCAGCTGTTTATTGCATCATTTGTCAGTTTAAATTATTCTGGATTAGTTGACTAAAGATGGTGTTGGGTTAATGTGGCAGCAGAGGATTATGGGACCCATGACAGGTTTAAAAGGCTGATCCTTCTGTGGTGTTTACAGGGTGTCTCCCATAAGAGCTCTGTATTATGAAGCTATTTCAACATAACCAGGATAACTTTTTTTTATTATGTGGCTTCACTGAGATTAACGTTGGCCTTCCTGGACACCCTGTATCATGAAACTGGTTCAACTGGCTCACTTTTATCTCTGGGGTTTCCTATCTGGCTACAAGTGCGACTCTGTGGAGGAGCTGGAGTCAGTAACTACAAGGAAACATCATCAGGACCATGAATAAAGTATCTAACATGATATGATGAGAAGGAAGATGATACCTTAAAGTTTACATTTAATAAAATACAAAGATTGTATTGTACCTGAGTTGGTATCTTTGCTTGTTTTCCTGATGATGAACACACTGTTATGAACATGTGATGCAGATAAGAAAGTTCATGTCAGAGGGTTTCTGCTGCCACAGCAGAGAGAAGTAGCCAATGTCTGAGGAGGTCAATCTGACTAAAATCATTATAACTTTATAATCACTCAAATATATTTCATGGGTTGTGGATATTTTTGGAGTTAAAAGACAAATGATATTAATTTCTAATGAGTCTCCAGAGTGTTCTAACCTGCAGTTATGGGAAAAAGTAAAGGCATGAATAAAATAATCTGTGTTCAAATGAAAATGAAGCCATTTATATTTTGTATTTATGAATACGATAAACTCTCTAATCGTTTGTTAGAAGTTGTTTTAAAACCAGGGTCACATTGAAAGTCTGGAGGAACAAACTGATTAGACTGTTCTATAAGAATATCTGCAGCTCCTTATTAATTGTCACTTCATTGTAAACTATTCTGTCCCTTTAAGGATCCAGTGGGAATTATAAGTCAGGTTTTCCAGTGATCTGATTGGCCAGCAGTTGGGCTGATGACATTATGATCTGATCCTATGAATGTGAACCAACAGCCGGGGTTTAGCCTGATGTTACCTTGCTCAACCCAAACCCTGGGGAGGCCTTGGGTTTTCTGAGATGTGGTGTTTTAAACTCCAGCTTACACTGATCCAAGATACACAACAAGAACAGCAGAACTAGACACAATGACAAAACTGTATCTCATGAAGGCCATACTTGCTGAGGAAGAAGCAGGAGGCAGATACAGCCTAAAGTACTGGTGAATGTATAAATGACATTCATAAAACTGGGCAGAACATACAGGATAAAAGAAGGACTATCCTACGCTTAAAAACTGGGTCACTAAAATACCTTGGTGTCTGGAAAGTTTGATTCCCGTCCAGGTTGCTCTTTAATACTTTCCCCTCGACACTCTGCACGTCTGAAACGTCTGTCCTCTGGTCACCCGGGCCATAAATAGCACACTGAGTCACGGCCCCCCATAGTGTGGTAAAGTTAAACCCGACCAGAGTCAGTGCAGCAGGGTAATAAACAGGCCTTTGTTTATGTCCCCTGTGGAATATGTAAGCTTAGGTCTTATGTGTTTATATAAGAGGTGAAACATTTCCACATACATTCAATTAGGCTGTACAATGCTGTCAGCTTAAGGATAATTCAATCTGTCAGATATTTAACAATTGACACGTGTCTTCTTTAAAATGGCTTATCTCCCTTATGAATCCTAGAAGTGTTTACTTATATTTAATTCAAGAAATCTATTTTATTTAATAGTTAATTTGCTTACTTTTATATTTATTATTATAATATAGCTCCTCATGCTACTATTTGTATAGTTTTCTTAGTAGATCTATATAACAGGGTACATTTTGAGGAGGACGACACTTTGAAAACATAGTTTGAATATGAAATATTAGGCAATAAAACACTAAATGGGTGTTTAAACTTTAAATATCTTCCCTGCCATCGTGTTTAAAGTTATATAATTGTCTGTTGAAAACTTTAACTACGTGTATTAATCTGAAAACGTCCCCATTTCCCCCGTTTTATCCATTTCTTCCATCCCCTTGTTGACGAACCTTAGACCCACCTCCACCCTTCAGAGTAAGCCTCTGATTGGCTGCCGCGCTTGTCAGTCCGGCGTGTCGAAACGCTATTGGTGCTCCCACTGTCAATAAACACGGAACATAGCGTTCTAGCTGCTCCTCCACAAAACACAAGCTGGGGGATCAAAACCTCCTTAAATACCAATAAACGCATCGATAGCATCCCGCGGCAGACACCTACACGCACGGCCCGCACACCCCCGCAGCGCTGGAGCGGCTCGGCGGGCGGGGAGCTTACCGTTCAGCCCGGAGTCTCCGCTGCTGTCTGCGGGAGGAGCGCTAGCGGCGTCGGACATCGTCTGGTTGTTGCAGGGGCTGCACAGAAAAAAAACAATGCGCGAGGCTCCGTCCTGCGGGTCGAACGACTGAGCCCCGAGTGTCCCCCCCGAGCGGCAGAGGAAAGAGAGGCACGAAGAGGAGGAGGTGAAGAAGAAGAAGCTAATGCTAATGCTACCGCGCCGCAGCCGCTGCTCTCCGTCTGTGCGCTGGCGCGTCTCTGCGGGAGGAAGCAGCGCGCGGCGCTTCCAGCACGGGGACCGGAGCGGCCTGATGACGTCAGAGGGGGAGGGGGAGAGAGAGGGGAAGAGAGAAAGTGAGAGGGGGAATCAGAGAGGGAGGAAGATAGAGAGAGAGGGGAGGAGAGAAAGTGAGAGGGGGGGGGTGATTCAGAGAGAGAGAGAGAGAGAGAGAGGCAGAAGGAGAGAGAGAGAGAGGGGGGGAATCAGAGTGAGAGAAAGTCAGAGATGGGGAGACAGAGAGAGAGCGATGTGGGGGGGAGATAGTCTCAGAGAGGGAGGAGGAGAGACAGAGGGAGAGAGAGGGGGGAATCAGAGAGAGAGAGGGAGAAAGTCAGAGAGGGGGAGAGAGAAAGGGAGATGGAGGGGGAATAGTCAGAGAGAGAGAATATATATATAGTCTCTATATTTCTCTATATACACTATATTTTTTTTATAGTGTAAAACTGATCATAACATTGAAATCGATTGTAAATATAATTTTATATATTTTTGACCTGATAAACACAAACTTGCTGATTCCATTTGGTATATATTTCACTCACAAAAGTGTAGAGAAACTTTTTTTTTGTGAATTTATCTCAAAACAATCAAACTTGTAAACAACTAAAAAAACAGTCTACATGTTAACTGGTGTTTCATTACGAAGGAAATCTATCCATTTCAGTTTTCAAAACTTTATTTCATTATTTATCTACTGACACGTTTGATTCTTCACTTGTTTGCACTGTTTGGGTTTTTCAATAAAGCATTTAAGAGGGAGTGTGGGAGCGAGAGACAGTTAGAGAGGGGGGGGGGATTATGTAATGAGCTTAAAAACAAAACTCCTCCAACACATGCGATGAAATGTAAGATTAGGATCGATTATCGATTGATTATAGACTGATATCAGTATTAGTGATGACTCAGGGGAATGTAGGAGCTCTGACACAAACACGTAAACAGGTCAGTCCCATTCTGAGTCTTGAGCAACTGCACACAGAGCGTGAGGCCGTTTCATTGCCCATGAGACAGATCAGGTTCAGATTCACAGCTGGAATCCCACCTTAAGGCTTTTTGTAAAACTTAAAA
Source organism: Pseudopleuronectes americanus (assembly GCA_038501795.1). NCBI lineage: Eukaryota > Metazoa > Chordata > Actinopteri > Pleuronectiformes > Pleuronectidae > Pseudopleuronectes > Pseudopleuronectes americanus. Next base: position 16,036,531 of record CM076733.1, on the reverse strand, counting down.
CAGTTATGGACCAGTTATGGGCTCTTATTAAAATCTGGGTCAAAATACCCCAGTGACAGAATGTTTGATTTCTTTCAGGTATTTTATTTTTGCTATTTCTTTAGTTTATTTGCTCTAACGCTTGTTCATTGTAGATTTTGTATCGTATCATTTGCAGTCTCTGATATAGAAAAGAAATATCTTATCTTGGATGTTATCATTTATTTTTATTTGCCCTGTATGAGAAGCACTTTGTTACAGCTGTTTTGAAAGGAGCAAAGTAAATAACTTTATCTATAGAGCACTTTTCAGCACATAAAAAACAAAGTGCTGCACAGAAGAAAGTACATAAATAACAATTGGAATAATAATAGAGATAAGACTGGCACCCTGAGTAAATTCAGGGATACGCCTTTTAACTTGGACTTAAAAGACGACGCTCTTTCCTCTGGCAATAATATTCAGAGCCTTGGGAACCTGATGGCAAAAGATCAGATAGTTTGAGCTTCTGCATCTGAAGGTTTCCACATCTGTGATATCAGCTGTTTAGAGTGTAAACAAACATCTCCCCTCTTGATATTCTGACAACAGACCACTCAACCTTGACAAACACATTCTTGCGGTCAACACCTGTAACACAAAATGAGACGTTAACACCGATTGAATCCCAACGACCATCAAGCAATCACAAGAATGCAAAAAGTAGTTTATTATCTTCACTGTCATAGAATAAAATTGTAGTTATACATTACTAGAGGCATCGATTTAGTCTGAACTGTCCACATTTTAATTTTTAAATACGGCGTGGCGACATCAACTGCTGCAAATCCAAGTGCAACGCGTTGCACCATCACAAACAGTACAGGAGCAGTAATAATGCCTGCAGTAGTTTTTTGAGCAAACACTCTTAAGTGACTTAATGCCTCAAATAATGTCTTATTTTTAAACTGCAGTCTTTACAACACAGACAAGTACTTTAGTTGGTGCGGTAATTAAGTCCAGTGTCAAATCAAAAAAAGAAGAAGAAGGTTTTCCCTGTTGTGAAGCACGGTTTCAGAGCTGTGGTAACAACCATGGAAGGACAATACTTTTAAGATCACTCAGAAAAGATGTGTGAGGTCCAGCTTCCTTTCACAAAATAGGACGGAACAAATCTGGTGACTTTGCTTAAATATAAATATGACAATCATAATATTTATCTTTGAATAGGCTATCTCTTATACCTGACTACTGTGGAGTAGAAAACAAAAAGGAGGAAGAGGAACCGATGCACAGAGATGTCAAGACACAGAGCCAATCCAAAAAGGAAATGAGAATAAGAATAATAAGATCCTCTCTTCTAGAGACTAGACCTATCTGGCCAGCCAGCGCCTCAAGCCAGGACAGTGGGTGAGATGACGCCTCACTGGACCGGGCTTTGAATCTGTGACAGTATGGAGGTGCTGCTCAAACTCCTGGAGGAAGCGACTGCCGTTTCCTGATCAGCAAGTGTGTGAATGAAAACTGTGAGTGTACTTATGTGACCGTTGAGATGAGACGTGAGAAGAGACTCAAAGAATACTATGACAGTATAACGGATGAATTAATAAAAAGGTGTATACACAAAAAAAAAGAAACTGGCAATTTTTTTTCTTAGAAAAATAAACACTACAATGGCACAGGACAATAAGGGGACATACTAAATAAGTGTTTTTGATTTTCTATCAGGGCCATTTGGGGGGGGAGGGGAAAAGTTATAAAAATAAGTGTGTCTGTGTTCAGAATTTTAAAGTAAATTAAACTGGTTTACCCATGATACCCCAGGGGAAGAAAAGGGGCAGGTGGGCTCGCAAAAAAAATAAAATAAAAAAACATACCAAAAAGGAAAGAAATTGGCACAACATCACTTAAACGACAAGGCAGATGTCACTCTGCCACGAAGAGGCCGATGATGGGCCGATGATGGGCAAGAGCGAGGCTTCCTCTGTCCACATCTAGAACAAAGTGGCAGTCTGGGTCACCCAGTAGCAACGGACAGGGGTGCTGGTTATCGGCGTTACCGCAGATCACTCGGGATGAGGCTGCAGGTGGTACACGTGACATCATCCACGCCAGACCTCACCCTGTGGTTAGTTCACTTTATCCTGGAATATGTAGAGGTTGTTGGTCGTGGCCACTGCGATGATGTTGTCCTGCGGGTGCCAGGCCGTGTGGAGGATCTTCTTGTTGAAGTCCAAACTGTCCACGCTGATTTCATCCTTCTTGCGCTTGCCGCCGGCACACACCTTGCGGGGCTTAAGGACCTGCATGGGCTTGCTGTTTTCCCGGGAAGCCTCCAAGGTCACGTCCCGCCTCTGGCCGCGGTCGAACATCCGGAAGAAGTTGTTGTATGAGCCGGTCATCACCACACTGATGTGGAGGATATGAGAAAGATGTGTAAGTGTTTAGCACAAGTGATCTTTGAGCTGGAAACATCTCTGTAGTTTCAGAGAAAATCAGGATAAGAGACTTAAATTGACTTTCTTTACATGGACGACAATAATCCAACTATTGACCTGTTTCTGAATAAGTTTATTCAAGTTGCTAATAGGATGTTCTATTCATATTCTTGTTTTCATGTTTCAGAGCCTAGTCTGATCATTAGTTTCTTCCAACATTCACAGGAACAATTTTAAAACCCTGAATCTGTAATATTTTATACCCAAAATTGCTAATAACTTAAGTACATGTGGATAATATTTGACTGAATGCCATAAGATGAATTTCCAGACAATAAAACAGGTGTAAGCAAGTGCATAAGTCAAACAAAAAAGGTTAAATGTAATATACAGGAATCTGTGGGAAGACAAACTACCAACATCAGGTTTCTTGGTGTTATTCTCTCTACCTCCTGCATATCCTCACCTGTCATTTCCATTCCAGCAGCATTCAAACTTGTCAAAGATGCAGTCGTTCTCGTAGAGTGAGCATAACTTGCTCCTCAGGTACTCGTGAACCTGAAACCATCAGAGACAAAGGCTCGAATGAAATATGAATAATATGCAGGTTTATCAGATTATGTCCATGTCTCATTTATGACAACAAAAAAAATCCTGGGCACGGCCCAATTTGATATGTTATGGTGCCACCTAGAGGTCACTATGTGGAGTTGTAAGGAATGGTTAAGGGGAAAAACAAGGGGGCCTGTTCTGACTAAACAATAAGAAAAAGCCGAAATAATTCTGAAATTCTGCCAATCTGCTCATAACCTGAGTATCAAACTTGACAGCACTCACCTGATGGGTCTCCACTGGCCTGTTCTCCATGTTCAGGTCCCAGATCTTCACAGACAAGTAGTCTCTGGTCATCATGTAGCGTCCGTTGTGGCTAAACTTAACGTCCGAGATCGAGGATATGATCTCGGAGAAGAAGGAGCGATTGCTGGGATCCTCTGGCTCCTCGAACACTGGAGCAGAGATAAGAGCATGTCACAAATACAACTAAATAAGCGTTGTAAATTAAACTTCCGTGCGAGAGCCTGTTCGATTTAGATGTGAGGATTAAAAAGTAGATACTCACGTTTTGAGTGCTTGTCACAAAGTGCTTGAGCCCTCATGTCACACAGACGAATGGTTCCTTTGCTGCTGCTGTAGACGAAGGTGTTACACTGATGAGGATGGAACTCGGCCGCCGTGATCACCTCCGTCAGCTCCTCCATGTTGGCAGGTTTAATGTCAACAATATCTGAAGAGCACGGTTAAGACGAACAAACCTTTCAAAGGACCAGGACTCCACTGGTTTAACCATATGTGATAGACTTTGCAGTGGAATTCGTTTCAGCACCAAAAGTTTCCCTACATAGTTCAATGAGAGTTTTAGCCATATAATAACTCACATAGGGAAAAGAAAGGTCTATGGACAAACATGTCTTCACGTATTTAAAGATACTGAAGCTGCGGTCAGTGATCTCTAGGTTCCAGAGGTTGATGCGGAGGTCGTCCGCAGACAGGTAGGTCTCCTCGTCGCTGTTGACTGAGATAGAGTTGATATGGTAGGTGTGGGCATTGGCAAACACCCTCCGTGGACTGGCCTCCACCATGAGGTCCATGGGTATTAAAACCGGTACCTGAGATGAGAACAGAGGACATGAGCGGAAATCCAGGCAAGAAATTTCAAAGCTTGCGGCATAAATATTTTGTCTTCCAAAAAACGTCCACAGACTTTAAATATCAGAGCAGGAAGCCATAAGCACCAATGACCTTTCTACACAGGATTCAATCCAGCTGTTATTTCTCAGTATCATCTCATGCGAGTCTGACAATTCGATTATTTTTTAAATCAATACAGACGTCTGCATGGGCCACAACACAATGACAGATGTGAAACAATCTGTTAAATCCATGGTGAAGACGAACCAGGGGAGAAATATATCTTTTAAAATCTAGAAATGCATTTTTTTTAAACATCAATCTCATTTCTTTAAGCAACTGTACTAGCATAGATTTGTATTAGAGCTGTTCTGATATTGTTGAGGCCTCAGGTGCTGCAGAAAATGTTGTGTTGGATATCACAAGTATGCACGTTTATGTACCGATCCTATACTACGTCTTTAAAGTACACTGGTTCCAACCAGATAAAACTGAAATATTATTTTTCAGAAAATCATCAGCCTAAAGTAAAGCAGTTTTGATGTGTTGCCGCTGGCAGGGGCAACATTTAGAGCACCAAGGAAATTATTTCCAATTGTGTAGTGTTAGCCAGAGCTGACACAAATGTCAACAATCTGGCAATATTTCAAGCTGGAAAGTCCCACAAGTAAAACAGCAAAACTGACATATGCAAGACTTCAGATTCAAAGGTTATTGTAGATTTGTTTATTCATCTTCTTTCTCAGTTGTCACAGTCCAGCTAGATAATACAAGATGTTATGTCTCGTGTGTATTTGTTATTTTAAAGGGTTGAATCTGAGTCAGGGGTTAGGGTTAACAACAATTATAGTAATGATTATAGTATAGTAATGATCCCTTTCATACAGACTTGGTAGCATAGAGCTGTTAAAATACGTTATAGGAATTGTTGTTTATATAAATACAATCGTATCGGTAAGTTCTCGGTAATGGCAGATTCGCAAAGTATATGAGTATCGATCTTATACATCATACACAGCTATTACCTGCGAGGATGCACTTTCAGTTTCTAGCCCCACACCTATGTTGCACCCACACACTCTGATGAATCTGTTAGTCATGTAAAGATGGTGCTTGACTAGTTTTGTCACACCCATTAGTTCTAAATCTTTTGTGATCTCTGTATAAACGGCTTTTTTTTTATTTTATAACCGCTCCCAGGTTGTGTTTGATTAAATTACTCACCCGCAGTGACGTAATAGTGTTTGGATCTTTGTAGCGTCCATCCTCCTCTTTGAGATTATAACCCTCTGGTCTCTTGTCTCGTTCACTGATTTTCCATAACTTAATTGTCTTATCTGCAAAAAGTGGGGGGAAAAGAGGAAACTCAGATATCATTTGACTGAAGTGTGAAATGAGATTTATTAAAATCTCCAGTATAAATGGTTTTATCTGTTAAATTTCTGGTTTTGTGCCTAGTAACTAATAACTAACTCACCATTAGTGGACAACAGGAACTGAGCGGCGTTCTTCTGAGGGAGCCAGCGAATCTTGTTGATCTTCTCTTCAATTTCCAAACTCTTCAAGTAGTCGAACTCTGGCTCGTGGCTCTGGAAAGTGCTGTAAACATTGTATTCGCTCCGGAACTGAGGCTGACTCTTGTTCTGTCGGGAGTCAGGCAAAATATCAGAAATAAAAAAAAGAAGCTGATGTTAGACGAGAAGAAGACAGTTTGATGATTTTTCTAATAACTTTTATTTCAAAATGACAATATTTTAAAGAATACCAACACCCAAAGAAATAAGCAGGCAGAGATCTAAGGCAGAATAGTCTCATGTGTTTTGAAAAAACAACCTAATAACTGAATTATTCCCCAAATATGTTGGAATAAATCAATAAAAGATAAACTATACCTCTATTTCCTGCTGGAAGATGACGACGCGCCCACCCTTGTCTCCTGTGGCCAGCAGCTCCCCCGTGTGGTTAAACTCAACTGTGGATATGATGTCCGCTGCAAAACAAACACAAAACATGGAAGTTTACATCAGTAACAATGTCCTTTTCAGATTTTGTGGACAGAAATAGAACAACCTCTTAACGATACCAAAGAAAAACCCTAACTAGCCCCGTTTTGAACGGTCTGGGAATCAGAGCGCATGAGATGGACGAGTGTGTCGGCCGGTGAGGGGGCATGTAGAGCAGACGGGGACAGATCACTAACCTAGTTTCTCTTTTCTCTCCCTTTCCTCACTCTATTTCCCCCAGCAGTAGTGTGCTGCTCTATACTGAAGCATGCTCTTTCTCCCTCAACACACACAAACACACACACACTTAACCCTTTGTTGGCCAACGAAGCAGAATGACAATGCTGCTAAAGGTTGTAGCAGGAGGTCTATTGGAACGTTGAGCTCCCTGTGGCTCAATGTAAGAGCTAATACATGTGACTCAGTATTACGGCTACTTGAAGAGAGGAATGTTTACTGAGTTATTTGTTATTATCCATCAGCCTCCATTAACTGTATTACCACAACAGATCCCTTTATATTATAGTTAGTAAGTAACTATAAAAAGCAGCTCCTGAGGAAACTGTAAGTGGGTGCAAGGACCTGCTGCCTTTGCTAACTGCCCTCGGCATGGATTGAACTATGAACCTTCTGATTACAAAAGAGCAGTGTTAGCTTACGAGTGACCATACACTTAATATATATGCTGTATCAGCAGGAGTTTACAGGGGTGAGAATATGCTGTTTGTTTTGACCATGTTGAAAATAAAGAGTATTTGTACAACCTGTATCAACATATCAGACCAAAAAAAAATCACATGATTTGATCATGTTGGCATGACTGAAAAACATGTCAGATGGTACATTTATGTGGTATCAGAATAAAAAGGAACAGGAATCATGTCCAGAGGGGATACGTTTATGTAAAACCTTCTCGACTCCAAATTCCCACACGAAAACAAAACTGTTTTGCAACAGTGGTCATATTAAAACCCCATCAGTCAGCATTCCAATTCTCGTCAGTACCCAAAAATAGTAAAACAATAAGTTATGGTTAGGGCTATTAGACTGTGGTGATCGGCTATAGTCGAATTTCCCCACCAGTTTGGTAATACTTTTAACACATCAGGCTTCGAAACATTCTTTTATGTAGAGCTATTTACAGCTCTTTATCTCGGTGTCACTCTCCCTTACTCACAAACACTTTTACTTGTAACTCATGGTCACACAGGTCATAAGCCGCATTAGTAGAATACCTCCAGCTTTCTGTGCTGTCAAAACAGCCATCAAGTTTTTACCATCCTCGCAGACAGCCAGACCAGGGCAGGCAGGAAGAGCTAGGTTTAACACCACTCTCTGTGTACCTGTCACTCAGGATCTGTTGTGCAGGGCAGTGAACTGTGTGCGGGCTCACTGCACAATCACAACAATCATTAATCTAATTCCATGGGAAACGCTGATGATGCTGCTTAAGCTTTTCGCTTTAAGATGCAGAAATTTGGGGCTCTTCAGATGTAAATGTATCTCGAAGTTATGTCAATAATCCCTACTTTGCTTTTACAGTTTCGCCAGTTCAATACAAGTTTAACAAGGTACAGCTACTCCCAGATAACGCTCCCTGTGAACGACAGTTATGAAACAGGGCAGACGACTCTCCACTCTGCGGAACACAACCACTCAGCTGAGCGCACACACATTCATATAGAGCATGTGGGGGCGGGACTATTACAGAGTCTGCTTTTTCTGTCATATCTGTTTTAGGTACAAAAGAAAATTAATCATGTTAATGTGAAATCATTTAAAAGAGTAATACTAAAGATTATCTACCATTGATAAAAGAAACAAACAAGGAGAGAACAGAGAGAGAGTGCAGATGTAGCATTAGTTATTAATGAGTAATGGCAGCCAGTAGCTCTGTGTGAATGCTGCAAGAATCAACAACAGTGTATGATATGGTCTATCACTCTGCAGAGGCATGTGTTAAGAGAGCGAAAACATACCAGAGCTCTGCAGAACATCATGAGCAGAACCACATTTTTGTTTTACAGTAAAGCATGTTGTCATTCTTTATATTCCAGCTTAGCATGTTCAAAACAGACTGTGCACGAGAGCTGGCGTGAGACAGAAATGTCTTTAAATTATTTAGGGATAGAAGACTGAAAGGTGCAGTTGTTAGCCTGGTTTCTAGGTTTTTATAGGCAAGCATCGCCCCTCTACACAATCTGAGAAGACAGAGGCTTCAAGCTAGTGTTGGTTGCTGGAACACGTCACTATGGCTGAGTCACAGGCTTGAGAGCTGCCGATTCCTGCATTAGCCAAGACGGTGAACATGAGGAGGATGCAGGGGAGCACCTGGGTCGAGCGGAACAGAGTAGGGAGAGAGGAGGCTCATGCTGACTCTTTAATTCTCCATAAATTTCATATAATTGATTTAAGACGCGAAATATTAACTGAAGATTTAGACTGTTAGCTGAATGAATGTCTGATGAGTCATGATCAGGCTGAAACATATAGTCACCAGGTGCAGCAAGTATAAATCTTCTTGCATCTCTTGCGGTGCAGCCATCCAACCACAATTTGATGGAAAGACCAAAAATAGCACTGTGCCTGAAGAACACACACACACACTTCCACATTCATTTCAATGAGTCAACTGCTTTGGGACAGAGGGGCTGCTCCCATCGACGGCTAAAGCACAGAATTAATTCAACTGTCAACACACTTCACTGGCCAGTCACGCATGTACTCACACGCTCAAGGTAAAATACCTAAAGTCGTGAATGGTTGAAGCATTCTGCTGATTCTACTGTTTACCTTGCAGTCATTGCGACAGAGGGGAAAATCTACTGCTGCTGTGACAACTCTGTACATATACTGTCTAATAGGAGTAAAAAACAACTGGGCAGTGTCTGCCATGTTTGGATACAACAATCTGCTTCACAAGCCACTTGGCCTGCGGCGGGCCCTGTTAGCACATTTCCCTATTGTTGGGAAACCTGCACTGCACCATGAGCAACTGAGATGGGACTCAGTGATGAAGGTAAAGCACATAACGAATGCTGTTCACTGCAGCTCTTCCTCCAACCAACCCAATGTGGCTGCTACTAAATACAAGAAAAACAACCTGCCATCAAGTCAAGGTTATATTTTCACTGTTCACACTTTCTGTACAATTTAAACTCAATGACAACAAGGCAACACTTTCTGCAGTGGAAATTATTTAATCAGCAACAGCACCTAGTGTTTGGCTTGTGTTATCGCTTCTTTAAGCACAGGAATTATACCTACAACACAGCCAAGGATTTAAGAAGCAGGCGGCTGTCTGATAAAAATAAGGCGACAGTGCAGGAGTGGAGGCAAAGACGCGTGTGTCACACAGGGGCCGCAAAATTTCTCAAAAGATTCATACAGTAACCTCGATAAAAGTGGCGCTTTCTGTGTGTTCATCTTCATAAAGAGCAGACAGAGGGGCATCAATGAAGAGCGATGACAAAGCTGGATTAAGGGTTGGGCGATTCACAGTTAAGGTAAGGGCTGCACAATATCACGATAACATACACAACATGCAATGTATTGCAAAAGACTGCAATAAATGGTGTTTTATGTACCATGCTTTCAAACTATGCATGTCAATATATTTGGCCACTCAGACGGAACCCTGCTGCCCATGATAATAAAGCAAAGATATTGAGATCCCTGATGTGCCAGTCCAGGGTTCTGCAAAGAGAATTGTGAGTTGGCTGCGTCACATTTCGTGCGGGCCTCCCGGGACAAATTGAGATCTTTCTCTCTCTTTAGTTTAAATGTTGATTTGTTCAAAATGACGGCAAAATATCAACACTAATCATCACATAATGTTCGAGACGTATGGAGCCATAGAAGATGGCAGTGCGCTCCGTTGAACAGGTTGGCCGTGCGCAGCACAAATGATAGAGACAGAGTTAATTTTTGTTATGTCGAAGCAGAAAGACTAACACTGTATACTTAAGTATTTGCTTATTTATCGCAAGTTATATCGTCATCGCAACATTCAACAATGTTATCGCATATCAAGTGTTTTCCTAATATGAAGCAGTCCTAGTAAAGACCCATTATATTATTGAGCAACACCATTGAGTGTGAAGTACCGCTTGTCAACATCATGCCATAACCGATAAAAGAAAAGTTTTATTTCTCAAATAAAATGTTCCCCAGTTTCCCATTCATGTTGTAAAATATAACATACCTTCAGCTACGTCATCATCGATGGCTCCTTTCACCTGAGAGAAGCACCATTGCATGTCACCTCCAGGTCCTGCAGATACAAAAAAAAGAGGAAAAAAATACTGACTGATTGCAAGTTTATTACAAATAATTTACTGTAATTTGAAGCTTTCCAATTCTGCGGTTTGAAATGTTTCCTACCCATTATAACTAAGGCAGAGCATTAAAACTAATTAAACTGAGAACGTGTTTGGACTTTCCTCACATGTACATGCAAGTATTTCAAGAAAAACACCTCAAGGGATAAATGAAATGTTGGAACCATAGTGAGATAACAGCTGTGGAGAATATTTCTGTGGTCGTACTTGTGCACACATTCTCTCACAACTTCCATTTATCTAATACAAATTTTAAATCAAGCCGTACATGTTAACCGTAAAATGAATAAATGCATCCAGCAAATAACTGCAGGACATTTTACCGTCTCTTTAAAGATTTGAGCCAGTGGTTTTCTTTCTAAGATAAAAGGTGGATGAAAAGCTATTAATAAATTATGATTTATCTGCAGCTCATAGCAACAATCGGTGGATTCAGTCTCGAGGCTTCCTGCTTTTGAGCAAAGTTTAATGTTATGGTATGTCGATGTTGAACCTGTTGAGGCGAGTGATACCTGGTCATTATCCTCGCAACATTTCATTGCTCAACCCCTTTTGAATTCCACACATTTGTTCACGTGATCATTTATGTTATTACACACTTAAATAAAAAGGTGGCGTCACTCGTCAACAGCAATGGCTGCACGTAGTGGAGCAGCTCTGCAGAATTACCAAGGACATGCATGAGTCACCGTGGTTTCATCACACACCAGTTCTGATATGATTCATGGTTTTAAAACAAAAAGGTGTAGCTCCCCCCCCTCCCCAGTAATGACAGGCAAGAAAATGCATAAAGCCAACAGGTGTTGCGATATGGGATTCATGTCACCCGTGAGTTTCTGCAGGAGGATAATGTGCAATGGCTGAAGACCAGTGTCCCTTTCCCCGCCCAAAGGGAGTGAACGCGTTTTACTGAATATCTCACCAGTGACTTAATATTTTCAGCAATCAATCAGAATTGAGATTTAGCCATTTGTAGTTTTTCTACATCCACAACTCGCGTATCAGCTGATGAATGAAACGTGAAACGCTCCGTGCGGCTAAACGAACCCATGACTATCCGGGTGTAATCTGCAGGGAGGGGTGCTTTCCCATTGAAGTGTATTTATATCTGCACGCGTCTCTCTCTCTCTGGAGTTTTCAGCCATTTCTGCCAGAAAAAGCTGCACATTACACGAAAGAGGGGCTCGCTCCGCCTGCAGCAGGCCCGGGGAGCTAGCCTGCATGTGGGCAATGTCAAAGTTTGAGCTAGCGTTAGCCTCGCCCGTCTTGTCAAGCCAGTCGTAGCCCCGTTTCAGAAATGTGTTCCCCGGGATGGAAGCTGTCGGGTTCCCCCTCCAGCTACATGTTTTATTCCCCAACCTTAGCAACTAGAGGTCTGATTTAGATTAGACAGCCATTGCACAATTTCGAGAATCAACCCCGAGAAGTTAGCAGCACTGTCACGGGTAGCCGTGTTTGGCTAACGCAGGGCTAGCTTGAAGAGACTGGTCCCGGGCCGGCGGATCATGGTAAACAGCTAGCCGTGTGCTAGCAGCAGCATCTGGCTAGCTAGCTAGCTAGCTAGTTAGCTTTAGTCGGCAAAAAAAAGAAACAGGCCAGATGGGCGACGGCACTGCAGCTTGCTAGCTAGCTAGCTAGCGTTAGCACGGGCTAAGTTTGGTTATGCTAAGTGCCGCTAGCTGAGCTGACACTCGGCTGCTAGCGGAGCCTCGCAGCCGTCGGGGCAGACACGCAGCCGGGGCGGAGGGAGGCTGTGGAGCCGGGCGGCCCCGCTGGTTCGGGGGGTTTTGTGCGAGCTGTGGTTCGAATGAATTACCTGCCATGACGAGACAGACACTGGAGCCTCCGTCAGTCACGATCCTGCTCCCACTCCCACGCGCTGGCTCGTGGGACAGGAACTTTCTCTTCCGCCCTGTGGTGCTTTGCACAAACCTGGCTGTGGTGCGCAAAATTCACCGCAACACCGATGTTTTAATGAGGGAGGTTCTCCGGTGCTTCCCGCTCCTCTCTCTCTCCGTGTCTCTCTCTGACTCTCGCCTTCTCTCGCTCTCTCCCTCTCCGTGTCTCTCTCTCGCCCCCTCGCCGCCGGCTACTTCGCGTCTATGGAAAGCCAGACGGTCCAAAAACACGAGCATTTGTAACGCGCAAACTCCATGCAATAATATCATATAATTTAGCATGTATGTTTATGTGTGTATACATGTACTGTATGTACGTATGTGTACGTGCATGCATGTTTGTGTGTAAATGTATGCGTATGTAGATGTGTGTTTACCTCTATTGTGGACGAATTTGCACATGTGTGTATATATACACATGTATGCAGATAACTCCGCGATTGACGTCATTCAAATGTCATTATACACCACAAACATGAACAGTTAATAGGAAAATTCTGTTTAATTTTATGAAAAATCTTCACTGCAGATAAACCAGGTAGGATGTACAACGAATAATCGTGAAGAAGCTGCAGAGCATCAACACAGGACATGAAAAAAACAGAGCATTGCAAACAGGCAGTTTTAGAAAGAGCACTGACCTAGAATAATAAATCAACTTGGACTTGACAGTGTTTAACATGAAATATGAGCTTTTTCTGTGGTGTAGCGTTTGGTTGTAGAATGCTCATCTGTTTCTCTTTGTACTAACTTCACACTTTCTGCCCAAAAGTGAAATTCAACTTCATATAATGTGGCAGTTTGAGAAAGAAAATGAAAATCGTCAGTGTTGCAAAGCTACGTTCAGGACAATCACAGCAGGTATGGATGAAATGATTTTTGCGTGTTTGAGAGCTAGAAACTGAAGAAAAATGTTCAAGAGAAGATAGACTTTTAACTTATTGATTATATACATCGTTCAATGTGTAATTATTTTCACAGATCAGCATATAGTAGTATCATTATAATACAAGCAAGTGCAACTTTCTGAATCTTTATTGACCTGCATGACAATAGAAATCCACAATGTAGTAGTATTTAATTGCCTGCCAATATTTTTCTTAGCTTTGTGTTATATTCAGAGAGACGTGCCAAAGGAACCACAGTCTGCTGGCGGACTCGGGAGACGACTGACGAGCTTGTAGCACCACAAACACAGAGGCCTTCAGATGTGTAAGTGATGGTTTCACCACCCACACGGACACTTTCTCTTGTTCAGACGCAGTGAGCCCCCTGACGGGGAGAGAAACTCAGGCAGGAATGTGAGGGAGATGAACATTTCTTCGCCAGAGGCTTGTTCAGTCGGAGTAGAGCTGTCACAACCGTCAGCTGCAACGTCTTATTAGACTCAGGGAAGCTGTCGATTCACTTCCAGACACATGCTTTCTGACCCACTTCACCTTTCAATGATGTAAAAAAAAACTTTGAAGCTAAGACATACAAGGAACGCAGAGATGGGTAATGGACAGCCCTGTTGAAGGCCTCAGATTAAGAGCTCAGCTCCATGTTGATCCATCTTTAGATCTGCAGGCGACCTCACCTCCAGCTGCATCCACCCCATCTGTGCTAGTTCCTGATGGATTATTAGGGCCTGTATGGGTGGGGCCTCCATAAAATGCAAATTGGCGGCACCTATCTGGGATATTTTCGCTTCATTTCATTACAACTGTGAGGGATTGGAGACATGTTGTTATAGCCTATGGCAAAAAGTGACAAGGGTAACATGCTGATTTTTAGCAGGTGTAATATTTATCAAGGTCACCATCTTAGAGTGTTGATGAGGTCATATAGGATGAACTGACCTTTAAGTTCAACTCCAGTCCAAAGAGTTTGTTGTGTTGAGGCAGAACTGGTCTTCCCATCAGCCCGAAGGCAGCAACGCACCATAAAAACAAGACTTTCAAGTCATAACCGGAGCTCCACAATGTGCATAAATTACACAAGTTAATTTTAGACACAGCGATTCAATGGGCAACTTGGGATTTCCTTCAAGCTGCAGCTGTTCCCAAGAGGAGTGAAACTATTTTCCAGTTGTCCTCATGCAACATCAATAAAATATTGCAGACAATAACATCATGTAGAGAAATCCCTCTTCCTCACTGTCATAGCATATCACACCCATCATGCTTAAGGGTTAATACACATCAGAGAGGATAAGGATCACTTCTTTCTACCATTACTTTACTTCTCAGTCAACTGTCGTGTGTTTGCAGTCTCTGTCAGTCTGTTTAACATCTTAATGGAACTGCTTTTGGCATTTTGTCAACTAGAGGGAAACCAATACGTTAAGACTCGGTAAACAATGAAACCAGAAAACCCTGTTTTTCCATGAACTGCCACGGACCTTCATCAAGCCAGGTAAATAAAGTCAGGGACAACAGAGGCTCATCTGGTGCGAGCCTGACGTCCTGTTCATCTGTGCTCTCTCTAGCGGCAAATGTTTGTAGAAAATACCCCCAGATTCTTTGTTTTTGTATAAATAGTGGAGGAATCTGATGTTCCTTATTTCTTTGGGTGCATTAAAAGACCGTCCAGATGATGTTTAAGCTTTGGGTTTTTAATGTAATTCTCCTATTTTTCAAAGCTAATTTCACAATTAGTGCTGCATTTGTGTTGTGTGGGGCATTATGCACAATTCATGCACGTGGGTACAGACAGACGGACAGACAGACAGATAGACAGATAGATAGATAGATAGATAGATAGATAGATAGATAGATAGATAGATAGATAGATAATAGATAGATAGATAGATAGATAGATAGATAGATAGATAGATAGATAGATAGATAGATAGATAGATAGATAGATAGATAGATAGATAGATAGATAGATAGATAGATAGATAGATAGATAGCAATTTGCATCTTCAGGCCTAAACTGAAGGCGTGGACTTATATCATCTTTACCACCAGTCCACAAGGTGGCAGTGTTGTTCAGGATGCTCAATCTGGTGCAGGAGTGAACTCAAACGTGGCTGAGGTTAAATTTACTGCAAGTATGAAAATAATAATAATACATTTAAAGCTGCCTATTGAGAGACAATTTGATTAAACATTAGTAGAAGCAATTTGTGGTACTTGATCTGTGTATTAATCAATAATTCTAATGTAAGTATTGTATGGATTAATTACATTAGTCAACACAAATAGATAGATAGATAGATAGATAGATAGATAGATAGATAGATAGATAGATAGATAGATAGATAGATAGATAGATAGATAGATAGATAGATAGATAGATAGATAGATAGATAGATAGATAGATAGATAGATAGATGATAGATAGATAGATAGATAGATAGATAGATAGTGCACAGACAGTGCATGTGCGCGTCAACGTGTCCGCCGGCCCACTGCAGGCGGTGCAGGCCGAGCAGGGGAGGGTCATAACGGGGAGTGTCCCGGACCATAGGCATAAACAGCGGCTCTGCTCTGCGCTGCTCCGCCGACCCGACGCCTCTCCGCTCCGCCTGCAGCTCCTCACAGTCCCGCGACCGAACCAACAACCGAACCCGTCCGTCGGTTTCTGATCTCTCTGAGCTCCGCGTCCAGGTGAGTGGAACAAGCGCCGCTTTGCCTCTCCCTCTCCAGGCGGTGGCACAGATTTCTGCGCAGTAATCCGACGCCTTAATCACAGAAGAGTGCACCGTTACCTCCCGTGCTTTTGTCCTCCGAGGTGCGAAAACGAGCGTAACGTGGCCATTCGGCTCCTTTCTGTGCGTCAAATGGTTACTGGTGGTAGAGGTGGTGATAAAATGGGTTTAAAACAGGTTGTTTTCTGCCAACCAGGCTTTTCACCGTCCAAACGCAGCTGCTGCCATATATGGACAAGCTGTGGAAACTCTGAAATGAGCCTGAATCTCACTGGTTCCACCTTAATTTAACTCTGATGTGTGTGAACAATGATTTCAGGCTACACAGACACGAGAGAAATGAACAAGTTGAGTCAAGCTGATTAACAGTAAAATAGAAAAAGTATAATTTACTGAGCAGCTGAGGAGGAAGCAGGAGGAAGCAGGATGGGGTCTCCTCAGCAGCTGCCTCTTCTACTCAGAGGAGGCATCTCTGGTTGCCGTGGGAACGCACAACCAAATAGTAAGCTTGAGGAAGTTACTCACAGCATCCTGTGTGGGTGGGTGTTTGCAGCAGCAGCCGCGAGGTGTGTGTGTCAGACAGTGTGGTCTGACACACACACACACACACACACTCAGCTGTGCAGGCAGACAGAGATTATGGGATGCCTGAATTCAACCGCAGGGCTGCACCCCTTCTCTGTTTCAGCCTCAAACAACTGTGTGCACTATGGGACAGCTGAACTGTTCTGCAGATATGTTATCCTCAGTGAGAGAAAGGAAATATTGATGAAATCATCATGTTTATCATTCTCATCATCTCAGTGTTGGCGACCGGCCTCATCAGGGGCAGGAAACAGGGCGGAAAACAAGGATACAGTGAAGTCGCCAAAAAGTTTCCATGTGCCACCGGCACTCTGCCAGCCGGAAAACTTAATTTAGGAGATTGTCCCTCACATGAAAAAATTACAGCACGTCTTTTTGTTTCCTGACAAACAAGCTGTTGTGGTTCTGTAGCGATTGTCCTCCTGGTTTTCTCACAGTTGCAAAAGAGGATTCACATTGTTGTGCTGCTGTAAAGAAGTGTCAGGGAGGATGATCTGGAAATATGAGATGTCCATATTCAAACTGGGCTACGGCTATTTAGGGTAAATATAATCATTGTTTCAGCATTTTCAACTTAACATTTTAACCAAATTACGCTTAATTTTGAATGGGAATCATCAGATGTCTCTTTCCAACTGAAGGTTTAAGTTCTGTAAACTGTGGCAGATCAGAGAATGTTCCCACATCTTTGAATCATTATCATGGGTCATGATGTAGGGCGTGAAAATGTCCCGTGCTACGAACTTTGACATTTGCATTATCACATGCAGCCCCTTCAGGAAGAGCTAGACCTCAGTTCTGAAAGCTGATAAAACTGGTTCCTGGTGACACAGCCCGCTCGTATCCTTTAATAACCATCTGTGTATCAGGGCTGTTATTTACAGAGTCATAAACAGTCATTTTGCTTCTGCTTGTTCTACACTGTGCAAACAGATGAAAGGGAAGCTGAGCGGTGTGTAGGGGCTGTTAAAGTGTCGTGTCTGTGTCATCTGATGTGTGTCGGAAGGGTTGCGGAGCAGCTGAAGAGACCTCGAGAGTCTGAGAGCGGAGTGCACGGAGAAAATGAGTCATCAAGAATCTCCCTGCCTGAGGGAACAACCTTTTTTCTTTTGAGAGAAACTCAGTACAGACGTTCAGTTTGAGAACCAGGAACCCAGATTTCACACATAACAACTTGTCACAAGAATCCACTTTTACACTATCTGCGTAATGGATCAAGTGGTTGTGTTTTGACTCAGGCCCCGAGCAGAGGGCAGACACAAAAGAGAGGCTGGTGAAAATGGGGGAGGGGAGTGAATAACTGTGGATGGAATGACAGGCCCACTCCCTGTTTGTTTGGGGCACAAAGAGGCATGAGGGTGTAGGACCTCCACAAATATCTCTGCAGAGCAGTGGGCTGGCCTGCGGACGACGCCTGCTCCTACCAGCAGGCCTGCGTCAACAGAAAGTCATGTGACCTGTTCTATTTAAACCTGTAGCTGTGTGTGTTGAGTCAAACCACCGTCCCTCTAGAAGCTGCTTTCAGACACACACTGAACTCTAGATTATCTCCTGTAATGATCCCAAATGTCCGGGTTAGTTGCTGCAGGTTTTCTCCAGAGGTTTGTCTCGAGTGTGGACGTTAGTGACGTTTGAAACACGCGATGGACACACAACGGAAAGGATTGTGCGGACATTCTGCCGAGTTGATATTTGAAAAACGGCTTTTATCCAAACTGGAACATTTAATAATGTTGTTTTTAATTCAGCTGCTGCCCTTCATTAATAAAAACACACTGACACAAGGATATGTTCTTTCAAAATGTAAACTTTGCGTCCCTGTTAGATTCTTTAGTTATCATTTCTCTAATATTAGCTTAATTTGATCCTTCAAAGCGTGAGGTGAACCAGACGCTGATGTTTCCTTTATTAAGTCACATGACAGAATCTAATGCCGGGATGAAGCAGCTTTCATGTGCAGCAACAGACAGAAGATTTCGCTCCATCACGCGAGGGGGGGGGGAGATCACAGTCAAACACATGTGTCGTATTTATTCAGCACCACCGAGAATCTGCAGAAAAGGAAGTTGCACTAAAGTGAGGTTTTCAGTGAGTGGGATTACTCAGGGTAAAGGTGTGTGTGGCTTTTGTTGGATGAAAAGCACAGTTTCCTTAAACAAGTCAAGTTCTTTCAAACGTCTCTATTTTCAGACTTTGAGAGAAAGAGAAATATGCCGTGTGCTTTTTAAACAGTAATCACGAGGGTTGAGCGAGAGACATTTCCCCCCATATGAAAGCAAAGGTGCAAAACTTTACTTCAGCAACTAAAAATGAAGTTTTCCTGTTGATCTCTACGCCGGTGTACTCCATGTGTGTCTCATTACTGCAGTTTTAGGTGTTTTTTAGTTTTTTATAGTAGCTACAGTGTTTTACATCCGTCCCTGTGTTAAACAGGATCCTCTTACTTATCTCACATCTCTGCGTTCCAGCTCTTTGCATATTACAGGGTGTGAGGGAAGTTGTTAATGAATGGTTGTAGTGTTATAAAGAAGTAACTGATTTATTCTGAGCTGACTGGGAACTTCAGGTTATTGTTAACCCGCGTAGCTGGAAGCGGAAACATATCGTTTCCACCCCAGTCTCTGTGTCGGTGTGTGAACGAGACAACTCGACAGTACGTGGATGGTTTTCCAGCTGATTTATTTCTTCGGCTGATCGGTCAGAAAGGACAGTTTTTCCAAATGTAAGTGTTCCCGTGTGGCCACAGATGCTGTCTGACTTTAGTGGGATTCAGGCGTCACCCAGGTGGAAAAGTTCCACCAGGCATCTTTAGGAAAATTCAGCTTTTCCACGTCCTCCATCAAACTATAACGACTCATTGTTCCCCAGCAGCCCCAGATCTTCTCGGTCAAACCAGGACACAGATGCTGCAGAGTCGTTGAGGTTCGGACTACAAAAGTCTTGAGGTTGTGTTTTCACCTCCGTCTGTTTGTTTGTGAACAGGATGACACAAAAACGATTTCCAAGGAAAATAATGAAGCATATACAAGGAACTGATATCTTAGCAAATAAAAATATGGATTCTAGTGGATTTAAATGTGGTTTTCAGAATGGAACTGTTGGGCCTTGGCAGAGGTTTGCATTGTAGTTTCAAAATTCAGGAAACTTGACTGTGAAAATGGATGTCACCAAACCGATCCACATATTTTTCCATGTGGGAACACGCCACAGCTGCTGAACGTGAGTCTGTTGCATAGCAGAGATGAAGGAACCCCACATTTCATTGGCCTGGCTGCGTGGATTCAGAGCCACTTCCCTTTTCCAGGGCGAGCAGCGGATTCCTGCCGTGTTTGTGGGCAGAGCGCCGCGAAGAAGAATGAACGGTTCTTGTTCCAGTGTTAGATGGCAAATTGAACAGCGGCGGATCCGAGCAGCATTCCTGTGTAAAACTAGAATCTGGGTTCATGACGAACTACACGACCTCCAGTCTGTGTTTTTCAGTAAATACCTGAGTGAGTGAGATCCGGACAAAATGCAGCCAGAGGCCACAGAAGCTCTTTTCAGGGACGTGACGTTCTAATTTGAGAACACGGCCTCACTTTGAAACAGTTTACAATCTCTGTGCAGTGTTTACTGTGCCAACCATCAATTCATATGGCGCCTGTGTGTATGTGTGTGTGTGTGTGTCAGAGTCTGCTGCAAACACACACGCCACTTCTGACCAGTGTTGCTTCACAGAGCTGATTGTGTCATATGTAACATTTAGGTTTAACCACAAAACAGTTACTATACATGTGTAAAAGAGAGATAAGGAAGTCAAAAGCACGAAGTCGACCTCTTAAATGTGGTTGTTTTAAAAGTTTAAGTAGCAAATACAAGTCAGATCTAAATATTTGTACAAAGGAAAGTGAACTGACCCGTTTCCATCACTTTAACAAATATGAAGAGTAACAATTACTTATATTTTTCCTTGTGCAGCAAAGAGTCCTTCACCATCATGTTTAATCCAAACACCACCTCATCCATTATTTGAAATTCTCTGTGATTGACACGTGAAATAGGATCTGATTTCCTCACTGTTAAATCATAACTTCTCACAAATGAATCAGAAGTTGCTGAGTCATTAGGATTTACCTCGTTCAGACTGCAGCAGAGAGGCCTGCAGGCTGCAGAACCTCATGCTGCACAGACACGTACTTCAGACACTTGATCAGGCGCCATGTGTCCTTTCTGCTCTTAGATACGAGCTCAAGTGCATCGTGGGAGCGTTAATGAATTAACTCGACTGCTGATGTGTCCGTGGGCAACATGATGTAATTCGTCCCTGAGAGACCAATCAAGGTTTCTGTTATTCTGACGGAGCTGCTGTGTTTTTAAGACGACTCATTCATAACAGGAAGTGCTTTTTGAATCGTGGACATATATGATGAGGAAGATCTTACGCAAATATATGTCTGAGGAGCTGGATTGTGGGAAGTTTAGCGTCCAGATGTTTAGGAGCTTGAATATCGAGAGAACATAAAGATGGACGACATAACTGCTGCTAAAAAAGGGAAGCCAAAATATCTACTTCGCCCCCTGGTGGTTCGCTGCAGTGTGGGTCATAAACCTCCCCCCCTCCATGATGCTTTCTCTCATTGAAGGTCTCTCTTATCACACTGATGATGTAATGGTGGTTTTCATTTGTTGTTTGATGCAATAAAAACAAGATCCTGAGAACATCTCGTGATTGGTCGAGTGCGTGTGAAAGATTTCTCAGTCACTGACTTATTTATCTTTTATTTTGAAGGAATTTGACCCCACCGCTCCTTTCTGCAGGTTTTTCTGTTTTTCCATTTTGTGGATTTATGATTTTCTCCCTCCCATAATGAGCAGTTATCTGAGTCAGAAGAGTTTAAAGAATACAAATATCTAGTTATGAATCAGTGTCTTTTATAGATATATATATTAATACACAGTGTTTCTTCTGTCAGCGTCAGTGGCCCTCATGACTCCCTCTGACTTCCTCTTCCCTCTCACCGGGGAAACACCCAGTGCACGGGGCTCCAGTGACTCACGCTGCTGAGCATTAATATCTAACTATAACCCATAAACTTTATCTTTGTATCCATGGTGACAGCTCGGCCTTAAGAGGGGGTGGCTTCTTATTTTCCAGAGCAAATAAGAGCGTCCCAGTCCCAGTCTCACTTTTTCCAAAGGTTATTACAAAGCTTTACGACTTTTATCTGTGTTTGATAGACGGATTTATGACAATAAGGCTTGTTGCCACGGGAACGTGTCAGGAAAGCACTTAAATCTCAGGTGTCACCGTGTTTCTCTCCGCAGGCAGGATGGCAGCGCATCACCCAGAGTTTGAGCGGGCTGGACAGAAGACGGGCCTCCAGGTGTGGAGGGTGGAGAACTTTGACCTGGTGCCGGTGCCGGAGAACCTGTGCGGCGGATTTTACACCGGAGACGCCTACCTCATCCTGAACACCATCAAACAGCGCTCGGGCAACCTGCAGTTCGACCTCCACTTCTGGTTGGGTGAGTGCAGCGAGACACAGACTAAAACTGTGAAGTCATGCAGCTCCTCTTAAATGCATGAAACTCAAAATAATATTCCATCTTTATTCCAGAGCAGGACTCAATGATTTATCTTTTAGATTTTGTAAAGCTTTCACTTAAAGCCCCTCTCACACAAATCAATACGTCCTGCTCTAAAAATTAAAGACCACACTCCTGAATACAGATGGGGTCAGAGGTCAGACTGGTTTGTGGCTCCTGTAAACCAGTAGGGGGGGTGGGGGGGTGTGGCTGGGCCAATCATTAGGATTCCGTTAGGAGCGACAGACGATGAGTCTGCTCCTTTTTCCTTTATCGACTCAATGTGCTTTTAGTCTACGTCATTGATCCTGGAAACATCATTTAGCACCAAACAGGATCTGATGTAACTCACCGAGTGACCAGGAATAGAAAAATGTTGCATGTATTAATGTGTCTGCTGGATCTGAGCCTCCCCCCCCGCCGCTGCCACTCATCGATCTCCTGAGTCGTCAGTGACAGAAACATTGAAATGTGACTCTCTCTCTGTGTGGATGTGGAGTTTGGTCTGAATGAGACTAGAGGATTAAAATGGACGTTTCTTGTGGCGCAGGTGACCACTGCTCCCAGGATGAGAGCGGCTCGGCGGCCATCTTCACCGTCCAGATGGACGACTTCCTCGGGGGGAAACCCATCCAGTACCGCGAGGTCCAGGGACACGAGTCCAAAACCTTTCTGGGCTACTTCAAGTCTGGAATCAAATACATGGTGAGATCCATCTGCCAGGAAGATGGCACAGTGCTACTGGTTTGATGCTTTTGAAACGTGTGGTGAAACTTTTCCTGAATTTTTATGTAGATTAAACTGGGATATGATACAGTTTATGCTTTTATTCTTTCCAAATATCCATTAAAAGAATGGTTATTAGGCTCTAACTGTGTTGTTATGTCATTACAAAAGTGTTTAAATCTCCCTATAAGAATTCAAATGATTTTAGTTTGGTTTAAATCTTTAAGTTTTAGGGTTTTATTTTTGAATTTTCTGACGTGCAACTCTTTACAGAAAGGAGGTGTGGCCTCTGGGTTCAAGCACGTCGTCACCAACGAGGTGGTGGTGCAGCGGGTGTTCCAGGTCAAAGGTCGTCGTTCTGTCAGGGCCACAGAGGTGGCGGTGAGCTGGGACAGCTTCAACCAGGGAGACTGTTTCATCCTGGACCTGGGAGACGTGAGTCAGACCGAGCAGATTAATACTGAATATTAAATAATGATTAAAAACAATATCCAACACTAATAAAGTTTTATCTTCACCTGCTCTGCTGCTCTTCCCTGTTGTGGATGTACAGGAGATCTTCCAGTGGTGCGGCTCCCAGAGCAACCGCTTCGAGAAGCTGAAGGCCACTCAGGTCGCCAAGGGTATCCGTGACAACGAGCGCAGCGGCAGGGCTCGGGTCCACGTCTGCGAGGAGGGGACGGAGAGAGAGAAGATGTTAGAGGTGAGAACAGTGAGTCACGAGTTTTACTTCTACTGCGTGAAACTTTTGTTAAAATCGCTGCTTCTTCTCAGGTTCTAGGTCCGAAACCAGATCTGCCTGAAGGAGGCTCAGACGACATCAAGGCCGACGCCGCCAACAGGAAGATGGCCAAACTCTACAAGGTGAGAGACATGGGTAACACCCTGAGAGGCTTTCTAGCCATGAATACCTGTTGTTGTTATATAGGTCTCATTACTCTCACTGTACAGGTTTCCAATGCCAGTGGAGGCATGACCATCGCACTGGTGGCTGCAGAGAACCCCTTCGCTCAGAGCGCCCTGGAGTCTGGTGACTGCTTCATCCTGGACCACGGCCCCAACGGCAAGATCTTCGTCTGGAAAGGTCAGTGAAGGAAGCTCCAGTGAATTCACCAGAACGATGTTCATTTTACAGTGGTACATGTTCACAGGAAGATCTTGTGGATCTCGGTTGAGTACTTTTGTCTATACAAACGTAGATGTTGGGGGTAATAATCCCTACTATCTCTGCTTCTCCAGGCAAAGATGCAAACATGGACGAGCGCAAGGCGGCGATGAAGGCAGCGGAAGAGTTCATCAAGAAGATGGGTTACCCCAAACACACGCAGGTGCAGATCCTGCCGGAGATGGGCGAGACGCCGCTCTTCAAGCAGTTCTTCAAGAACTGGCGGGACCAGGATCAGACTCAGGGACTGGGCATCGCCTACATCGCCAACAGCATCGCCAAGATCGAGAAGGTGGCCTTCGACGCCGCCGGCCTGCACGACTCCGCCGCCATGGCAGCGCAGCACGGCATGGTGGACGACGGCAGCGGGGAGAAGCAGGTGAGAGGAGGGAGGGTGGTTAGTGATGCTGGTGACCCGGGGCCCCTGGTTTCAGCTGTTTTAATCCTGTAGGGGGCGCTGGCGTAGAACTATTCTGACAATCGATGAACAGCTCCCTCTGGTGGAAAGCCCCCTAGCCTGCTAAATATGAATTTATGATGTTAACTCATATCTGTTTTAGGAAAATTGGATAGAATATTTAAAAGAATCATCTCACAGATTGTATGATTCTTGTTGTTGACAGATCTGGAGAATTGAGGGATCCGACAAACTGGAGGTGGATCCGTCCACACATGGACAGTTCTACGGCGGAGACAGTTACATCATCCTGTACAACTACCAGCACGGAGGACGCCGGGGACACATCATCTACATGTGGTGAGAATAGGAGAAGCAAAGTACCTGAAATCAGTTTTGAACACCTTCATCTGAATCTGCAACAACATTTTATTGGTTTTTCCGCTACCCCTATCACACCCTTCCACCGGGTGTCATGTTCCTCTGTCCTGTACATTTTAGCGTAATCCTGCAAACAAGTAAATAAACCTGAATGCCCTGTTTCCCAGGCAGGGAGCGGACTCCAGTCAGGACGAGATCGGGGCCTCAGCGATCCTCGGGGCCCAGCTGGACGAGGAGCTCGGCGGAGGTCCTGTCCAGGTGAAACACATCGTTCCCTCAGCGTGTCTGTTCGCTCTCTCCTTCTCACCAGCTTATCTTCATCTGATCATTCCTGTTATTAATTTTTCCCCTGACGTACTCAGCTCAGTCACCTCCTGTCTGACCTTTACATCCTCTGACTCTGTGTCTTCCCCTCCTCCTCCTCCTCCTCCTCCTCCTCCTCCTCCTCCTCCTCCTCCTCCTCCTCCTCCTCCTCCTCCTCCTCCTCCTCCTGCTGCTGCTGCTGCTGCTTCTTTCCCTCTTGTTTTCTGACCTTTTCTGTGCCTTCAGGTTGTCGGTGCTCCTATTACCACTCAGGTACTTTTCCGTCCATTTCCTGCTCCTCTTCCTCTCATAATGACTCAAAACGTTTTTTTGGTCCAGACCCAGAGATAAAAAGAAGCAAACGACAAAAAGATAAATATCAAGACAAAAAAGGGATTTAAATGGCCTCGAACTTGATAATGAAATAGATCCAATCTACAGTGAAATCTTCTCGGTCAAACACAAACAGGACATTGAGACGCCGGTGATGATGGGAGGTTTCCTCTCTCCTCCCTGAGCCGACATCAGAGCGACACTGTGTCGACTGTCATATGTTTGTTAGACGCACAAACACATGATTTGATTTAGGAAGTAACAGAAGAGCTCATGAAATAGTTTTCAGTCCATTCATTCATTTCTGCACTTCACTCCACTGGTGTGTCTTTACCCTGCATGTGCAACCTGTGTGTGTCTTTGCTGCCTCAGCATGAAACTGTGTGTGTGTGTGTGTGTGTTTGAATCCATCCAGTGCTGCAAATGTCACGTTTATTTTTCCAGGTGTTTCCCAGCTCTCACTTTAACAATAGAGAACAGCTGTTGTGCAGATGTCACTTTTGTTGTCTAACTACACTTTAATTCACTTCGGTTATGTCCGGGTATCGTTTGAGAATCGTTTGGGTTAGTTTGAATGTTTTATTGATACCAGTACAATCTCTACATTTTGGTCCAGTACAGAAACCAAAAAATACATATTTCATCTTATGAAGAATCCAAACATGTTAAATATCTATTGAGTTTGCTTTAAACATGAACTACAACACTCGTCAGATTTGACTGCACGACCTCACCTCCATAAACATTTATAACAAAATCTTCAGACCAAAGACTCGTAAAACTTTCCAGACATAATTCTACATCATTTAAGTTTCCAAATTTCTCGTAGCTGACTTTCAGCACCTTGTGACACAGGCCGCACAGCTCGGTGCCGCCATCTTGTGTCTGCACAGGGGAATGCAGCATTTTGTACATATTGTTAATGCATGCAGTGTTTTTAATTTAAGCCCTGAGCGCTCACTGTGGTGTTGTTGTTCCAGGTGAGGGTGGTGCAGGGGAAGGAGCCCGCCCATCTGATGAGTCTGTTCGGAGGACAGCCCATGGTGGTGTACAAGGGGGGCACGTCCAGAGAGGGAGGTCAGTCGGCCGCTGCGGAGACTCGACTCTTCCAGGTGCGATCGAACTCTGCAGGACACACCAGAGCTGTGGAGGTAAGAGAGCACACGACGCCACCTTCAAATGTCAGGATTCTAAACCACAAGCTCGGTGATATTCTATAAATGCACGTTAAACCTGAAGGAGATGTGTGTTTCTGCAGCTCGATGCGGTGGCGTCCAACCTGAACTCCAACGACGCCTTCGTCCTGGTGACCCCCGGTGACTCGTTCCTGTGGGTGGGCGTCGGGGCCAGCGACACTGAGAAGCAGGGAGCTCAGCAGCTGAGCGACATCCTGGGAGCGTCGGTCTCCGAGCTGTCGGAGGGAGGAGAGGCCGGTGAGGAAGCTCCCAATATTGTTCTCTCATGTTTATTTGATTTTAAAGCAGAATATAATAGTTGTGTTACAGAGTTATGTCTGTGGTCAAGCTGTGAAAATGTAGCTCTTCTGTGTGAAGTAGTTTTCTTTTGGTTTCTTGTAGCTCATGTTCATCCATATTAAAACAAAGCCGGGATTGTCTCGCCCCTCTGGATTCTATCAGTGAGCTTGTGATGCTTCAAAGCTCTAAAAGAAACTGGATTATAGAACCTCAGGCTAAAAAACAACAGATTGAATTTTTAATTAACGCCCTCTGCTTTTAAGAACCGGCTTCAGTTCTTAAAAGCTCCCAAAGACAAAATGGAACATTTTATTTCTATGAGCTCAAGAAAGCAAAACCAAATTCCTGCTGCGAGTTGAGTAAAACTGTACGTTAACATCTCTTTGACACTGTCCTACTGGTTCTGTGATTGGAATTGTAAGTATTAGAATCATATTATCATGTCTAGATGTTGGATAACGTGTGTGTGTGTGTGTGTGTGTGTGTGTGTGTGTGTCGTCGCCACAGATCAGTTCTGGGAAGCTCTGGGAGGAAAAGCCGATTATCGCACGTCCACCAGACTCAAGGACAAGATGGACGCTCATCCGCCCAGACTCTTCGCCTGCTCCAATAAGACTGGAAACTTCATCGTGAGTATTTCAAGAGAGAAACCGAGGGAACCGACCCTTTAAATCAGACAGAATTATACAACATGCATGTAAAGGTACTGCTCTGAGGCCACAGCACATTAATGAAATGATCATTCGTGTCAGATTGAGGAGGTGCCCGGGGAGATGACCCAGGAAGACCTCGCCACAGATGATGTCATGATCCTCGACACCTGGGATCAGGTAAAGCCACCGGAGCTGTGGAGAGACATGGATTCAAAATCAGTGAAATAAAAAGAGAGAATATGCACTAACCATTTTTGTGTATTTAGGTGTTTGTCTGGATCGGAATCGAGGCCCAAGAGGAAGAGAAGACTGAAGCCATGGCCTCTGGTAAAACCCAAAATCTTATTATACGTCATATTTAAATTGTGAATCCCAAGAAACTACTGCACTTACAAAAGGATCCTTGCTGAAGTCTGGTTCCACATCCCTGTGGTTCGGTTCTTCGTGTCCTCTCCGGTCCTCAGTAATCATGTCTGTCCTCTTCCCCTCAGCCGTCCGCTACATCGAGACGGATCCGGCCAACCGAGACCGCAGGACGCCCATCGTCAAGATCAAGCAGGGCTTCGAGCCGCCCACCTTCTCCGGCTGGTTCCTGGGCTGGGACCACGACTACTGGACCAGCGACCCCCTGGAGCGCGCTATGGCTGAACTGTCCCTGTGAGCTGTCACCTGACCCCTCCCCCCCCCCACCCCTGCTCCGCTACAATCATTAAGACTTTTCCAGCCGCAGTTATGTTGTTTCTTTTTTTATATATATTCTGTTGTTTTTAAAAAGAGGATAGAGTTCTATAAATTAGTGTCTTCTTTCACTTTGTCTCACACGCTACACTGATGATTATACTCCTTAACCATCCAATAACAATCAAGCTTTAACAGATACACATACTTCCTGTAGGGTTTTGCACTAAAGACAGTTTTTTAAAAGGACATTAAAAAGCCCACTGCCTATTTAAAGCAATACAGCCAATGCCTTAAAATAATTCTTCCCTCTAGTTTACAGTTAACCTGTGGAACTCGTGAACCTTTTTACAAGGTACTGCTGAACTTGAAGGATTCCTTCACAGACCTCAGTTTGGTTGGTCACTTCTATTTATTTTTTTAAATAGCTGATTTATTTTCCCAGGAAGCTTGAGTGACGCTGCAGCTGCAAACTTTTCACGGGAAACCGACGCTTCGCTGCTTTACGAGCTGGTAACGTCTCCTGTGACACTTTCTCAGGTTTCCCTTGTTATCATTTCAATAAAACTAAATTAAACATGTTAATGTCTTATGTCTTTTTTTTTACACACATTTATAACAAAGGTACTTTTCTGAAAGAATGAAATCTAAAGGAAGAAATGTACCTATATGAGGGAGAAACATACTTCACCTATATACTTCATTCATACTTCATAACAACTGACGACTGATTCTCTGTAACAATGATCAGCTGTTTGTGTATATAAGGTCCTTAAAAGATATTTTAGCTCTAGACATTTCTCTTTATTTGGGTCTACACGGCACGATGTATCAGCTGGGAGTATATCTAAATATCTGAATGATGATTTAGTGGGAGAATACTTTGAACTCATCTATAGAAGAGCACTTTAAACACATGCTCCTCGCAAAATGCAGCCCCAGGCGAAAGATAACGGCTCGTTCATACTCCTTCACAATCTGTGTAGAAAGCAAAAAAACACACAAATGACTCTGACACTGAATTTTTTCCTTCCAAGAGCAGTTGCCCTGCTTACTGAGGGTAACTTTTAATTAAGTTAAAGCAAAACAACGGTTCTAAAGGTAATTAAATAAAGGAGATGAGTCTGCAGCACAAACTCCGGAGTTTCCAAAACTTAGAATAAACAGACTGAGTCTTCCACAGTCATTCACTCTCCACCCAGCAGGCTTTGCTTGCACAGTGGAAAATAAACAGTGAACTTGACAAGCAGCTGACCTTAATGCACATCCATATGGGGTTGTTTAGCCGGAGTTGGCAAAAAAAGGTTTTAAGCGTTTAGTTGGATATTTTCACACCAGTAGGAGGGAGACACACTTTGGATCTGTGGGGGCTGTTAATGATGGGGGGGTAGAATTTAAAGAAATACATGAAATAACTTGCTGCTGTTGAAAGACTTCTTGATCCCCAGGAAAGTGTCAGGCCCTCCTTACCCAACCGACGGTTCTCTCCTCTGAGAAATGTGGCTCTGGTGTGTGGGTCTGTGATGGTGGTGGTACTGAAGTGACCATGGATCCAGAAAGGGCAAGGTAAAAAGGGAAAGAGGCGTGACTTAACAACATTTCACTTATGGCTTATTGACGCAGGAAGTTAATTCACAGTTACTTGCGAATGACCCATTCGCAGACTCTTTATGATCGAATATAAAATTATTGTTTATTAGCAGATATGTCAAGAGAAACCTTATGGGAATCTAATCTAAGGCAACAAAAATAACAACAAACATGAGCTTTGTTTTTGGTTCTTTCTCTTGTATTTTTTTCTGTGGATACCTTGTTACATGGATGTTCAATAAATTACATAAAAAGAAAACCCCAAAAAGAAGTCAGAGAAGTCAGAGAGTAACAGCTTCAATTCATCATGAATATAAAGTTAATATGCTACGTAGCTGTAGTTTAATAATTTGTCTCTGTTGCAGCAATAAATTGAACAAAGAGAACTTACTTTAATAAAACACTTACAGGCTTTTGTATTCCACAAGAAATACATGAATAAATTAAACAGATCAATGCACATGAAACATGGGTCACAGCAAACCAGGGCTCCACATTAACACGAGACACTCGTCCCTTCTAGACACACTTTGGACCTAGACAGTTGAAATAATGGTTGAGGGTTGTTAATCTTATGTAAAACATTGTTTTTAGGTAGTTTGCCAATTTGTTAATATCTTTGTGTAAATATGTTCTCTAAAATGTTGAGTCACATTTATCCACTTATAAATTTATAGGTGATTCATTTAATCATTAAGTTTTATTGAATCTCGAGCCATTACTTCTTTTAATGATCAATGCAGATTATTTGCTCAGACAGAACATTTACTGCTTTGTCAACATAACCTATTTTAAATAGATAACAGATGTTAATTTAAAACTGATTAATGAGTCGCACAAAACCTTATGACACCGGGTTTTTATCATTGTTGTGACTTTTAACAATGGAAAACATACAATATTCTCCTCTACAAAAATAAAGAATTAAGAATAACCTTGACAAGTGGACAAGTGTTCATGTTGAGCCCTGAAAAATATAAACAACTTAACTCGAATGCATTTATATATGTATATATATGGCAACACTACTAAGTGAGACATGGACTAAACACTGCAATGTACATTCACAACCCTCCTGTTATCTATATGTCAGAAGGAGGAAGCATATAAGAACTGCATATTACTTGGCTTGTTGCACCCGGACAGAAGGAAAGAGACAAGATGCTGCTGTTTAAAAAACAAACATGCAGTCATAAAATCATAGTGTTCTCGTCACAGTGCATAGAAGAAGTTATAGATTTCAGACTGTAAAGTGAAGCGATGGCAGTAAGTTAAGGCCTTGGGCTGAAAGATTTGCATTAAATGTCAGTCGCTGCTTCATCCTGAGCAGACTGAAGCCTGACTGGGGGGGGGTGGAATACGCATGTGGCTGACGAAGATTAAAATGTATGTAAATATGAAGTGTTTGTTGTATTTTGTCCAGCAACCTGAACTTTACATATCCTGTGTATGAATAGAAAGTGAACTGTAAACATGTGACAGGCAGCAACATCAAGCCTGAAAACCAGTAGGACTCTACGTGACCCATCAGCCAGGTCTTCAGTTTGTAATGTGTGATGACAGTAATGACCTTATGTGCTGGCGTGTGTTCCTGCAGTTCTATTTCTACATCGCTGGCCGATCCTTTCTAAACTCATTTAATACATTTTTAATACTTATTCAAAGTAGTATTTGATACATCTCAATTCAAACAGTTGAGTGTGTTCATGCATTCCTACACATACTGTATTCACAACACTCTACTTGTTGAAGCCTCAACATTTTCTGGAATAAATAAAGTACAGGTTCGTGTTTGAACCGTTTTACTTTGAAATTCGGTGAAAACATGTCATGGCACAGGGAACAGCCCAAAACCAGAGGTAGGTTTCTGAGGATTGGCAGTAAAGCCATTAGAGCCCTCCGATGGATATTGGGAAAATAATAATGGCACGAAGAAACTGGCAGTGGTTGTAGTAGTGCCATGTCAACAGGGGATATTAACTAAATAAATACAAGGACGTGTATGTGTGTGTGTGTGTGTGTGTGTGTGTGTGTGCACAGTTGTAAGGCTGCACATCCAGCTGGCACTTTCCCTTAAAGTGTTTGAGAATGGGATGATGAAAGGTTTGTACTTCCAGCCTCTGTTTTGACAGTCGGGGGGGGAACCTGCAGGATAAAAGCTGAACCACCTGCTGTGGTTCGGGTCGTTCACAATAACCCTTTTTAAAATACTGTACAGGGACGCGTCTGCTTTGGTCAGATCTGAGCCAACGTGTGACACAAGCTACATTTCAATTTTTTTAACTTCCCCCTCATCTGCTGAAGATAAGTGGCAGATCTAAAAGAATAATTTTGGCGGATTGGAACCAAATCACCTAAGACCCTCAGGCTGGAGAATGGTCCTGGTTTCTAATCACCAGAGAGGTGATACAGGCTTTGTGGTGTGTTTAAATTGCAAAGAGGGTTCGGACACAAGTGTGTATCTTCCTGAACTGGGCCTAAATACGTTCATGTGTGAATGATGTGCGAGTATGGCCGACGAGTACAAAGACTCCTCAGCGTTTCATGAAGGCTTGCATCATCTCCATTGGCAGCGGGAAGATGATGGTGGAGTTCTTCTCGGCGGCGATGGTGCTGAGGGTCTGGAGGTAGCGCAGCTGGAGGGCCGAGGGAGACTCCGCGATCACCAGGGAGGCTTCCTTCAGAGCCCGGGAGGCGTTCATCTCTCCCTCCGCCGCGATCACCTGGAGGAGGAACCAGGAAGGAAGAGCGACATCTCAGCCTGAGTTGTGTGTAAATGCAAGTTTACAAGTGTTGCATGAATCGTTTCTCTGCTGACTTGTCATTTCTCTTTCCTGATCATCACCCTGACGTATGAACGTGCAGGAGGGGGACGAGCTTTCGGAGGACGTGGGGGCGTCTTACCTTGGCTCTGGCCTCGCGGCTGGCCTCCGCCTCAGCCGCCATCGCTCTCTGGAGCTGTTGGGGCAGCTTGACGTCTTTGATCTCCACCCGCTCCACCTTGATCCCCCAGTCATCTGTTGCATCATCCAGGGTCGACTGAAAGGGCAGAGAGACGGGTTCTCTATTTGGACCTTCATGGACGAGCCACCATAAAACTACTACTTGCCCACACTGACACACAATCATCTGCTCAGCAAACGTGTTCACTATTGACAGAAACATGTATTTATCAACCCAGATTTTCACTGCAGATAAAGGGACCTCGCCCTCTTATCTCTGCCAATTATCTTGTATTGTTCCAAACTGTCCAGCAGATGGAGCTCAACCAGGTTTCTGTCTTAAATAAATAACTCAAATTCTGAGTAAATATTGTGTAAATGTTTAACAGGTGATGCTGAGAGCTTGTAATGCATATTAAAATCACAATCCAAACTTTACACTTCATTTACACAAATCTGGAACGACTGCAATAATCAAATTACTGCAGTTATTTCAAACCTGCAACTGGTATTTAAAGTGCATGTCGTAGTATTTTAACTGCTGCTGAATGTTACCTGCATGCTGTGTGCGATCTCTTCGCGGTCAGACAGGATCTCCGCCAGGTTCTTGGTTCCCAGGACGTTCCTCAGCGTGGTCTGGGCGAGCAGGCGGGTGGCGGCGTCGGCGTTGGTGATGTTAGCCACGGCCAGGGTGGCATTCTGCACCCGGTAGTACACCACGCCATCCACACTCACAGTCACAGAGTCTTTGGTCAAAACCTGAGAAGAAAAACAGGAAATAACATGAAGAAAAATGTTTATTTGCAGTATACGTGCTTTAGTTTCACGAATTTGCACCAATATTTAGATATTCTTTTGAATATGACAACACATCTGCTGAAAGTACTTGGAAGTGTGCATGTCCTACCTCTTGTGGTGGGATATCGAAGGTGATTGTGCGCATGTCCACGTTAATGAAGCTGTCAGTGCAGGGCAGGATGAAGAACAACCCTGTGGAATCACAAGAATAACAAAGACTAAAGCACTGCAAACACAATAATGAGGACGCGTCTTCACAAATGTTTGAAAACGGCGCAGGGAATGGAATTCTGACAGAAGGCTAACTCAAGCTCTCTGTAAGTCTGCAGCTGTGCCGACAGCCACGCAAAGCTGTGGATGTCTGCAGCTTTCACGAGCCTGTTTCAGTTCAATAATTGAATTAGTGCAATAAACACTACTAGGCATGAGCCGGAGTGAAATCGACATGTGCAGTCATTTAGCTAACATTAATACCACGCCAGTGAGGGACTTGTGGGCTGCATTTCCTGTCAGGATATTGTGTATTTAAAATGCGGAGATCACAACCATCTGTTCGGGAGGAGAAATGAAGACAGCGGCTCCTCGTGCCGTTTCCACCACGACACTCCCAGCACTCTCCACGATGTTAGCTCCAGTCTTAATGGCCCAGTCAGGAAATTCATATAAAAAAAAATATGAATTGTAACGGGACATGTTGAAGGTCACTATTTCATAACAGCTGCTGTAGATGGAGAGGGGGTGAGATTTCATGGGTGGGGTGTGAGGGGCATTGTGGGAAACCAGATGCAGAATTCAACTCGTGCATTGGCTCCTCAAGCTCCTAAGGAACGAGAGGTTTTATTGGCAGAGAGCTATTATTACCGTGTGCTGTCATATAAAAAAGGAGCCCCTGACTCTCTGAGGAGTCACATGTCAGCATTTTGAGAGGACACAGCCTGGTTTTTCAGATCCGGTGAAAATAAGAAATCAAAACGATAAAAGAGACGGTGAATTATGAGATGGATGCAAATTAATCCTTGTGGGAGTCTGTATTTTTATTTAAACAAATTCACTGCCTTTCAAAAACAGAAGAGGCATCAGTGAGAATAGGATGATAAAGGCTTTGAGATCTCCACCAGACACATGTGCCGTAGCGTTGCCAGACAAACGGCTCCGGAGTGGGCTTTCAGTTAGTTGTGTACACACAAGTGCTTGTGTAAGTGGATGCATGTCAACTGGTTGACCTTTGACCTGGGAACTTGTTTTGTTGTTATAATTGGCCTACATATTTTTCCATATTAATTTGAACAAGTGATTTTACCGTGACGACGAGAGCAGGAAGTGGAAGGAAGGGAAACAATGCTCAAAGCTCTACTTAAAATATATATGCTGACCCAACCCTAGTCTGGACTGTGTTTCAATGCATTTACTATTGTTTGGAGTTTTGTACATCAGCACATTAGATCTGAGATTAGACTGTGACCTTAAATGTGTTGACTCTCAGATTTAATGGTTTTTAAGAGTCTGTGTATTTATATTATGGGAACTTAGGTGTGTTTAAACACAGTCCTCTAGTTTCACAACAATGGTCCTAAACATGCAGTTCTGGCAGAGCATCTGAGGATAACAGAGATATGCTGATGTGCACGGTTCACAGTGTCCCTACAACCAGAGGCCTGTGTATTCATGCATCTAAAGTTCCTGCAGTGTTTGTCTAACATGGTTTTAAACACTCAATTTAAAGCTGACAGACAACTAGAGCCACCAGATATGAAGTTATAGGGACTGATGGGAGAAACACATACATGAACTTCATTACCCACACACACTGACATATATATATATATATATATATATATACACACTCAGTGCTTGGGTTTACAGCAAAAACAATATAATATTCATCCCTCTTAAAATACATATGGTTTACACTGTACAGTAAACATCTGCATACTCTCTGAGCCTCTGGGTTGTCATAGCAACCTACGTCGCAGGGCCGGCTGCAACAGAAGTCATCAATCAGAAGTCGAAACCCATTAAAGACGAAGGACGAGACCAGTGTGGTCGGCTGATGAGCTGGTCATGTGACTTCTCACTACAGAGCGACCACGCCCCAGAGTGATAGACTACGACTGCACCACGACAGCAGAGCAGCTCTCAGTGGAAGATAAAGGGGCAGTGGGAAGTAGAACTGACCCAGAACACCTGAGGTTACGTTCACTCGACGTAGAGATGAACTTATATTACATGCAAATCTCACGGTAACCCATTTTTCTATTAGACTAAATCCTATAATCCTAAGCCACACAAAGACGTCAGGGACATGGTTTAAGATAACTGACGACTGATTCAGTGGGAAAATACTTTGCACTTAGAAGAACAAATACTGGAAACATTTTTTGAATAGTAAATTTGAATAAAAACAGCTGGTGTGTTGGACGTAGGGAAAACTATATACAGTTCAAAAACAAACAATGGTTTCTGACCTGGTCCTTTGGCTCCTCCTCGCAAAATGCGGCCCAGGCGAAAGATAATGGCTCGTTCATACTCCTTCACAATCTGTGTACAGAGCAACAAAACACACAAATGGCTCAAATACATTCACTTTTTCTTCCAGGAGCAGTTGCCCTGCTTACTGAGGGTAACTTTTAATTAAGTAAAAGGCAAAACAACGATTCAACGGCTTCTAAAGGTAATTAAATAAATACACACAATAAAGGAGATGAGTCTGCAGCACAAACTCCAGAGTTGAACACTGAGTAAACAGACTGAGTCATCCACAGTCATTTACTCTCCACCCAGCCAGCTTTGTTTGCACAGTAGAAAATAAACAGTGAACTTGACAAGCAGCTGACCTTAATGCACATCCATATGGAGATGGGAAGGGTAAGCAGCATGAGCAGGAGGGAGAAGCCCACCAACAGCCAGCCACAGAAGCCAATGTCAGTGTCTGGATTCTCCAAAGCTGGAAGAAGAGAAGATAAACACACAAATGAATACATGAACTCACCTGATGCATGTTCACAGTGGGATTAGATAAATAACAATAGATTAAGATTAAAACAATTAAGCAGCAGCAGCAGCAGCAGCATTTAAAGCACTTCCACGTGGCAGATTATTTCAGAAGCAACAGCTTTCATCCATCTCTGAAAACCCACACCTTGATAAAATGTATATTAAGGGTGTAACAGTATTCATATAGGTTTGGGTACAGGCCATTCCACACAACACACGTGGTCTAAACAAATGCAGCCTATGCATCTGCAGAACTTTGTGTATGTGTGAGGAATTAAATTTGAAATTTAAGCTGCTTCTTGCCAACAAGGGGGGCAAAGCAATAACATACAGTGTTGTAAGGGCTGCATCAGGTGTCTACAGTTACATAGGTGTTTTTGTAGCAGCAGAATAAACTGCTGCAAAGGACAAAGGATTTAAATTGTAGGTTGCAAGCAGTGGCAGCAAAGACCAAACTGTACCACGATGACTGTTTACTGTTACTCCCCTAAAGTAAAAGATTAGTCACATTTAAAGTCACCTCCATCCACTGCTCCACAACCCACTGCTCCACCGGTCAGTCACATCCTCTGCCCTGTTTGCAGCTCAAGCCTCAAATCTAACACACGACATGCAACCAAGTCAGCGGCTTAGAGATTTCGTACCTTCGCCATCGAGCATATCATGCCTGCCCGGACCTACAGACAAAGTTTATACAGGTCAACAAAAAAAACTTTCCAGTGCAGTGTTTACAGTAAAGCATTCATCGGGCTGCATGTTACAATACAGTAACTGACGTTTCTTTAGGCTCAGACGCCATCACTGGTGTGTGTGTGTGTGTCGTTATTCCCATGTGGTGGGAAAAATCTGAAAATAAAGAGCAAACAACGGAAAAAGTGTCTGTGTTTATTATTATTATTATTATTATTATTATTATTATAGGGAGGAGGAGGACCTTGGGAGGAAGCAGGTGGTTTCTCTACATGTCGAAGGGGAGGGTGTCGAAGGGGAGGGTGGGGGGGGGGAGAGCAGATAAGATCTCGCTGAAATATAACGGTTTGGACCACAGAGCCATTAGAGACCAGCTGAGAGGGAAATGTCGCGAGAGAAGGACGTGACCACGACGTCCCCTTCAACAACAGCAGCTCAATGATCGATACTGATTCTGAGCATTGAGCTAAAAATGAGATTTCACCAAGTAAATCGACTACAATGCTATCTATTGTAATCGAGTTCGACACGGATTTATACCCTGATCAGCTAATAAAATAGTTTTTCCACCGAAACAAGCCTCCGTTGATAAGTATAGTAATTAACGTTTTTCTAACCCTCAGAAGTGAAATGCTTGAACACATTTTGGAGTTTTGCTAACGAGGTGAATTTTAGAAGCAATCGGCTTAATTCGGCTGCGTCTCAATTAATGACGCACCGATAGAAATCCACCATCAAAAACCGTTATGTGTCCCTAGCATTAGCATTCGAGGTGGTGGTGGGGGGCGGGGGGGCGGGGGGAAGCGGGCTTATTATAAGACTAACGGTTTTCTCTGGGGTCGTTGGAGCCAGAGTTAGAAAACATGGTTTCATAGCGTTTAGTTTTGACATGTTTCCATAAGCAGGAGAAAAGGAGACACCAGTTTGGATCTGTGCGGGACTGTGAATGATGGGAGAAGGGGGATGATGGAGGGGAGGAGTGATTAAAAAAATGAATACATGAAATAACGGTGATCGACTCCCGGTGAAACGCGTCAGGCCTTACCCGACACACGGCCCTTTCCTCTGGGTGCCGCCTGCATGGGGGCTGCTTCGCTGTCGGTGTCCATTCCTGGGGCCGGTTAAAAATAAAAGCAGCTCTGGTGGTGTGTCGTGTGGGTGTGTGAGTGTGTGTGTCTGTTAGTGGGTGGGTGGGTGTGTGTGTGTTTGTGGGCGTGTTTGTCCTGAACTGACCGTGGATCTGCTGCTGGGCTCAGCTGCAGCTTCTCCCTGAGCTTTGACTCGCAGGTTACTGCTTTCCCAGGCTTGTGGAAGTGGGCGTGGCCAAGCCTGTTGATTCTTAAAGGGATAGCCTCCCCCCGGAGTAAACAA
Source organism: Pseudopleuronectes americanus (assembly GCA_038501795.1). Lineage (NCBI taxonomy): Eukaryota > Metazoa > Chordata > Actinopteri > Pleuronectiformes > Pleuronectidae > Pseudopleuronectes > Pseudopleuronectes americanus. Next base: position 15,997,922 of record CM076733.1, on the reverse strand, counting down.
ATTTGCAGCCAAATCCAATACAATTGAAGTAAGCTGTACTTTAGAACGTTAAAAAACAATAAAATATTGAATAAAATGGCTCCATACTGCTTCTGTGGTGTCACCTCAGTGTCTGTAAGCCCCGACTGCATCACCTTAACATGTTTTTAGTCATTTAAGCTAAAATCTTCAACACAGACACACACACAGACTCACACAGTGACATTAGACACACTTATGTGCTCAGAATGGGTGAAAAACAACATAACTTGGTCTTTGTGAACAGAAATTAAGTTTGTGTTTGTTTGTATGGAGCAGGGAGGTGAGGTTTGATCTGAGATCTCACGAGACGCAGGTGGGGTTGAGGGTTAACGAAGAAGCTCAACAACAATAATGATAAATATAAATATTGGCCCCTGCACACCCACAGGAGCCCCTCCCAGGCCTCGGAGATACCAGCGGTGCACAGGGAATAAAGACCCGGTCCATCTCTGTGTCAGCTGGCAGCTAAATTAGCCAGCACTTCAAACTAGCTAATCTCAGCTGGCTATTTATAAGCCACAGTGCCGGATTAGTTAACAGCTGACAGACAGCACAATCTCCCATTAATAACCTCCCAAATTAACTTTCTGTTGTAATTCTGTCTATAAATCTGAAGCTACTGCAAACCAGTCGTTCAGCTTCACGGCTGCATGACGCCAGCGACCCAGAGAGACAAGTCTGTTCCTGTGCAGCACAGAGCTAATGGGTTACTTACTGGTTTGTGCATTAAGTGAATAAAAAGCTCTGAACATTTGAAACATTAAGAAAAGCATCTTTGAACACAAGCATTTCATGATAAAATGCCTTAAAGTTTAAATGCAAATCTGAAGAATCAACCAATTATCGACGAAAACACACTGAGCATCCTTTACTCATGAGGGTGACACGGTGGGAAATGTAATGTGTTTCTGTTATAATAAATATTACACTGCTCAGTGAGTGACCTGTTCTCCCAGTTCAGGTGGCACGTTCAGAACAATCCAGGCGGTTCCAGTGAGTGTGATTATCCTGGGAAAGCAGAGGGACGCTGGAGTATGCACGTCGGAGTGGCCCACAGCTCCATCGCATCTAATCCTCTTTTAATTAGGGTGAGAGAAAAATGCAGGACCCCTCTTGGATTAGTCACAGCACATTGACAAAGCACCAAGCTGGGACCAGTGTACAGGACTGCTGGCCAGTGTGGCCACTTAAGGTGCAGCAAAGACCCTCTCAAGCGTGAAAAATCCGCCCCTCTACTCCCTCCACCCTTCATCTCCCTGCAGCTACCTGGAGTTTGTCCTCCTTGCATCTAAAAACAAAGCGTCTCTGCTCTTTGTCGAACTGAGAGGATAAGTTACAGCTTGTGATTCGCTCATTTCCAATCACTCCCCCTGTTTTTCCACTCTCTCTTGATGGGATACTGTATCCGCGGTCACACTCGCTCCCTATTATCCACCCTTTTTGCTAAGCCTACAGGGTACTTTGCCCTCCTCGTTATCTCTCCCCATCCCTAACTATCTCTCTTCATGCTCCGTCTGTCCGTTCTCTCCATCCCTCCTCCTTTTCCGGGGCCAATAATGGAGGCTCAGTCTCGTGCTGATGGGGATTGAGGCGAACAAAAGAATCAATTAGGAGCCAACTACTGTAGTCTGTGCTGCCACCTCAGATCTTTGAAGATGTACAGGCAGGGCCTACAGAAGCTGTGTCACAGTACAAAGTAACACAAGTACTTTCAAGGCTTCAGCTCTACATGCTGGAGACACGTAAAAATCAATTAATTCAGGATATATACAGCGCAAAGTCGGTTTTACTGCAAAAGTTCTAAAGCAGTTATGCAACAAAGATTCCTCTGGTCTTCTCAGGATTTTTTTTGGGTTAAAATCAAAGAAGCTTTAGGAGAAATTTGGGGTTTGATCAAAGAACAACCACCAAGTACATTCCTGTGGAGCTAATCCAGAAAAACAACCAGAGGAAATCCTGACGACCAGATAGAAGTTTGAAGCTGAGTGAGTCAGGCCTCTTAGGAAACTCTGACTCACTGCAGCCGTCCAGTGTTTGGGCTGAAAAGTACTGAAGGTGACAGACACTTCAATGATGGAAGAGCAGAAGGTGAAATTCAACCAGATTCAAATGTCTTGCACTGACTTGGTTATGAATCAATGTTCTCCTCTGTGACACTTGTGACATTTGATGTTTGTGTCTCATTGTCACACACTGAGTTAAGCAATGAGCTTAACAGAGAATTAACACAAATACAATTTTTTTTTCTCAGTTTAGTGATTAATGTTTTGTGAATAAATGTGTATTATATATATATACCGGATTCATACAAGGTCATGAATAACCTTGAAATGTTTTGGTCATAGATGTAACACCTTTTTATAAAAAATCATTTTTTATTTACATATTTATCTGTATTAATTCTAGGTCGACAATAAAAAATGTATTCATCAGTTTGAGTGATTTCTTTAAATTAAAGAAAGTTATGATTCTCAGATTCCAGTTCCATAAATGTCAATATCTTCTAGTGTCTTTGCTCTAATGACATGAAGTGAATATCTTTGGTTGGTGGACAAAACAAGACATTTGAGGAGGACATCTTGAGATTCAGACATTATCTGGACCAACAACTGATCGATTAATAAAAAATACACCAATAATGAAAATTATCAATAATTACAGCCCTAATACTGACATATCTAATAAGACTCTAATCAAACTTTCTTTGAAAAGATACACATAAGCCAATAAAGGTAATCGAGCATTTTTAAACAATTACAACAGTGGGGACTTACTGATATCCTATCTGATATTAAATATATATATTTATATTTATATCAGACTGGATGATTGAAGCTTTAGAAGAATGAATGAATGGTCAAACAGTGTTTCCTGCCTCACAGCCTGTGACACTGGGTGGCAGCATGTCCCTCTGAACAGAGAGAGCTCACCTCCCGTCTCCAGCAGAGGAGCTCGGTCTGTGGGAAGCGAGGGTCTCTGAGGGAGGGGGGGGGGTGGGGGGGTGGGAGCTTTCCCTGAAAAGATGTCAAACAGCAAAGAAACGCGTCTAAATCACGACTGAGCTCAGCTTTAAATCACTCCTGTCAAACTGGCCGAGAAATAAGAGATTAAACTGCTGCTTTCTGCGTTTTGACCCAACGTTCTGTCACTAAAAACTTTATTTCAATCAATGGAAAAATATAAAAATAACCCAAACAAAAAAACAAAAAGATGTCCCTCGTTTTGTATTCTATATAAATATCCTTATTAAAAAGTTAGGATAGGTCTTGTATATTTATTTAAAAATACCTTTAATGGGGCTTGTGAAAAATATACTACACAATACTACTTTTTCATGTAGTTATTTACCTTATTTGTTTTTTTATTGATCCTTTATTCCATGTACACAGCAGCTCATACACTAATCTACAGCGTAACCTGGAGCTGCAGTTCTATTAGCACTGTGGTGTTTCATCCAATCAGATCGTCTTGTTCTCCTCCAACCGACCGACAGTCAGAAAAGAAAAATCCTGTGGGGATTTATCAACTCTGCCTGAAGGAGCAAGTCGGGTCAATTATAAAATCACACTTCCATATTCCTCTTTCGCTGTTTCTAGTCTGGCTACATTCCCACAGAATCGAATTCAACACATACACACACACACACACACACACACACAAAAAGAAGCATTTCCATGATTGTACTGTATATAACACCAGATTATCCTGGAAAAGTCCGTGAATAAGCCTCCGACGTACGAATTTCGCTCCAAAAAGTTGACAGTGGAGATAGAGGTCACGGAGGTCAGAGTGAAGATAAGCTGAGAACTTGTAAATCCCGTCAATCTGTTTTCAAATTACTGCGGCAACAGCCTGCGAGGTGTTGTTTCCCTGTATTATGGTAATGTAATAGCTGAGGCAGGCCTTGGTCTGCAGCTCGTGTGTTTGTTCACAGGTACCGCCGCTCGCTGTGTTTGGCATTCTGCTCCACTTCTCCTGCCGAAATGAGTTCTCTCTCTCTCTCTCCCTCTAAACTTACAGAGGATGCGGCGCCCACACAGCTGTTCTCCCCTGAGCCGGCGTACATAAAACATAAAAGGCGAGCCTATATATGAAAAATGCACAGAGCGCTGGAATATAATGTGCTTGATAACCTGCTGCTGTCGGGCAGGAGAGAGATGAAGAGCGAGGCCTGCCCTGGATAGATTCCTGTTTCTGCAGGATTCGTTTGACTGCGGGCTTGGATGGCTGCCTGTGCAAACATTTGCTCGCCACGCTCAATCCATGGATCACATTACAAAGATTGATTGTTCACTTGCCACTCACCCTCCACCATTTCATTGGCCGATATCAAAATCAAATGGGATTCTTGAAAGGGGGCGAATCCGAGGGGTGGAGTTGTTATGCACGGAATAAGTAACTGTGCTTCTCAGGCAGATGTGAGCGAGTTAGTGTGTGTGTGTGTTTCCCAGCAAATTCCTCCCCATTGTTCTCGAGGTGAAGTGAAATGCTGAAGTGCCAGGCGGAGAAAACAAATCAAAATGATTGTTACAGCTGAAAGAGTGGCACCTTCGCAAACCGTGTGTGTTCCACGCCGCCGTACCGCCATGTAAATTAGCCGAGACGCCCGCGCCATCTTGCGAGGCAATTAATTTGTGACACGCAGGTGCTTCACGTCCCGACCACAGAGTGATTGCAAAGTTCACAAAGAGGGAAATTAAACAAGGGAAACACCGGGTTGTGTGCGTGTGTTCTCTTCGGAGAATTTGTAGTCCAATTAAAGCTCGGTTGGGTTTGCGTTGCGGTGGCACAAACACTGCATCCTGTGGTTGTGCCAAACCCGGGGCTTATAATCATCATTTCAGCTCGAGCAATTGCCAAATATTTACTCAGTTGTTTTTAGGGCCTCTGGGTACTGTGTCAAGAAGCCTAACTAAGAAAACAATTGTTCAGGAGGCTCAAAACTCATAATGCCACAATGTGAAAGTGCCTGGAGTCCGCCGGTGAGCGCCACGGAGAACCGGATCGAAAACAGACATTACTCTCAGTCCAAGGTGACCCGGAGCTTTTACCCCAGTCGTTTCCAACCAACTACACCAGCCAAAGTGAATCAGATCGGTAACTCTGGAAATCTGTGCAGCGGCTGGACGCTCTTCTTTAATCAATAGGGAAGTGAGAGCGTGTGAGCAGGTGATGTCGGTGTCAAAACTGCTCAAGAGGAAGTAAAGCAGCAGGATCAGGTGCTTTGACCCCATGGGACGGAAGGTCAGCACACAGGACGCTGGACTTTCTCTTCGGCTAACCTGCTTTCAAAATAACCAAACTGCTCCTGGAGACCCCGAGCAGCAGCAGATTAGCCCCCCCCGCCGCGTCGCGTCCTCCCCTGCAGCCCAACACGACCAGCGCTCTCGCCGTCATTCTCCTGCACCCCCTCCTCGCCGCTCTCACCCCCCTCACATCGTTAGCATTTAGATAGTTGAGAGCAGAGGAGCTTGGGTAATAGGCTTTTCCCTTCCCCTGCATCCCTCTTTCCCCTCTTGCTCAAATCAGCTGAAGTAAGAGGGATTAAATCAAAAGAACAACAATGATGATGAGAGCAACTGCGAGGGGGCGAGAGGGAGAGTGTCAGGGGGTGGCGGTGCATAACGCTTGATCGGCTGTGAGCTCATTAACCCAGGCCTTGACAGAATTGATGTTAGAGGTGATTGGAGATTATCACATTTAGGAGATACTTCATCCCCTTATCTCTCTCAGCTCCCCTCCTCCTCCTCCTCCTCCTCCTGCCTTTTTCTCTCCTTTTCTCCACGGCTCCCTTTCTCTCGATTTCATCCAGGGCAGCTGCCCTTGGTTCCATTCTCCAGGGTACGGAGGGGGTGTATGTATGTGTGAGTGTTTTAAGGGAGTGTTACCATCGACACCAGCTCCCGTGTCTGCTTGATCTCCTAATTCTGCTTCATTTAAACTTCATCAACTGTTCCACTGGACCGGAAGCGGAGAAGAATGAAAACAGCTTGTGTGGAAACAGCTTTTTCTCCCTCGCTCCTCTTTTGTTGTTCAATCTGATATGATTCCCCAAAGCTGCAGCAGCGGCCCCGACCTGCGCCCACACACAAACACACACACACACACTCTCACTCTTCTCCTTCCATCATGAAACACACACTCTTGCTCATGCATATAGACACCTGCACTGTAGAAGAAAAAAGAAAAATGTCCAACATCACCAAGTCGTTTTTGTCAATGAAGTCCCCAAACTTCTAGAAGTCAACTTTATTCTCATCCAGCAGGATAAACTTTATTTTGGTGCTCAAACACTGAATTGATTTTCAGATTCACAAAGCGACGCAACACAATTAGTGTAAATTGAGCAAACACAAATGTGATAAAACAACCCCAGGTGATGTCGTCAGGATTATGTGGGTTTATGGTTTAAGACTTTAAATGTATAACATCAAAGCCATTGTTTTGTTTTTCAGTTACCAGGAAATTATATTTTATCATGAAGTACACTGTTGTGATATGGGAATTACAATCGTTCACTATGTGACTGCAATTTTATGGAAGTTCAATGGAGAATTTATGGAGTTGCCCTTTAATCCACAACAGACAGACTCTGGTTGAAGTTTCTAAACTGTGAGGATTTGCTTTTCTTTTCTGTTTCGTCGTCACAAACTGAATCGTTGGGTTTAGGACAATTAGTTGGTCAAGATTAAAGACTCAGTGTTTTATAAACAGAATGATTAATTGCTGATTTAATTTTTATACACAAACTGATAATGTAAAGACCTATAATTTGGAACCCTCGCTTAAATTTCAAAGTGGAAATTTACAGTGAATATAAAGTTTCCTGCAATGCCTTGGATGCTGTAATTACTTTTTTTAAGCGATAACTCTTGTTCTAAAAGGTCTGTCCATTGTTTCCATCATTCAGGATAACGTTGTTCTAACCGTCTAAGATCTGGAAACACAACAACATCACAAATTGAGAACCCAGCAGGGCAGGTTGAAATAAATCCCCCCAACAATTAATGCATTTATAATAAAATGGTCATTTTGATTAATCGCTTCACTGCCTTTAATTTCTTCCAGACTTACAAATACGTGTTTGACTCACTTATAAATATTCCATCTGATCGTGTGACTGCATTTGTTTTTTGACACATCAGCCTTTTTTCGATTTATCGATGAAACGACGTTAGCAACTAATTTCCTGAACACAACATGACGATTACAAAATGTTTGCGGGGCCAGAACTGTGAAAGTAAGACCACAGTGTGGAGCTTTTTGCAGACACAGATTAGGAGAAGTCACTAATCCTGCATGCCCTGGACGTCATGCACACCCCTCCCTCCGTCCTCCCCTCACACAGGGAAATTTAGCATGCCCTCTCGGCTGAGGCAGAAAATGAGATTACTGTATTTAAATGACTATGGTAATGGCGAGCATGCTGCCGGGCCCCTGTAGGATAAGGGATTTCTCCTGTGCTCATTGTAAGCAGTTTTGCAAAGTGCCATCGTCCTGCTCCGGCTCACAATGGGGATGTCATTTAAAAGACATTTCTCTTTCTTTCTCACTACCCCCCTCGCTTCTTTTTATGCCCCCATGTTCCCCCGTCAGCCCGGTGTACCAGTCCCCAGGAGGGCAAATCTCTGAGTGTGTGTGCATGTGTGTGTGCGTGTGTCAACCTTCCCGACCCGCCGGTCCAGACATAAGGTGAATATTCTTCATTCAAAGCTGTACCACAGTGATTGGACACGGTTTGTCTGTTGTTGGCGACATAATCCAATCTATGTTTGTAATGAAGTGTTGTCTCTGGAGACTGACACCATGTGTCCGCTGTGGAAACAGAGGCCAGGTGCCAGAAGGTCAAGTGTCTGAATGTCCGGCCGTACCTGCACAACTCCGAGCACTTCCCAAGGCCTGGATTGATTCTGTCGTCCTTAATGTTTGGTTTTAGATTGAGAGGTTTGGTGCAAAGAAGGTGAAATATACACAGTTTATTATCTTTAATACAAACTGCAAACCAGTTGTTATTAATTGTGCATTTGGCCTTTTTTTAAATAATAAACAGCTGCAACAGCCAGGGAATCAGTTGGTTTACTGAAAAGAAATGAACAGCTATTTTTATAATTGATTGTTTTATAACCACTGATATGTTGCCTCCATTGATAAAATGACCTAATTAATTAAATGATTTATTTTCCCCACCAAAGAGGTTATGTTATAATTTCCTAATTTAATATCTTAATACATATATACACCAAGCATACTAGATCAACAGATTGGTAGAGATATATATATAGACAGACATCCAAATATCTAATGTATCTATTGGAAAAAATTAGATTTATTGAATTAAAAAAAATCTATTTTCTAATTGATCGATAAATAACTTAATATATATAAACTGTATATAATGGTTCAATAGATTGACAGAATGACACATCATCCAAATATCACATGTATGAATTGCAATATTTAAAAAGAATCAACATGAATTGATTTGTTAAATTTAAAATATGGATGAATTGAAGATAAAATACACTCTTTGATGATTAAACAAAAACACTGTGTCCAAACAATGTTCTGTATACAGGGTTCTGTAAAAAAATATAACAAGAATGTAAAAGGTTTCGGAGACGATAGACTTTTTTCAGGCCTCTTCCTCTGATGAACTTTTATACTATTCAGTATAAGTATATATAATAAATTAATAAATGAATGCTGAGGGCTTGGTATCACAATAGCTGCTTTGCTTTGTAGAATATTTTGGGCTTCATTTCTCAGGGTGCTGGAGGATGACAATCACTTGTACTCAACACTTCAGTATCTCCAGAATCCCAAGTCACTGTACCACGTCAGCATTTAGAACAAAGGCTTGTGGCCAAATTAAAAAGGAAAATGATCCTAATGCAATGCTGAAGCTAAGCCCCTGATGGTGAGACAGTGAGGCTTTAACAAGAGAGGAGGAGAAAAGATGAGAGGGGCAGAGAAAGCGAGGAGGACACTGCAGAGAGGGCTGCACAGAGATGGAGTGAAGGAGGAAAGAGGAATGCACTCAGAGGGACGGCAGGACGCCGACTGCGAGGCCGTGATGTCGCTGTTGCTTTTTTTTCTCTGCGTCACAGAGCACTTCATCATAGGTGGGTTTTTCTCCAGGTTCCCTCCCCTCCTATCCGGCCACCATCCCCATCCCCTGTCCCTCTCTGCCTCCGAAGGCCCCCCGCCGCAAGCCTGATCTATTGGTTTTCAGCAGCGCGCAGAGCGATAAATCATGGGAATGGGGGCCGGTGATGATTAGGTAGCGGGGTGCAGAGAGAGAGAGAGAGAGAGAGAAAGAGAGGAAGAGGAAAGGAAAAAAGGGGACGGATAGATTGGAGGAGGAGGGGTGAAGGTGGGCCCGGGCAGCCTCGTGCACAGCAGACAGGTTACTGATGGTGTTTGTTTCTCAGAGGCCTGTACCTGTGCAGGGGGCAGATTCTCCTGGGTGTTACATAAAGGAGCTATGGGTCTGCCGGGGCCCGACGCAGCCTCGAGGACACATAAAGTGAGCTGGAATTACCCAGGCGCTGAGATATATACGGCCACGGCACCATTGCTTATTCTAGCCAAGCCCATTATATCAGCCCTGCTCCTGAGACGAAGAGGAGGAGGAGGAGGAGGAGGCGGAGGAGGGAGAGGGAAAAGTGGGAGCGAAGATGAGCCCATGGGAGAAGAAAATGTAGATTAATACTGTTGCATATTTTACCACAATTAAAACTTCATTTGTCTAAATGTGTGGACTTTAGCCTCATTTAAGTCTGGGTAGGGGAAATTAAGAGATTGACCAGAAAAGCATTCACAGCTCAGGAGGAGAAAATACTTCAGATGCTGGTTTTTGTTCCGTGGGATCTTTTAAAAAAATAGATAGTTACACCTTATTTTGCCCAACTCCTGCAAATGAAGCCCCCCGCTGTCAATTATTGATGTGATTATATAAATACTGAGGGGACTGTTGATGAGATTTGTCCGGAACCGGAGCAAAACCCAAATTTATTGCCTCATTGACAGAGATTAGCCCGCCGAGCGCCCTGTAGCCTGTCACCTCTTTTCACCAGGTAACAAATCCCCCACAATGCACCCAGCCGCCATGTCTGGAGCCGAGGAGTCGGGGAAAACACAAACACGAACAGGGATGATAATGAACAAGCTCGTGTGTGTGTGACTGAGCGCGGGATGTGCCACAACAAGCCCCCCCCCTCCCTCCCCACCCTCACTATCATATTGTACAACTCGATTTTACCACCTCGCCCATTTAATGGCTGTTCTCTGTTACTGTATGTTTCATCAGCGGCGCCGGGTGGCAGGTGGGAGGGATCCTGCCTTTGGAGGAGCGGAGAGGGGCTTTGTTTGCTTTAGTTTACACGCTCGCTCGTTGTTTGTTGCATGTTGGCGCGCCAGCTCTCTGCCGTCAGCCTCGCCATCATCGAGGCTGACAGCTCCGCGGCCATGTTTTGAAGCGCGGGGAGGAATTAAAAGATAGAGATGGGCGGGAGGGAGGGAGGGAGGGAGAGGAAGAAAAGGATCCAGGTGTTGTGTGCTTTAACCTCACCTGCCGGGAGCTGATTTATCCTTTCAGGATCTACTGGTTTGAGGTTCTGGATGAGGCGCCGTCAGAGCTAATGTGGGTGATTCTCTTCTTTTTCTCGGGTGCGGGAGGAGACGAAGGTGGGGGGGCCCCCGCAGGATTACAGAGATGATCCTGCCATTCATCTTAGCTCTAAACAGAGCCCCGTCTTCCCTCCCCAAACCCTGCTAATTCCCTTTTGATGAGGCGTGCTAAATAAATCCTATTTCCACGCCTTTATTCCCAACCGACTCCTGGAGCGTAGATCAGGGACGCAGATTTTGGGGGCTTCTGCTGCCGTTTGGGACCCACAATGGAGCCTGTCTGCATGGCGGCCCATTCCGACCAGTCAGCCTCATTATGCTTTCACCCCAACACATGCCCAGTGGCCCACAAACACACACACAGAGGCCGAGTGACACATTTACACATGTAGTTCCACACGAATACGCCATGATGGCTTTGTGCAATTGCTAGGACAAATGCTGGACATCATGTCATATACTTCAAATTGGTGGTTGAGTGTAAGAGGATACTCCAGGTGACTGTGTGTGTGTTTGTGTGTGTACGAGTGTGTGTGTGTCTCCCTCCTGTCCTGTCGGCCCTTCCACTCTCACATGCTGAGCCCCTGCGCTCGGCTATGACGCTAACAAGCTCCTCCGTCTCCCCTGCTCTGTCTACACCAGGGCCCGGTTATTAATGGGGACCAGCTGGGAGTGGTGAAGGTACATGCACAGCCAGACAAAGCCCCATATATAATCATAAAGTCATAACAAACGACCCGATGTAAATGAGGATGGGGGTATTTTCAGGGATGCTGGGTTTTGGAGAGAATAGGGCCACGGTAAATGGAGAAGCGAGGCATCATCTGACATCAAAACAGCCATGTGCCCTCTTGGATGGCTGGCAAAGACGTACCTACCTGACCTCTGACCTCCCCCTGGACACGGCAGAGCGGGGGTCAAGCCTTGAGAGGCTTCAGAGCGCCGAGTGGTTCTCGGACGGCTCATTTCTCTGCTGATGGGGCAGTTAGCCTGAGAAGAATGCCTCCTCCGTACGTGTACAGGCAAACAAAAGACAGCTTTCCAGACCCTCTCCACGCTGATAGGCTCTTTGACATATGGCACCACCAGAGCAGGGGGCTTCAGGACCTGGCCGGCGTGCAGAATCTGTTTTTTATTTTGAGATGAAATAATGATTATGATGTATGATTACAAGCGGTGAGAATCCTGGCCTGCTCATCTGCAGTGTGTCTGCATTGGCAAGGCTTAAGCAGACACATGCTTCCAATTAGCCGGGCTTCTTCATGTAAATGCTTCATAAATTATCCCCCCCTGCCTCGGGATTAGGTGCTCATAAAGCGAGCGAGCATCTCAATAAACAGCAAAAGGTTGTGTGCGGAGAGCAAATTAGAGGGACAGTGTGAGGGGAAGCACAGACGTGGAATGGCAGAGGGAGGGAGGGTGGCACTGTGTGTGTGTGGTGTGACCCTGAACAAACTGTATTTATAAAAAGTGCAAGAGATTGTGCTCCATCAGGGCAATGTGAGAGGTGTCATGTTCCAGGAAAGTAGCTGCTCAAGTCCAAACTCTTTCGCATTGTTTAAATTTTCTGGCAGTTTTTCAGGGCAGCCGGGGTGAAGTGACGGTCACAGATGCAGAGTGAGAGACAATCCACAATATTCATTATAATTAATAACCTTCCAATTTTAATAACATGTAAAATTAGAATTTAATAACAGTCAACTTTAAGCTCACCAGGGACGAGACATTCACACAGTGCCCGGGAAGAGATTTTATTTTAAGCAAATCCAATACTATAGGAATAATCATAAATATTCCAAACTGATCTGGGTAAGGAAAATGTATTTTTCGGTTCTTCCCTGACCCAAATCCCTCCACCAGGTATTATAATGGATATCCGTGTAGAATTGTTCAGCCTCGGAAAGGAGTGCACGCCGCAGTTTCATTCCAATATCATCGCCGATTATCTTTACGATTTATCATTTGCTCGGTCAATAAAATGTCAGGAAAATAATGAAAGAGTCCAAAGAAACATCTTCAAGTTGACTGAAAATCTATCAATCAATAAAAATAATAGGTTCATGTCAAGCTGTAAAGCAAATGCCTGATAACAGACACCTCTGCCCCTACATGGGCTCCACCAACTAGATCATGAAATAAATGGCTCCTGCTGAACCTACTAGTTGGTTCTGTCGGCCCCTTCCAGCTCATGTGTATGGGACACGATATACAGTTTGTTGTTAACGACCAATCAGAGGCCTGATAACAGTCAAATCAGGTGGAAAAACTCAGTAAAGGTCAATGACAGAGAATTTGCAATGGTGCAAATGGTAAATTACACCAAATCCGGTTCGTCATTTTCAGCTGAAGCCAAACTTCTAAAGTCTGAGACCAAACAAAGAATCATAACAAGGTGTCAACTTTGGTAGAAAATACCGCCGTGTTCTCTGACCACAGAGTAAAACCACAGCTTCTATAAATGGCGCAGGCTGTCTGGGAAATACGTGCCGGGATAATTCGATGAAGCCGGTGTTCCCTCTGTTCAATCAAAGCCACAATAGCCGCCGCATTACGAGAATTAGGCCGTTTGGTTTGAGCAAAGGTTCGGGGCGAGCGGGAGGTTTTTTGAAATCTGCCGGGAACGTAAAGCGTCTGTAAACACGAGGCACAAAGGGGCCTTAACGCACTAAAACCTCGGGCCAAAATGACCACACAATGGACTGTCTTATTGAATTGGCCCCGAGCTGTGGGAGAGAGGCTGTTTAAGAAGACGCAGGGTGGGGAGTTAAGCTCTGAGAGAGAGAGAGAGAGAGAGAGAGAGAGAGAGAGAGAGAGAGAGAGAGAGAGAGAGAGAGAGAGAGAGAGAGAGAGAGAGAGCTCAGCATGACAGACACTTGTCCATGTAACAGCTCTGCAGAATCCTCACACCGGGCTCTCTACAGCACTCTGCTTTACTGTCGATCACGAAGACACTCAGCAACACCGGCTGTCACCCATACATGTAATATAAATGCAATCTCACTTCTTCCCTGTGATATATATCGACCATCTCGGAGGGGCAGGCAGAGACTGACACGCACTCTCACTCACTTCTGAATACAGCGCCATGCACAGTCAATAACAGAATGGGGTGTGAGATTAAGCCTAAGCCCACCTTCTTTTCATGTGGCAGAGCAGCCGCTGCCCCGAGATCTGGCACCAGATGGCGCTGTGCCGGTCGGTGCCAGGAGATAATCGGGACAGATCGGGCCGCATTACTACCCATTATCTTCTAATTATTCTTGTGTGGAGCGCTGATCCTGCCGTTTGTGTAAGTGGATGGCACAGAGAGCCTGTCGCCCCCGGCAGCACGAAAATCCTCCCCGCTTCCCTCACCCCCTCTGGGAATGAAGCGAGAGATCAGCCGGGGGAAGGAAGAGTAGGGAGGGAGAGGAGGAGCCGGTGGGTGAGACAACCAACCTGACGGAAAAGAGGGAGACGCCTTTGTGAACATAGCGTAACGTTCAATTTTCATATTGCGACGCCGATGATGTCAGACCGCGAAGAGGTCACCGATCCTTGACCTCTGCGTCAAGCAGAGAGTGAGCAGCCTCTTCCTCGTCTGATGACTCAATAAAAGTACGATAAGGAAACAGTTCAAGTCTCCCAGGCTGCATTTGTACGGTGCCAGTGTGGAAACAGGCCCCAACTACCCTAAAGGATAGAGCTAACTGCGCAGAGGCATATGGCTTACCATGTGCCGGGTCCCACGTGCACACACTTAAGCGCGATTCTACCCAGAACATCTTCGCTTAATTATCAGCATTTTGTTCAGCATCCTGCTATTTTGCATATTAATATCTGTCAGCTCAGAGCGTAATATGAGGAGATGAAGACTGAGGCTACAAGATAATTCCACCTTAAATGTGGAGCACGCGCGCGCTCAGGCGTATCAACTCCCGCGGGCACGGAGTCCGAGATGAAGTGTGTCTTCTCTTTACCTTTGAACCAGGTCTCCAGTGTGCACGTATGCACATATGTTTGTTCGGTGTCAGAACCTGGAGGTGACGTGTGTGTGTTTTGTGTGAGAGCGTGCACCCCGTCACCCAACACACTTGTATCGCCAACACTGTTTACCCACCGGTATACACACACACACACACACACTTGCTCATGCCCATGGCGTTTGGTTACCAGCCTTCCGAAAAGACGTGTAATAAAACACGGCGTGGCATTGTTGATCAATCTCAGTGGCCCACGGGCCGCACAGCGAGGGCATGTACATGCAAATGAGAATAGCTAAATGCCACTGAGGGGGCGAAAGAGGGAGGCAATCACTTCAGCTGACAAACTGCGCGGGAAGGGGGAGGCAGTTTGGAGGGAGGGAGGGAGGGAGGGAGGTGGGCACGATGGGGGAGGCGGAGGAGGAGAGGGGGGGTTGCCTGATATCCAGGGGGACATTTTGAATGCAAGGTGAAACCCAGCAGAAATAAAGACAGCGGGATTAATTACACGAGACACTGAGAGGAAATTAGTTTATCAAATCCACTGCAGTTTAAAAGTCCAGGTCAAAGAAAACCATCAGCAGCATCTTCTCCGCTGATAGTTTTAGCTTTCGCCGGAAAAATAAAAGTTCAGTGAGCGTTTCCCCGTGTGTGTGGCAGCGACAAGAGAAGAGCCGGAGAGCTTGTGATTAAAATGTAAGAGAGGCTGCAGCTAAGACCCCGAACCATTCTCTGCCGAGCCGGGGTCAGGTCAGCTGATCTGGGGGCCACTTGGGCAAATCCCAAACACAAACATGGCAGAAGAAAGGCCCCAGAAAGCGCGAGGAGGCTGCTGGTAAAAAGACTGATAGAAGTCGTCCATGGGAAGATGAACAGGCAGGGAGATCATGAAGGGAGAGCTGATTAACCAGCTTTTAGATCTCTGGGAAAGATCCGAAGGATTGTGCCTCCAGCTCTGTAAACCCTGACCCTTAACGCTGAATCTATCAACCCTGGGAGCCGCTGTGCAACAATGAGAAGTCTATAAGCTGCTCCAAGCTGCTCCATTGACGGTTCATTAAGCCACAATGAGGACAGATAACCACTGAATTGCTGTATTGGTGGCTTTCGCATTACACTCAGAAAGGGCTTTTAGCTTACGTCACCAGGCATTCCCCTTACACGAAGCAGTGGGGGCGCATTCAGCAGGCATGAGGCAGGTGTTTTTATTCTTTTCACACACGCAGGATGTCAAACATGACGTCATATAATCGTTGCCGGCTCCCCACGTTGATGAAATGACATCGAGAGGAGAGAAGACGAGGGACGTTGGATGTTAAAGCACGAGCTTCATCCCACTTCAGAGCGACTTCACCTGATCACAGAGGGAGCAGCAGGGCCCGAGATCAGCTGGAGTGGAAAACCAGTTACAGAGAGATATTGTCCGGTAAATAAAAGGCTGGAGGTTTGATCCCTGTAGTGTGGCCCGCATGCAAACACCTGTGACCCGCATGCAGTGGAGAGAAGAAAAGTGTGGAGAATCTCTGGAGTTATAGTCATAAAGCAACTTTAGTGACACCATGAGAAACACCAATGGCTAAAAAAGGACGTGGCCCCGGAAACTAAAATGGTGACGAGCAAAGTTCTGAGTTTGGTACGAGCAGCGATGTATTTTAAAATAAAAAATACGAAATTTCTATTCATCCTCAGCTCAACAAAACTTTACAGTCTGAGATGCAACCTTTATAAACCTGCTAAGTCAGTTTCCATTCTCATTAAGTCAAATTTACACGTGAAAGGTTCTGTTCTGTTTGTTTTCCCATATTCTTTGTAGCCTAAGTGCAGATTAATTGATTCCCCTTCATATGCAATGAGACCCCCTCTGCATGTGAGGGGTCGAGCTCACCACCAGGAGACGACGCGAGGTAACGTAAGGCGACTGTAACACTTTAACATCAGCGTGTGTTACACTCTCCTCCCTTTGATTCCAAGGCCTCGACCCCGACTCGACGACAACAGACACTTCTCCTTCAGTGGAGGAGGTCAGTCCTTCCCACGAGGCCTGAGAGTGCCACCGCTCTCAGGTGGAGCAGCGAGAAGTCACGGCTCTCTTTTCTCTTGTCTCTTGTGTCAGTCAGTGGCCGGCCCTGACCTGTGTGTGTGACAGTAATCAAAGTGAATAAAAGAGTGAGCCAGGTGGTAATTGTGTATTATTCAACTTACAGGGAGGACGCCTCGCAGCTTTAGCCTGTTGATCGCTTATGTATAATTTAACGCAATCTGTGCATGTATTATAAATGAACAGGGGTTGTGAAGTGGCAAACAGGGTGCAATTAATGCCTCGGCGCTCAGATCGAGCACATTGACCGTCTTTAGCCTCTTTTTCCGTCGCACCACTCTCTCCTTTTGTCCTTTTTAACCCTCCCCTCTCCCTTCCCTTCTCTCTCTCTTTCCCTTCTTTCTTCCCCCCCCTGTTCCCTATAGCCTCCGCCGTCTCCCTCTTTCTCTGGGACTCAACTTTGCAAAAAAGGAGTCTGAGTGAGAGTGAGTGAGTGAGCACTCTGGAGGCAGTCAATACCTTATCAGCTCCTGCCGAACGCTGACACCTCGACGTCCTTGACAGCAAATTATTACTTTTTCATGACGCAACCAGGTGCAATTACAGCAACATCTTTGCGCTGTATCCTGCTGCTCCTGCAACTGTCAAAAGGTGTTCCTGGTGGGATCCTGGAGGAGCTGAGACATCAGTCTCTCAGTCCCTCCCAGATCTCGGCAAAGACAGACTGACAGACAGGAGCAAGGTGGGGGGGGGGAGGGGGGGACGAAGTGCAAAGGAGAAAATAGAGGGAGCCATTCAAACATGCCCTAAGATTCAGTAAATAGTTGCATTCTACTCAAATTCCTTTTCTGGGAACACTCAGGGGTTTGTTTAGAGGGCTGTTGACTGACAGCGAGAAAGTGGCAGAGTTTTGTTGTTGTTGTGTTGTTCTGTGGATGCAGGTAGTGAGAGCTAGCTGTTGCTGCAGCTAGCAGCCCGGGTAAACAACTGTGTTTGTATTGTCATCACACGCGCCTCGCCTTTCCCCCGCTTCACACTCGAAACCCTGTAGGCCTGATTATAAAGTTTAACCACACTTTAACGCACAACAACACTGAGGGGGAAAAAACACCAGGTAAACCTCAATTAAGACTTCACAGTGTCACTTTCTCCCCGTGGCACCGCAGCAGAAGAAGAGAAACACAAAGAGCCCACGAGCCTGTGATGCTTCCTCTGTGGATACGCTGGATGCCGGGTGGTGGGGGAGAAACTTTGCTATCCTGGAGGTGGATGTTGCCTCATGTCTCTTTGTGTGTTTGGTGTGTGCGTCCCCCCCCGGTTGGGAGCAGAGAGGGGAGACGTGAGGGTGTCGGTGGCAATACTGTGTTTGTCGCCGTGTGTATGTGTGTCATGGAGAAGAAGGACAGGTAAAGAGGAACAGAACAAACTGTGAACGTGCTACAGAGGCACCTGAGAGTCTCATCTTTCATCTCAGACTCATCATCCACTGATCCTCACCCCACTACCTCCCGCTCCTCACACACACACACACACTCAGCCAATTTCCACCGTTTCCCTCTAACACTTCACGTGCCTCGCAGATATTTTTTCTTTCCCCCTCTTTTAAAAACACACACACAAACACACACACACACTCATCTGACTTATGTAGGTAATGACACCTCAGTGAGCTATTGGTTATCCTCGGCCCTCTGTGTGTTTTTCCTCTCTCCTCCTGTCACCCCCCTCCTCCCCCCGATCCCTCTTCAAGCGCTACCCTCCTTTTACTCCCTCAGGCCTCCCCCGTCCTCTCCTCTCTCTTTTTTTTTCTTTTCTTCCCATGGTGTCAGACACAGATTTATTCTGCCTCTGATGCGTGTAGAGCATAGGAGTGTGAGCGAGTGCGGAGAAGCAGGGTCAGTGGTAGTTTTGACTGTGTATGTGTACAATAAGAGATAAGATCATGGCTCCCCAGGGGCTTGTTTGGCCCTGTACCCGATCCATCAAACGCCGGCTCCGAGTGCCAAGGTCAACTCTAATGAGCATTTTCTGGGGTCTTATTCTCCACGTTGAACACACATCACACACACACACACGTGCACACGCACTCTCTAAACACACCTTGGACATACCTGCTCTGCTGTAGGACGGATGGTTGTGACAGGATATATAACGGGCTTGCATGCATCCCATTAGGTGTTTTACTGGGGAATCAGACAGAGAGCAGGTGCTGGAGACGAGACGGCCGAGGTGAGTGATGCATGTCGGGTTCTCACCGTGGCAGGTGCAGGGACGGGCATCGAACGTGTGTACCTTCTGAGCACTAATGAAAACGTGTCCGCAGCATCGAGTGTCAGAAAAAACACGTCAAATATCAGGAGACAGAACCAGATTACTAGATTGAGATATGTTCACTGTGTGTCACTTAATTTCATCACACTCACTTGATCTTTGCTCATTTTTATTTTTATTCAAACTTAACTTTTGCGAGTGTAGAGAACTTTTTAAGACCTCACCTCGTTTTCACCGGGTGTACGTGGGTTTGACGTCTTCGTTAGCAGGTCTACACAGGTTTTGAAAATGCAGGTAAACCTTCTAAAAAAAGGGCAATTGACTCTTTTCCCTTTGCCAGTTGAGGAGTTGGTTTCCCCCCGATGAGTCATTTCTATTAAGTATCACAAACGCACCTGGAACTGTGCGGCTCCCTCACCTCAATGTCTTGCCAGGGGTTGCATTTTGCACAATATCTAGAAAAACAGAAACCCAGTGTTGCATGCAAAAATACGATAAGCACACAAACGCTCATGGCTCTTTTTTTACGTGCCAACACCTGGAAGTTCATTGCAAGCCGGAAAAAAAGCTGCAGCATCAGCGTCTAGACTGACAAACTGAAGATGGAATTATCGCTTTCACCCGAGTGTCACGTTTGCATCACTGCCTATCGGAGCCGGAGCCGATAACAACCTGTGTCTGCTGCAGAGTCGTTTGACCCGGGGGTGAAGGTCGATTGTTTCCATTCTCATTACAGACACAAGCCAGATGTTAGCGGGGGGGGTTACTGACCAGTGGAGAAGGAGCTTTTACCTGAAACCTCTTTGAGTAGTTTCAAGGTTCAATAAGTCATCTCATTTTTCACCGGCCAACTGACAAGTGCAATATATCCAAGAAAGTTTGTCATCTTCACTGTGACATAGA
This sequence comes from Pseudopleuronectes americanus, assembly GCA_038501795.1. Taxonomy (NCBI): domain Eukaryota; kingdom Metazoa; phylum Chordata; class Actinopteri; order Pleuronectiformes; family Pleuronectidae; genus Pseudopleuronectes; species Pseudopleuronectes americanus. Next base: position 15,978,098 of record CM076733.1, on the reverse strand, counting down.
AAACAAGCTGGCAACTCAGTCAACATTGGAGTTTTGTAAAGAGCCATATTCCTCAAACTATAAGGTTTTGTTGGTAAAGCTCCATTTTGTTAAACACACGGCCTCATCTGCTGAGTTTCTTCACATGTGACACCCAGAAAATACCTTCACACCAGCTCATCCAGCTGTTACCCCCCCCATTTTCAGCATCACCAGGTCGGGACGCGTGCACGCTCGGACAGAAACGGGCCACAGCGCCTGGTAGGTGGGCTGTTAGTGTGTATAGACCCCCTCATCAGGCACTGATCTGCCAAAAGTTGTTAGGGTTTGAAGGCTCGCGGAGCATCGGTGTGCGCCGCAGCATGTGGAGCATACTAATGAAGCAATAAAAAGTCACTGCGGGAGGGGCGAGGGTTGGTGATGGCACGCTGGAGGGGGGAGGCGGTGGGGAGCAGGGGATCGGGATCGGCTGACGAGGAGGTGCGATAATTGAGATGTTGCGACCCCACATATTACCTGCATATTGGCCAAATTAGGAAGCAGGGAGTTTAAGGCCAGCAAGGGTGTGTGTGTGTGTTAATTTGTGTGTGTGTGTGTGTGTGTGTGTGTGTGTGTGTGTTGTGTGTGTGTGTGTGTGTGTCTAAAGTAACACAGGGTCTGATACGTTTACTAGAACCAGATCGAGTTGGATTTTTTGGGGGGCAAAAAAAGATATCAGGGAGCAAAACATTTCTGATACAGATTTACTTTTGTTTTTAAATTGGCAATGATTCCTTAAATATCTTTATCAAATTCTTATGACAAAGAAATGTAAAAGTCTTAATATTTTACTGGTTAACTACATTAGATTACAAAAGAAATAATACAGAATAACTAGAACTTGAATTAAGAAAATAAGTATATTTTATTTAACGTAAATTGTAAATATAAATAATCTGCATATGTTTATACTGGGAACATTTCATATTGGTAAACATAGATGCCAATATTATCAACCAACAAATGTATTGTTCTGGCTTGATTAGGGTTACACATCATGTGAATATTAGAACAGACAATAGAAAGAGTTTGACGTTGCAGTGGAAATAAGATCCGTAGTAAATTCCATAGGTTTTGATGTTGATCAGCAGATGAGAAGAAATTCAGCCCTATGATGATAAACTGGATGAAAGCAGCAATATGGAAAAATCTCTAAATGATCAAAATGATGTTCAAAGCAAATGAAACATTTTCTGTATGAAAGACTTTTATGTTTAGAAGTAAAACTTCTGCAACACTTTTTTATTTGCCTTCCATCAATAATTTGAACATCATTCTACAGAGTGATGTCATCGGCTTTGTGAAGAGGAGTTAAACTGAATGATTCAGTCTATTTGCTGATCAGCAGCTATTTTCATTTTGTTTTCTTCTGCATTTTAAATTATTTAAAAATGTATGATGAAAATAAGAAAGCTGCTTCCCTAAAGAAGAACACATTTACTCAGTGTCTCATCAGCATCAATTAACTCTTTCATTAAGTGCACGTTTGTGTTTGAGGCTGTGTGTGAGTCCCACACCTCCCCACATGGACCCTCACAGTGTATAGGGTAGGGGTTGAACCTGGACCCTGTGCCCTCCTCCCATGGAGGTACAGGAACCCAAGGGGAAGTCTCCACCCTGTCCAGCAGCTTGTGCTCATCTCCCCGTGGCAGCTGTAAGGAACCCCGCCCAATGTGAGCCCACCAACACACCATCACTCAGGGGGGGAATCCACTTGACAGGTTAACATTGAACTATGACACCCTGCGGGGGAAAACAACTGGTTCAGCTGCTGAGATGATAAACAAAATGTTGAACAGAAAGAGAAGCTGCTCCACTTCAGTGAATCCCAGAAATCAATATCAGCCGGGCTGTAGTTTCTGTTAAAATATTAATTTTGTCAAACCTTCATTAGAAGGCAACTTAAAAGAACAATTTCTAGGTTAAAGCAGAGCCCAGCGTTGACTGTTGGAGGCAAACGGACAAAACGAACAGCGGTCACCCATCACCAAATCCCAGGTCGTCACACACGCTGACTATCCATCCATCCACCTCCACCCGAGGAACTTTTGTGGCTGTGTGACGTCATCATGGAACTTCCACCTTTGCTCCTGATGGACCAGAATCATAACTCACACGGCAGCGAGGTCGTCATCACCAAACTTTGTGTCGTTTCAGGGCACAACTGTGTCTCATTGCTGGGAAATATAATTAAAGTTAACAAAAGTATCAGCAAACATCACTAATTAAAGATATTAAAACCATTTAAAGCCGGATCAGCTCCATCTCAGAGCTCTAATGGACTTCACGGCTTAGCCCCACGGGGTTCAAAGGTCAGGGAAAGTGGGGTTGGCCTGAGTTTGAGGGAGCTGGCATTCCTCACTAGGGGCAGTTATGATGGATGGCTGTAGGTCCTCGTCCTCCGCCTCCCCACACACCTCTCCATTGGCTCCTCGCTCACCTCTTTGCCTCTTGGCACCGTCCCTCCATCCCCTCTTATCCTCTGACCAGATGTGTTTGCTGAACTCTGTCAAGAATAATAAAACACTGGGCTGCAAGGAGCGAGCACGCCGGGTCGACAGCGCGGGACGGGCGGGCTGGGTCCACGCTGCATGGACTCACAGTTATGATACAGACTCCATTTAGTTTACTGTCAATTCTGGAGTTTTGATTTGTGTTTCTGTGACTGTTTGATGACGAGATACTGAAAGTTAACCACTATAGTTTTGGGATGACTTTGCTCCTGAAGGTGGCACTGCAGAAAAAACCTGGATCTTCTCTTCTTTGTTACAGATTTCAACAGAACTAAGGAAGGACAGGACGTGGGCCAAGAAAGGACTAATACAAATTTTGGCATGATCCAGGCAAAGGGGCAGATTTAAGTATTTTTCTATTAATCTATTCCATGGGCCTTGATGAACAAAAATCTGACATATTAAGAGGACAGATATCTGAGTTTGTGCGATCTGGTGCAGCTTTCTTGTATTTAAGAGGGATGTGGGGCTTTGGCGGAGGTGTGTGCCGTATAGAGATATATATTTCATAGTCTTGGGACGTTTGGTTGACACTTCGATCCAAACATTATGGCACTAATGAAGGCAAATACTTACTGAGGTGAAAGTGTCCATGTGAGAATCCGGATGTTGGAAGTTAATGAGCTACAGGAGATCTTCACTGTCGGGTGAGACCGAGCTCAGGTGAATCGCTTCTATTCTGGATCCTGTTGCAAAGCACAGATTCTATTCTGGAGTAGAACAAAACATGAGTAAGAATTTTACTAAATAATAAATACCATAGCACATACAGTACCAGGCCAGAAGTATGTGGACATCCAAGCACTGAAGCCATGTATGGATGTTGGACATCTCTCATTCCAAAACAATTATTCAGAGCAAACTTTCCTTGAGATGTGGGGACTTGGCTGCAAGGATTTCTACCCCTTCACCCACAATAATTAGTTCCAGCACTGATATGAGAGGGCTACTCTGGGTCACTGACTGCGGTCCAGTTTGTCCCAAAAGTCCTGAGTGGGGTTGAGGTCAGGGGGATAAAGTTCTTCCACACCAAACTGGGAAAAACATATACCCTTCAAACTGTTGCCGCAGAGTTGGAGAAACACCACATCTTAATATCGTTGTTTTCTGTGTTTGCATAATTGGAAGTACGTGTCCTAAAGCCCTAGACTGTAAATAAACAAGGGCGTTGACTCAGAATCTGGAAAGTGAAGCCAATGTGCAAGTGCCAGTGGATGAAGTCACAGTGAGAGTGGACATTTGTAGGATTTTGAGTCCATGACCACATATTTTTGGCCATTTTGTGTAGATATGTCCCGGCGCTCTCGTTAAAACATGGGACAACGGCTGCACCATCGTAATCACTCCTCAAGAAACTGAAGATTGTGTCTTCTTGACGAACAGATCTTCAAAATAAGGCAACAAGTTTAAATCTCAATTCAGCGCAAAACAGAAGAGACTGCAAAACTGGCATAAAAAAATATTCATACCTCATGAACTTCTTTCTTTGCTGTATATTTTCAATTTGCACCGATATCCTCCAGACACGTCTTTAACAAGCAGAAGCCTTGGACACAAACCAGAACCACATAAAAGTCACCGTGACATTTGCTCTCACCGTTTCCTCCTGGTCGTACAAGTCTCAGTCGACGGAGGAGCAGTAGAAAATGTCAAACATTTCTCATCTGCTTTTTCAAAAGGCCAGTGTCCGGGGTAAGAGTGTGTAGACAGAGGAAGAAGAGGAAGGGAGAGGGATGAAGAGGATGGAGAAACTGTTTGGAGCTGTGATGAAGGCCTCCTGGGACTGGATCAAAACCTGCCTCTCCTGAACCCCTCGCACCACAGGCAGCCGGTGACCACTCACCCCCTCACCACCACCACCACCACCACAAAGCCGGCGTGGACGAGGAGTGATGGCAAAGATGGAGGCAGGCCGAACACACTGATAGCTACAGTGATGATTTCCGTCACACACACACACGCACACACTCTCACACAGACACAAATGCCCCCACTCATCCTCACTCCTCCTCCCATCTCCCCACGGCCCAGGGCCTGCAGGCATCACACACACACACACACACACACACACACCTTCTACCTCACACACACTCACACACACACCATGGTTAGGCCTCCAATTAAATCAAAAGTGGTTTGTTTTTATTGGTCTTTTGCGCTGACAAGTGGGCTATCATTCTGACGGCTCTACCTGTCAGTGAGCAGCTGAAAATCCTCCGTTGACAATGCCCAATGCTTCCAATTAGAGGAGAATCAGACTCCTGCCGCGCTAGCCATCTTTCCAGCCCCCCACCCCCCCACCTCCCCAGCCCACCTTCCCTCCCTCTTTTCTTCTGCACTCGCTCCACGATCCTCCTCTACCATATTCCCCTCTTTCCCCTCTCACTCTCCTCTCCGTAATACCTCCCCTCCCTCCTCCCGTTCTCTCTCCAGGAGAAGGGGGTCTGTCTCTGCTGCAAATTACCGACACAAAACGAAGGTGGTGGCGGCGCTGGCGCTGGGAGCTGCCGGTCCAGGGCCCTGTCAGCATTAATGAGACGATGAAGGTTCATTTCGCCCGCATGCATGTGCTAAATTCTTTCTTGTGTGACAGCTGACTGGGAAATGTGAGTGTTAACCTTATAAAAGATTCAGCGGGTTCTCATTATTTTCTGTCAACTCCAGTACCTGATGGCGTTAAGGTGCATCATTTGCATCCCTGACTGGTCCGGGGTGCAGCACCAGCTCCAGAGCAGGAGCCTCTCTCTCTCTTTTTGTTTTTATAAATGCTGTTTGTTTGTTGAGAGGAGTCGTCTTTTTACATACATCCCCCCCCCCTTCGAAAGACACGCTTTACTCGATGTTCCAAAACGATAGAGGTGCCAAAGTTTATTCAAAGGCGACACACATTTTTACAAAACAAATCCAGACGTATATTTAACACAAGGCTTCAAATGGGAGAGTAAATAAAGTGTAGCACAATGTTTTCTCTGTCCCCTCTACCCACAAAAGGAGGAAGGCCCAGCAGGCATTATTAGCAGTGAGGCTTATGGACAGAATTCCAATAATGCACGTCCACAGATGGATTATTAACACTGACAGGTGAGTGTGGACCACGAAGCTGCACCCGGCGCCAGTTTATCTTCTCTTATGTTTTATATTATTGATGCTTTTGCAAATATTTAAACACTCATCAGAATAAAGTGTTAATACAAATGTTCGGATTAAAATATGAAAACACCCGGAGGAAAGAAACAGTCAACTCACTGTTAGTGACGTGGCCCAAAGGAGCAAACTTTGTTTTTAATGAAAGTGAAATGAGTTTAATGTGGATCAATAAAGACGTATTATCTAAACTTCTGATGAATAGAGAAGTGAAGAGACCGAAACTGGCCAAGCAGGCAGCGATCATTTCCTGGAAACATTCCTGTTTCCTCCCTTTAACACGGATCAATAACATCCCCCTCTCACCATCAGTGTGTGTGTCTGTGTGTGTGTGTGTGTAAGAGAAAAGAAGGGAGAGAGAGAGAGAGAGTGGTAACAGTTGCACTGGCCTCAAATTCGATCACTTCCTGGAGAGGAGAAAAAAAAATGGCTTGACCATGGGGACACTTTCCAAAATCAGCACCAGCCAAATCATTAAAAACACACACACACACACGCACGCACACACACACACACACACACACACACACGCACACACACACGCACACACATACACAACACACACACACTCACACTTTTCTGCCAAAAATACATTTCTTCTTTATAGTATTTATAAACCAACCAAAAGCCTATGTTCTGAAATTGTTTTAGTAATTTTAACACACATGTAGAGAAACTATTATTATTGTGTCATCATCAATGTTCGTAAACAACTTAACATTTGAACTCAACAGATTCAGCTTCTCAAATGTGTTTTATCTCATTTTTTTAAATCAAATGTTTGGGGTTAAGGTTCAAGATAAAAGTGCTCTAGTTTCTTTAGTAATGTTTTAAAGATCACGTGATAATAAAACATAAAGTTACGCTATAATGAAAATAACCTTTGGCTTAAAAAGTAAATATTTGAAGTAAAATAATCATTGTTTCCTAATTTAAAGTGTTTGTTTGTAGACGAAACACTTTTAAATTAATGTTTGTATTTTTTCTAACTAAACAAGTTTGTTTATCTGAGACCAGAGATTTCCTCTGATTTAATCTCATACAACCAACTTTGTTTTAAGACAGTGTGAGCTAAAACTTTCAAAAGGAAATCAAATAAATGTGTATTTTGAACGAAACAACTCAGATGAGTGAACGCTCGTCTAAGTTTGAGGCCACGTGATGACTGACAAAGAGGAAGAAGTCAGTTTAATCAGCTCATGATTTATTTACTAACATGACTGGGGCCTGTGGACGCGCAGGATGGAGAGGGAGACAAAAGAAAAACTGTGAGAGAAAGCATCAAACCACTGCTGCTTTTCATGCACCAGCAGAGGAGAAAGAAACAGCCAAGTCAGGGTGTGTGTGTGTGTGTGTGTTGCCTTATATCTGTGTTGTCCCCGCCTCACATGTGACAGCTTGCAGCCGTGATGGGACCCCATGGGAGCGGGGAGCGGATTCACTAACCTGCCGGTGTCTGAGAGACCGACGCGCGCCTCCAATCTGGTGGTCACATGGGGTGTAGGGAGGAAAGGGATGGAGGGAGCGGGGGGTGTAGCTGATGATGAGAGGGGGGTTAGTTAGATTATTAGGGGCTGTCGAGGCCGTCGCGAGGGGCAAACTGTGGAGCTGAAAGTGCACGCAGTGGCATTTCACGCGTGTTAAGGTGGAGAAAGAAGTGCGCACAATGGCAAATCACGCACCTTGAAGTTTTTGCGTCACGCTTCTCAGACGGTTGTAAATAATTACCGGGCACCATTAGGGGCGTTATTGTGCTCTTAATGATGAATGGTCCACTTTGGGTTTTTGTATATTTAATTGTATTTTTTTCATCATGTATTTGTTTTGCTTTGTTCGAAAAGTATAGAGTTAAAACTAATATTTACAAGTGGACATGTATAGAGTGAGTTTGTGTAATTTTTAAAAGTTAAGATTTTTGTCTCAAGTTGAGCCAACAGAAAAAATGTAAATAATGAAAATGTATTTAATAAAAGGAAATAAAAATGTTCAAGTGAAATAGCCACAAATGTCTGAAATAAATTTAAAAAAAGCCTGGGACAAATCAAATTTACTCTACCATTAAAACACCAACTAATAAAATAAGAAATAGCCAGAAAGAATACAAGTAATAAAACAAATCATTTAATCTCGATGCATTTCTTGTATCAAAACAAATAATAATAAAACACACAATCTGATGAAGTAATACAAAATACAAAAAACTCAGGTTAAAACGTGTGATAAGAATAATAACAATAAAATCTAAAACGCTGAGGAAGAGTGTGTAAAGAAGCTGTGGAGGTGGGGAGAAGGAACCGAGTCGAAGAAAAGGGAGTCGAGAAGAAAAACGCTGCAGCCGCTGCACATAATAACCCCATTATAAGCCTCATCAATGATGTAATGAAAGCAAACAGTGTGAAAATTGCCTGTAAACAGTTGGATCTGAGTCTCCTGATGAATTCAGTGTCTCTTTTATCAAAGTGGAGGATGAGCCAGGCAAGGAGAGAGGGAGGGGGATGAGGCGAGGAGGCGAGGAGGGTGGGTGAGTGAGGGGGCGTGTAGGGAGGTCCACTTCCAGCTCCCCCTCAGCCAATGAAGGCTTGTCACTGGGGACTCACGTGGACGAGGCGCTCTTAAAACCTAGCTCCTGACTTTTTCCTCAAGTTCAATTTTTTGGGATTCCCTCCCACCCCATCACACCTCGTCCCTTTTACTTGCCAGTTGTGACTGTTTAACCCACTTTACCTCCTTTTTCTGCGGCGAGCAACTGCATCCTCCTCTTCTTCTTCTTCCTCCTCCTCCGCTGCTGCAGCTCCCGGACTCCTCTCTCCTCTCTCTTCTCGTCTCTCTCTGCCTCCTGCCTACTCTTCCCTTTAAAAAAGGGGTTTACTGTTGTTGTTCTTTAGAGAACTCGAACAGTTTTTCCAGTGCGGACACATGACGACCTGATCTCCGTGTCCTCCTCCTCCTCCGCAGCCCTGACGCGCGGGTACCTGTCCATGGTGCTGAGCGCGCACCGGCTGCTCCAACATCCCCACGAACGCTCCTTCCTCCTGCGGCTCCTTTTCTCCTGCTCTGCACGGACACATCGTTCCAGCAGCGGCCGGCTGAGGTTTGTGAATCCAGATCCGACGGAGTTGATCCTGAAGGAGGCGAAGAATCGATTGTGACTCCAGGCATCGATTCCAGGAGGACTCGTCTTTTCTTTTTCCAACGCAACTTAGACTGGAGATATTTTCTCTGTGAAGGAACTGGACACAGCGGATGAATTCATTTTAATCGTAGTGTGTTGTATACATATTTTCTTTGGTGCTGAGAGGGGGAGTGTTTCTCCTCTGCTGGATCAACTGAGACTAACACAACCACTCCACCTCCTCCCTGAAATAAAACTTGTCCTGAATACCAAATGGTAGTTTGAGGAGGCCGCGATCGAGACAATGGAGTCGTCCGCCAACGGGTCCAGTTTTGGGATCGACTCGCTGCTGTCCCACAGGCCGGGAAGTCCGGTGTCCAAAGGAGACAGCCTGATCGGAGAGTGCCGCTCGCCCCTGGAGTTCAGCCCGAGGTCGGACGTGGAGAGCGGCTGCTCGTCGCCTCCGTCGCCGAGGAGGGAGTGCGGGGACGAGGTGGCCCAGAGGCAAGGTCACGGCGTGGGCCTGCCGCCGCACCTGCAGCACGCACAGATCTCTGCGGGGTCGCAGCAGAGGACCGTGACCTCGTCGTTCCTCATCAGAGACATTCTCGCGGACTGTAAGCCTCTGGCCGCCTGCGCGCCCTACTCCAGCAATGGGCAGCCGACCCAGGAGGGAGCGAGGCTGGCCTCGAAGATCGCGGAAGACTTTATGGAGAAAATCCACAGCAACTCGTCGTCAGACAGTGAATATAAAGGTAAGGACAGAAAAGGCACAGACACAGTGAGTTGCTTTGGAGATGAGAGTAGAGGTGAAGCTGATTCGGCCTTTTGGTTTTCATTCTGGACCCAAGTAGAAAAAAGGCAAATTATTTAAAATCATATATAAGTTTTGTTACTTCTCCCTTTTATATATTTTATATTTGTATCCCTACATTTTGATCTGCTGCACATCTTCTGTTTGTTTGCTCTTTGTGCATCTTTACCCACCTTTAAATATATTTGTAAATTTCGTAAAATTACCAACAAAAAATATATACAAGATAGAATAAAATTAAATAAAAAAGGGACTAATTTTAAATTAGACGTGCAATCAGAAAACAAGGATTTTGGCATTAAGTATGAACATACATTAAATTTCAATGAAACACAAACTGTCTAATACAAAATAAATCAGAATCTATTATATAAATACATATGTGCGCAAATATAATTTTAGTTTGGCATGTAATAATGGAAATTTAAAAAGAGATAAGTAAAAAATAAATTGATTTAAAAAGTGTAGCTTAATATTTAATGGTGTTTTAGGCCTTATGATTTCATTTTCAAATTCAATTTGCAAGTCAACTTTTTATAAATAAATTATGAAAAAGCGTGAAGCACAATAGCAGCAGATATTTCCTCAATAATTTGACAATATAAAGTATCAGGCAGCCGGAAACCATCAATAAGCAAAGATCTCCCCGCTCCCCTGCTGCATCACGGTGTCGAAAACAAGCGACCTCTCCCCTGCACGATAACTAATGGGTTTATTATTATAATTATTGTTATTAATTAAGTTATTGTATTTAAAAGTGACGCAGTTTTCAGGCTTGTGGCAGCAGCGGAGCAGCCAGAGAGCATCTGTTGATGTGTGGGAGGAGAGGGGGAGATGACAGGGTCGCCTCCAGATAAATACCATCAAGGGCCTCTCTGTTTCCAATCATGTCAGCCATAACACACATGTCACCTCCATTGACAGTTTAATGAAGCGCTGCGAGAAACAAGACGAACGCTGTGGGCTACAATGGAAAAGTACTGAATAAAAGCTAAATTACAATTAACAGCAATATGTAAAAAAAAACATGTTTAATGACATTTAGAAATTCTAAATTATAATAATATTATTTGGTTTCTTTTATTGATATTTCACTTTGCTCGTCAGTTATCGATACGACCCCCTCGTCGTCAATTTCCTCAACCAGTTCCGTGCGTGTGCGTCCGCGCGCTCCCGTGAGTCACTTCGCGGATGGAGATGCTCATCGACGCGCTGATCGATGGAAGGAGCCGCGGGGCCCCGCGGAGCCTCAGTACGGTGGCTTTGATTTCCACGAATCCGCCTCCGATAATATTTCGGGGATTTGATGCAATTTGTCCCCGGCGCTAATCAGATTTGTAAGCGCGCACACACACGCACACACGCGGCCGCGGTTCCCACTCATTTCCACGGTCCTGTGAAGTTCCTGCGGTCGCGGTTGAAAGGCTCGTCCTTCCCTTGTGGCTCAATTAGGCGGATTATTGTGCTGCTCGGGACGACTCAACTATTCAACAACCAGGATCTCTCGCCTCGCTCGTTCCTCTCGTCCTCCCCTCTCTCCCCCCGTTCTCTCCCCTTTCTTTTTTTGATTCTGAGAGAATTGAAGGAGTGTATATATCAATGCTCGCCCCTGACATGACAACACGCGGGGAGAAGAACAAAGAGTGACGGGCGAAAATGTCAGATTGGAAGTGTGAATATTGGAGGAGCTTTTCATAACAATTTAAGAGCAAATCAAATAGCTGCACATCGCCTATAGGCAGCGTCTCCACCGCACTGGTTCACTCTCTGCACATATTCCCCTCCTCATCTAATCTAAAGCAACATGCTGATGAATATATAATATAGTTGCTATTCCAACATTGAACTGCTTTTGCCATCTTCTTCATCATCAAACAAAATGTGCGCTGGTATAACCAAATCATTGAAAACAAAATAAAATAGGCTAAGTATATTTGAGGTGGTTTTCTCATAGGTGGAGTTTTATTATATATTTGGGGAGAAGTAACACTCTTGGAATTGACCCTGTTCTAGCTGATCTTACACAGGACATGCTGCTCAAAGTATTTCTCAAATAGATGTTTAGTTATTCATTTTCAGCTTTGCCTTGATCCAACTACAGTTCATTTCATATTTTACCATTTCCTCCTGACTACAAAAAAACCTCTTTATTAAAGTGAGCAGCTTCCTTCAGATGAGAAGCTACAGGGCCACGACTGGTTTTAATCCATTTTGAATGCAGCTTATATTAATCGTTGTCTGCAGTATTCAAAGGTTATGATGCTGCAGCTGCACTGATTTCTATCTGCGGTCGTGTGAGGAGGTGACACGTCCACACAAGAGGTTATTCTCAACACTATCCGGGGCCTTAATCTGTCTAACTCCTGTTCCTTTATATTTTGTGTCATTTTCTCGGCTCCTCCAGTGAAAGAGGAGGGGGACAGGGAGATCTCCAGCAGCAGAGACAGCCCCCATGTGCGGATGAAGAAGCCCAGGAAGGCCCGCACGGCCTTCACCGACCACCAGCTGGCGCAGCTGGAGCGCAGCTTCGAGCGGCAGAAGTACCTGAGCGTCCAGGACCGCATGGAGCTGGCGGCCTCCCTCAACCTCACGGACACACAAGTCAAGACCTGGTACCAGAACCGGAGGTAAAGACCCTGCTGCAGGTCCTCCCAGGGGGGGAGGAGGGGGAGGGTAAACTGGGGACGCCATGTTTCCATGTCACCGTCACTCTAAAAGGTGGATTAAGTTCACTGAGGCTGCAGATGAGTCACCGCCACAAACCAACATTCATTAGTAATTAATCGTCCGTTTGTTCTCGGTTAAATCGATCAATCAGTCGGTCCATGAGAGGTCACATCAGTTTCCTGGAGCCCGAAGGAAATTGAGAACTATTATAGTCAGCTTTATTAATTTAATGGATAATAATATAATATAGTTTCTGATTAATCATCAGTCAATTGGTGGTTTAATTTCACATATAAATAAACGCATTACATTAACAGGAGTAACTATTAATTGACAGCTGGTTAATATATCTAAATATTGCCAAAGCTCCCAAGGGATGAGTGTTTTTATTTCCTTAAGATAACTATATGTATATATGTTTTTATCTATAAAGACAAATCAAGTCCTACAGGGATTTTCTTTCCAATTCGTTTGTGACTCGTGAGTTTATTTCTTCTGTTTTTCCTGCTAAATTATTACTTTTATTCTCAGGACCTATCAGATTAAAGTCATAATGTTTCTACAATTGCCCTGCAAACCGAGGTGTCAACTGTTCTTCCTGTAAATAAATAAACCTCTTAAGCAGTAAGAGAAACCGTCCTCGTCTGTGTAAAAACATGTTTTCTGCAGTTTTCACTTGAATTAGCTTCAGCATTTATTCGTCTGCAGCCTCGACTCTCAAGCAGCTAAATGACATAAATAAATATAAAAACAACACTTTGGAGTATGAATAATGCATCGTTGCATGTGTGCATATCAATAATTCAAACAAACCACTATATCTACTCAATTATCTTTATTATGAATTATTCACCTGCATGGAGTGCATACTGGCAATCTAGCAGATATGCTTGGGTGTGAATACAAGTGGCAGGTTGGAGATTTTGGTGATTTAAGAAAAAACAGATGTAGCCCTGACTTGTAATTGGACCCCAGGTAAACAGACTGGAGTTGTTTTTAGTGTAGTTAATTCAGATTTATAGATAAACATGTTCTTTCCTCTCTTCCAGGACGAAGTGGAAGAGGCAGACAGCGGTGGGACTCGAGCTGTTGGCAGAGGCTGGAAACTACTCCGCCCTGCAAAGGATGTTCCCGTCCCCGTACTTCTACCCGCAGAGCCTGATGTCCAACCTGGACCCCGGGGCGGCCCTCTACCTGTACAGGGGCCCCACGGCGCCGCCGCCGGCCCTGCAGAGACCCCTGGTGCCGCGGATCCTGCTGCACGGCCTGCAGGGAGGCAGCGAGCCGCCGCCTCCTCTGCCCCCCATGTCCGGCGTGCTTTCCCGGCCACCTCAGCAGCGGTGAGCCGGCCCCCTGAGCACGAGCTCTGCCTTGGTTCTCGGCAGCTCGGGACTCATCCGAAGAAATAAAAAGACACGAAAAAGATTTACACAAGACGAGAACTAGAAGAACTGATCCGCCTTTATCACGGAAAAGATAAAACGCTGAACCCTGTGGACGGAGCGTCGGGACTGAAACTCAAACTGTCCACGAGGGAGGATTCTTTTCTCTCGTTCCTTTGTTTTTGCATTTTATTTATAACTTATTTATTTTTCATTATGAATCAAAGTATCTAAGTTATGTATTTATTTCCACTTTCAGTATTGTCTATGGTGTTTTTCCCAACAGATGAAATGTTGGTGGCACTTTGACCTAAGGTTCAAAGCTGACTTTTATTAGTATTATTGGTATTATTATTATTTGAATGTGGACGTTCATGGCGAACGCTGAAATCTTCCATGACATTTGAATATGCTGTAGTCAGGTGATCCAAAGCAACAACGACTTCGTCTTTCTTTGTAAATTCCTCATTTGTTTTTCTTTAACTGTCATAAAACTGTAAATAAGAATATTTTGCATTTTATTCGAAAGAGACTGGTTTTAAAAGGAGACTTTCTTTTTTTCCCATTTTTTTTTAGTGCGTCTTTTTTCAGACCACGGTGATCCAGTTTAACATAATGGGCTAGATTAGCCACCAGAAAACTATACAAGCGAAGGAGTCAGAATAAAAAATAATGATGATAATAAATAAATAAATACGCATTGTCTGAGAGAGGATGGACTTTCCTGCCTGGAGCCACACAAAGAAAGAAAATGTATGAAGTCTTCTTCTTGTCCTTAGTTGAAGTTTTAGTAAAAAGGAGTACAAATGTCAAGTCATTTATAAAAATAAAAAAAAGAAAAGTAGTTTTATTCCCTCAGTGGGGTAACTGGGGGAGGGGGGGGGGAGCGACCACCTCAGTGATGCTTTTATTTTTTCGATACACAAACCGATTGGACTCGTCCAGGTGGAGCTGCCTGTTGATTTGATGTATTTGAACAGACGTTGTGCATTATGTTATTTCATATGACGCCGTGATAACAACTGTTAATATCTCCTTTGGTGAAAAAAACATGTATATTGCAGATATCAAACTTGTGGAGTGGTTCTCGTATATTTCCTGGATCGTTTTTTATTTTTTATTTGATATAATTTGATTTATATTTCCTCTATAGCTTCCCTCCCAAAAAAAAACCTCTCCCCAGATTTCGTGAAATTATCTTTTTATTTGGTGAATTTCACAGCAAAGGTTGGACGGAAAAAGGGGGGGGGGATTTGTTGTAAAAGAGAATTACTTTTATAAATGTGGAAATAAAAGTCTTTCATTTAAGCACGTGGCCGATGAGTATATGTATAAAGATATATGATAGAGTCAGGAGGAATCAACACGTGGAGGGAAGCTGGTCGGGATCACTCCACTTTAAACCTATGCCCGAGGTGAAAGAAGTACACACAAATTATAATCAAATGAAAGCAACAAATGCACAAACGGCTGCAATTGTGATGCTTAAAATATTAATTTGTCGAGATTTACTGATGCATCTTTTCAGAAGCTGCAGTTTGGGGTTGTGTCAGGTTCTAATGTTATTCTATCCACATAACAACATGCATAATACACACAAATCAATGCACAGTTTGTTAGCCTTAAATATACATATTACATACAAATGTTTAGCTTGATCTTGAAGCAAATAGCCAAATGATGTATTCAAAAATTCAGAATTCAGAATTATGTCTGATCGAATTTAGACTAATATAAATCGTAATTTCTATCAAATACACCAATACATACAGATTCCTGGTGGGTTTCTTGCTTTCCCACTGTATATACTATATTTATTGTTATTATAAAGTCATAGGTTCTTGATGGGGGTGAAGTTTTAATAACATTTTTCTGGAGGCAGGATTCTTTAAAAGAATGAATCTTCCTGAGTGAGTGAGTCTGAACATCAGTCTGTCAAACGACTTCTCCTCTGTTTGCTTTCGAGTCGCTGATTGAATTTGCCTCGTGTTGAAATGAGGAGAGTTAATAAGTCATCAGGTGCTTTAACATCCGTCTTCTTAACCTTTTCAAAATAAGATCTCCACCGCCAACTCGGGCGTCTTAACGCGTTAATGTCACTCTGTGTTAATTACTAAATATACGGGACGTTTATTAGGTTTCATTAAAGCAGGAACAGCTTTGATTGAAAGGTACAAGTTTGCCCTGGAGTTGATTGCAAAACGCACAGACTGACTCTTCTCTCTCCCACACAGAAATAGACACCCGTTCAAAAGTGCAATCACAGATCAATTCCAGCTAAAGTCTTTAAAGAGGAGCCAACAAAGCTGAAGTCCAAAATGGAGCCCCTCTCCTCTCCTCTTTTCTGTCCACTCCCCTTAACCCCTACTGTCCTGACCTCACCGTTCCCACTTTCCTAAATTAACAGCACCAACTCCGACTCGTTTTCCATAAACAATGCAGGGGATGAAATATTAATGTTATGTGCGCAATTGTTTAAGTGCCCTAAATGATCCCATTTGGAAATTGATTGTTTCCACCCTTCTCTTCCTTGAGGGTGCTGGATGTGCGCTCCGGTGCCAAACGGCTCCAACAGCTGGTGACCGGGCTGGAGATGACTGCAGACCGGGGATCAGCGTGGGGACAGCTGGTCAGCGGCTCCACCAGCAGCCCCCCCATCCATCCCTCCTCCATACAAATTTCACCCAGCCACTGGGCTCGTCCCGCACCTCCAACCCCCGAGGAGCCCGCGTGGACTCAAAGTTATCCGGCCGTGGCGCGTTGGGGGTTACAGGAGTTCAGGCTGACGGACAAGACTTGGCGTGTAGGACGTTAACGATTAGACAAAAGACTTTAATAGGTTTTAATTGAAAGTCGATAATGGGTTTGATAGCCAGCTCCCCCTGCTGTCACCCGCGCATGGCACCTGTTATCCGGGGCCTCCACTTAGTGGCTGACCACCCCGTGACACATCAGACTGACGGCCTGGTAACTGCCGCATTTATGATGCGTAAAATTGCATTAAAAATACAGTGGGGCTGCGGAATGGGAAAGTGAAAAGAGGGGAACAGTGGGTAGATGGGAAAAAAATAAATCTGAACACATTCAACAACTCGTCAAACGATCATTATGGTCCCATCAGGAGGATCCGTGACCGATTCACATAACGACAACCCTCCTCTTGAGCAGGGGGTTATTCTTGCAAAGTGCACAGCTGATTATATGAGGAAAAGCCCCCGTGTGTCTTGTTGGATGGAGTTCTTGCCTCCTTTTTCCTTTTTGCATGTGAAAGGCTGGTGGTAAATCCCCCGGCTCTCACCGTGGATTGTCCCCGGCTCAGGGTTAATGAAGTGCGGATGGAGTCTCGTTGAGCTCCCGACAGACAAAAAAAGGCTTAGACTCAGGAGGATCAGTGACTCTGCTTAATCCCGTGGACTCCTAATAATCATAATAATCATAATAATTCAAAGGAGAGAAAGAAAAATAAACAAAATAAACAAGCTTGTGATGAAATTAAGAGTGAATCAAAGCGTAATTTGCATTGTGCTGCTGCTGTGAGAGCTTTTTATTTAGTTGCGCTTTCATTTGGACCAAATGAGGCAAATCTGCAGCTCGCGTTAAAGATACTTGCAACACACATGGAAGCGTTTTGTTTAAGAAAAAAAAAGATCCGCGGGGGAGGATAAAAAATAGATCAATTAAAAATGTTCAAGAAAACGCGCGTGGCCTATTTTGCGGATTCATCCTCTCCCCAATAACAATGGCCATAAACGAAAAAAGGAACTAATTTTCCAGTTTCGTGGGCAAGAAGCGAAACGCAGCTTAATTCAGGGGGGGCAATTATTATCTGCTGTTAGTCGAGAGAAGGAATTACATCCCTTTATCCCCACAGGCCTGTAGCCTCGACACACCGCATGTATGTGGGGCATCTTGGAATAACCTCTTGAAGCCTTAATAGCGCACAGACGCGTTACAAAGCAGAGCAAAGGCACTTTATTACACACAGACCCTCGTGTGTAATACTCCAAACAAAGTGTTTGACTCTGGCTCTCTTAAAAGGGGACGTTTTCTTTTTTTCTTGCAACATCCACACACACACAGAGAGTTGTTATCTATTTAAGAGGACGATAGAAGTTTGAAAAAATAGAACACAGAATAGGATTTAAGTGCTTTTAAAAATAATGAGAAAAACACAAAACTAGGCCCCTGTCTCTCTCATGCATGATGCTTAAGTCTAAATGTAAATATATAGAGGCTATTGGATTTTCTGTTTTTAAGTAGGAAACATTTGGAAATGACCCCAACAAAGTCATCACTTCCCCAAATATATGTTTCCCAACTCTAAAATGAAAATGCCACCTAACTTTATTCACGTGGCCACGTTTTTATGCTCCACTAGAGAGGAGGTGAAGAGAGGAGGCTAACATTAAAATGAATCTGACTCAGCAATGAGCAGGGACATTTAGAGGGATGAAGTAAGGCTACATGATGAAGTATCAGTGAGTGGAAAATGGGGGAGACAGTGTGAGGTGTAGAAAGGAGCAGCAGCAGCAGCAGCAGCAGCCTGATGGTGGTTAAGAGATCCCCTCCTTGCCTGGAGGTAGAGAAGATACGACGGCAGAGAACTACAAACTTGGGTCAGGGGCGCGGGAATTGACAAGCCCAATCTCAGCAAATAATGAAAGCTTTCCTGCCGGATCAGAAGGAGGGTTAGGGAGGAAAGAGGAGAGGAGAGTGGGATGAGAGGAGGAAGACACAGGGAGGAAAAGAGGTGGAGCTGCTGCCTCATGCACAACCACACACACACACACACACATAGGAAACCTCTTTATTCTGTCCTGGACTGCAGAGGATGGTGAAGTTGACTGACTGACATTAGCATATACTGCATGAGACAGCAGGTACAGGTTCTAGCTAACACTGCATTGAGCCATAATTGCAGGATGGAAGAAAGTGGACATATTAATCCAATGCAGTTACATCATTTGCTATCATTGAAAAAGCTAAAAAGTAGTTAAATAGGCCTAAAGGCAATTTTAACCATCTTTAATAGACACTGAGACTAATGAGGAAATGTAGAGTTAAACAATGTAAGCCAAATTTGAAAAGTATAGTATCAGGAATGCCTCAGTGTTTAATTTAGTGTTAACTTTGCTTACATGAACTCATATTTCAATTAGAAAATACAACATCCACAACATAGCAAGCATTCAATGATCTTTTTGTGTTTTAATGGGCCTGTTTGGTGCAGAGGACAGTTTCCAATCAGTGTCCAAAACGTCCTGAAGTTTATTTGTATTAATTCAATACCATATAGGTGTTTTTTTCTTTGTAGTTATTTATAATCAAGTTTATGGTTAAACTAATATATCAAACCTCACTTCAGTTATTTCTTTGTCATGAAGGATCGATAACAACACCCAAGGAATATGTTTTATATTAATATCAGTATCGGCAGATTCAAATGTTCTAGTAAATATGCATTTTTAAAGCGCAATGAAAATACAAAATTAAATTAGGAGGTTTTTTTTTAGAACTCATATATTACCAAAGTAATTCCTGATTTCTTCCTGATATGATGTGAATCCACTTTTCCCAGGGAGCGGTGGAAGCCGTGTAGCTCGCAGCAGGAGGCCGGTGTAAGCCACATTACTGGCACAAAGAGATTATTCAATCAATATCTTGTTGTGTAACGGCAGGCTCCGCCGCACGCCACACTGCTCTCTCTCAGCAGTCGCTTCGACCAGACAACATTAAAAAAAACACACACACCCTGAGGCCCCTGACCCCCACCAGCAAACCGGCCTCTGGGACCAGGCGACAACATGAAGCGATCAGTAAATCTCACACTGATCCATGACTTCCACACAAGGACGTTAAAGGAAATGGCAAAGACGGCGATACACTCACAATATTAAGCAGTGGGTTTATTCCGATTCAGTGAGAATACAAAGTTATTCATGACAAAGTAAATTCAGCAAAACACTGACTGGAGATCAGCCCTCCTGCGTTGAGACTGACTAACTTACAGACTTGTTACAGGTTACTCCCTCTGTTGGTGTTTTATGGTGACGATTAATTAATCTGCATAATAATTTGAGGCATTTTACTGCTGCATCTTAATTGACGTTTGTTATTTTCATATTTCTATACACCGAAAGGCTACACGGCCCTGAATATGTGGATAGAATTCAATAACACCAGTGGTCAGACTATTTAAAAATACATCTAATTCCCAATATACATCCAAGGTCAACAACCTCATAATAAATCTAACTCCCCACACTCTGCAGCAGCAGCAGCAGCAGATTTTTACATGAAACTATACATACTGTATGTGGTTTTCAACACGGCAGCCATTTACTATTTATAAGCGATCCCTGCATACAGCTTATACAAGTGGACGAGTGTCCGTGATCTCGTCTCCTCTGCAAGTGGGCTAAATTAAGAGGGAACAGGCAGTTGCTTGGACACCCCGATGGACCCGGAGGGCGGGTCACTGACCGGGGGCCACTGGGGAGCCGCTCACCTCATAAACATAAAGGGAGGAGAGTCCATCAATAAATGATGAGGAGTGGTATACATGTATTTTTAACGGTGTCTCTGTGTGATGTCTGGCAGCTCGCTCACTCTCTGTCTCCTGGTGGAGGGCAGAGAGCAGAGCAGGACCACGCATGTTTGAATTAGGCCTTCCTCCCTCCCTCCACGTGTATTGGTTGGGGCTGAGGAAGAGGAGGTGGGTGTCGGTGGCTTAAAGGTTCGTACCACTGCCTGCAAGGTCACCGTCAGTGTGAGTGTGAGTAGATCAAAAAGAAGGAGTGATTTAAGGGTGAGTTGAGGGTGAGTTAAGTCATTAAGTTCACTAATTTGCCAGTAAATGAAGTCTTTGTAGGCAAGTGCTCCACCTACAGGGGTTCACTCACACAGGGGCATCAGCAAAACTCAGGTTTTGTTATGAACATGTATCAATACTGATGTCTGATGGTTTTGGGCATCAGCTGATCAAGACTACAACCAGTGTTTAGTTCATAAATTCAATCTAGGATCATTCTATAATGTGTAAGACCACATCAGACATCGGCCTAATCCTTGATTTAGAACAAAATGTAAAAACGCATATATCAAATTATAAAATTTTTAAAATGTCATTTATTATTTCGCTACAGTAAAGTCACCGTAGCAGGCGGGAAAATTCCTTGTTAACTTCTTTGGAGATTAAAAAGCAAACTACCTTGACCAGCGAAGTTAATATATTTATATTCTGCTCTCTTTGTGGATTTTCACAAACCAATCCCCGAGCCAGCTGTTTGAGTGAGTATCGATTCAGAACATCCCTATAATGTAACCAAGACACATGCATGCTAGTGCATATGCTAGCAGCACGGGATATACAAACTAATCATTTTCATTATGGATTAACCGGTCGATTATTTATCCTCGTAATACATTGAACCATGCATGTTATTACTCATTCAGGAAGTGGAGTATTAAATGATTAAGATATTGACATCTTAATATTAAGAGAAGGTAAACAGGATAAAAATTGAACATGTCAACATGTGTCGCATTTTTTTTTAAATCTGCCAAATTCCTCCTGACTACATGGAGCTGCTGGAGCCTCAGCAGCAGATAAATTATGGGAAAGTTGCAGAAGTGTCAAGGGAGCAACGCTGAGGTTTCTGGCAGGAAGGAAATGATTGATGTTGCTTGTAGCCTACAGGGGAGCAAGCAGGCACACGATAATCGATTCAATCAGCTGTGGCAGGCAGGAACAACAACACAGCCCGGGTTGGATTTACATGTGAGAGATTTCACAGAATTACTGTTATTATCAAAGCAGAGGCAGGCGTTCAACGATTAATACGAACACTGTCGCCTGCATGTGCGAGGCTCTGCACTATTCATAAAGAAATCTCTGTAAACAAAAAGAACACTACGTCAGTTTTTATGTGCGTTTGCTTCAATTCAACACATCAGGTGGAATTGAGCATCGGAAAATTGTGTATTCCGAGGTGACATAGCAGTTGAGGAGCTGAAACTGGTGAAGATTTTATATTTTTGTTTGATAATCAACGAAGAATCTAAAATAATGTTCAAACCAATTAAATAAATAAAATCGGTTCTTTTGGTACTTAGGAAAATATCTTTTATCGATCCTGTGTCATAGATCATGTGATATAGAATAAAATAGGAATTAAAATATAAACCTGTCACTACAGACAGTTATATTAGAGAAAGTACAGTGGCATGAGGATGAAAACTGATATAGAATTAAACATAACATAAATATATATATCAAGCCTGTTATAAGTATATAAAAAGGTGTGGTATAAAATATGAATAGGAGTATAAAGAGGGTATATGTTACTAGTATAATTTCACCCAAATATACTAATTATTTGAATACAATATATAACTATTCAAGTACACAGATAAGTATCAGTCCATAAACTACTTGGTCGTACATGTGCAGGCAGGAACACTATACAGTACATCCCTCAGTGTTTGAGCTTGTGGCCCACACTCAGTATTTATGTGTACCTGTGCTCTTGCAGGGTGTCAGGTGTGTTCGTCTCGGGGCCAGAGACGTTGAAGAATCAGTCAAGAGTGGACGGGTTGGGGACTTAAAGGGGGGCCAAAAAGCCCCTAATTGGACAGGTGAGACTTGTAGCTGTGAGGCCGACTGTGGGGAAGACAATTTACCTCAGTGACCACTCCTTGACATGCCATTTGCCTCTGAGGACCCCCAGGGCTGGCCGAGCAGCTGCCCGACAGAGCCATAACTCCAGGCCAAGGCGAGGACCTCGGGCTAACAAGGCGATAAGGAAAGACTGGTGGAGGGTTGAGAGGGAGGAAGACAGCAGAGAGCGGTAAAGCAAAAGCAGGAATAGACCGAGAAGTCAAGAGGAAACACAGATGTGGAGAGACACTTTTCTTGCTCGCGGAAAACTTTATTCTCCAACAGGCACAGAAGCCGGAGATCTCACACTGCCGAGAGGATGGCTTTAATCGCAAAAGAAGCGGTGTGGTTTCCCTGCCTTGCTCCGGATCCTAATGCTCATTTCATCATCAGACACACTGACACCGATATATTTACATGGAGCAGGAACGGCAGAGGAATTTGGAGGCATGTTGTCTGGGAGATCAGAGGGCTGGATTATAGAACGGAGGCAACACAAACAAACAGCAAGCGAAGGCCCCTGGCTCTGCACACACACACACACACAGACACAAACACACAAATACACCGCTGTGTCTCCAGGACTTCAGAGCACCTTACATTGACATACACTTACTTTTATTTTAAACAGCTTACTCTTAAACTTAACCTCATCTTAAACCCATGTCTCCACCTTTAGGTTGTGGGCCCCATAAGTAGGATGAGTCCCTGTAATGTGCAAACATATTTATGTCCTCACAACACAAGTAATACCTAGAGCACAGACACACCGTCACCTATAGACACCTGAGAGGAGGAAAACAGACTCTCCCAGGTTTGAAGTTTGTCTGGAGTGGCAAACCGAATAAAGTGTGTGAAGCGTGATGCCAGGTAGGAGAGAAAACCAGCTTCAAACGGTTATCAATACAATTGGCTGTGCCAGGCGCAGCAGTTTAACCTCTTTAGCGCGCCGGGTGTCTGCTAACTGGATGTGACGCTTTCTCTGGAAGGCGCCTTCTGTGGTGTCGTCTTCACAAAAGGCTCCCAGCAGCCTGATGGGTACTGAGAGTCCCAGTTTAACTGTGCTGCGCCGGCGTCCCTTTGACAGTCCCCAAACTCCACCACAATAACACCCCGAGAAAACACAACAAATTCTCCCACTTGCCAGAGAATAATAAAAATATACACAACAAAAAAGAAGAGAAGGAAAAAAACACAGGTTGTGATGTGCAGTGGAAATTTGCAAAACAGTAAATAGTGATTCAAGTGCTTCACACGACAGATGTGTCAAGTTAGCCTGTTTATGGGAATCAACTTTTCCTGACTGCTCTCATAACACTTTTTCCTATGAATATCAACATCCTGTTACACAGTAAAGGACAAACACCATGAGCCATACAAAATATTTCTAACATATTTGTAAACACTGACACAAGTACAAAGATAAACAGACTCCCTATAAAAATCCAGCACATCAAACACATGTTTCTTCACAGCTCTGTGGCAGGATTCATAATCCGCCTCTGCATCCTGCTTGGTTTCTCACATATTATGCAATTACCTCCAGTGTAATTACCCATCAACCCACAGTTTTAGCAGATTTAAAGGCCGACGTGGAATCTTGTCTAATCGTGTGCCCAGCAGTCAAACACCATCATCTAATGGCATTAATGTATGTCACATATCCTGAGGCGTGAAGAGGACGAAAGCAGCGGTAAAAAAAAATCCCTTCTAGTGAAAATGCAAAGAGCTTTCCAGTTTTGCCAAGGCGCCGAGCGAGGGAGGAAAAGGGCAGGGAGCGCCCGCCTGCCAAGGAGGTGGCGGAGGCATTAGGGATTGCAGCTGGCGTGCAGTCAGGCTGGCTGGGCGCGGCAGCAGCCCCCTGCACCCCTTGATCCTGCACAGAGGCAGGTCTCAGCAGACCCGCCGGTGCCAAGACACCGCCATCCAAACCTGGAACCATCAGCCTCCACATGGACACATGAAAAACAGAGGAAGGGAATAAAAAAAAAGATGCACATGCGTCTGCAGTATGTATATGCATGCAGGCACACAAACATGTCCTCCTCGCTTTGAGCACAGTCGCACACACTGCCGCACACACACACAAACACCTCTGACAGGCTGTACACAGATGTTCCCGTGATAACAATGACAATGTCAACACACACTGCTGCCTAACTCACATCCTAAGTCATAATGAACTAGAGGCACTGAGCCACCATTTCTTCTTCTGGGCTCCTCTCTGACAATTCGCAGACTGCTTCTGGCTCCAGGTTGCATCCTGACCCCGGGGAGGAGGAAGAGGAGAAGAGGGAGAGGTGGAAAAGAGGCTGAGGAAATAAACAGCAGCTGGGTAGATATAAATATATATATGTATATGGCGAGCTGATCAGGATGTTAGAGACGTGTCACTTGCTTCCCGGGGCTCTCCGTTTTATCGCTACGTCAGCGCGTGACCCCGCAGAGCTGCTGTCCCCTTCAATTAGGCCCGGGACCGGATTAGCAGAAGAGGGGGAGGCGAGTGAAAAAGAGAGATGGCTCGGAGAGATGGAGTAATTGGTGCGGCTAACAGAGTATTAAAGAAAGGGGAGGTTGAGTCTTAAGATGCAGCGGAGAGAAAGGTGAGGAGTCAGTGGGGGGTGCGGAAGATAAACTGGGCTGATATGAGGACCCAAGCGGAGCGGCTACAGTGAGGTGAGGACACACACACACACACACACACACTCACACACACACACAAAGTCTGGCAGGGACAGACTGGATGTGCAGCTTGTTTTACAAAATTAGCTATTTTAGGTATGTCAGAGAGAAGGGACTTTTAAACGTACACAAAAATAGAACACAAAGTGCCACTTTCCCTTTTAACACGAGCACTCAGGTGGGAAACAAGTTCTTAAGTGAAAACTAATCCAAATACTCTCATGTGTCACGAGGTTAAATTGTGTTTACACACGTATATATAAATAGAAAACACCAAAGACAATTTATCAAGGATCCAATCAGTCAAATAGACTTCATAAACATTAACTATAAATCCTAAATTGTCCAATATTTTTATTTTACTTATTATAATTTAGTTTTTGTTATAAGCATATTACATATGCATTGCGTAAGCACAGTGAGGAGGTTGTGGCAGAGGGGGTAGAGCGGTCGTCCTCTTACCAGAAGGGCATTGGTTCAATCTCATTGAATATCAACTGTTATCAGCTGCGATTATAATCTCGATATCATTTTCATCTTCCAGGTTTGGTTGTCAAAGCATATCAGTGATTTCCCGGGAAAATGACAAGGAAATGTACGATTTTTACAAATATTTTTCAATGTGTAGAATATCAAAGGAAATTAAGATAATAAACAAAGACTATTTGAAGGATTAAACCCTGAATAATATGTTCTGTTCATTTTAGCAGTTGACAAAACAAGTGTGAGGTTTTACATAGGGAGCCTCAGATTATCTACAACCTTGCCCTGTTTGGATTTTTAAAGCTACAGTCATGAAAAGCAGCAGGAGCACTAAACCCTGAGAGCCCGACTAAACAACAAAACAGTGTGCTGCTTTCCTGCTGCTCATCTCCATTAGAGCCAGCCTCCACCACGATTACCAACAAGGGAGCCCTGCGAGCCCCCGACGCTGAGAGAAACCCGCCCTGACAGCTCCACTAAACAAGATGGAGAGGATGATGAGGCTGCGAGGAGCCACAGCTTCCCAGTGTCTGTGCGCACACACGGTTAAATCAACTGTTGCTCTTTTTATTTCGGATACCTTTATCATTTTTTGGGATCGCTCACCTGAGCTCCCCTCCAAGCGATTAATTTTAAACCACAAAGTTTACTGCCAGGGCATCGCCTCACATTTCTGCCTCCGCTAAGAGAGGGGAGGGCAGAGGGGGAGGAGGAAGGAAGAGAAAAAGGCAAAGAGTAACTTATTGTTTTTATATGAGATCTATTCCCCAGGTGTTCCGGTCAATAATGACTTGATATATCAGTGACTGCCTTGCTATTTGCACTGTTTTCGGCGTGTTTTCTCTGCCTGTGATTGAGCGGAGCTATTTCCACCGCGTGGAGAGGGGCGGCTGAGGACCAGCGAGGCTAACGTCTGTTTGATCAAAGTTTATGTGAAATTTCCCCGGGCCGCCAGGGGAGCCGCTGTTTATGAACTGTAATAAAAAGAGTCATTTTGACGGAGTGACCCCGGTGCACAGGCAAAGGGTGGAGGAGAAGGAGGAAGACGAGGAGTGTGTGTGTGTGTGTGGGGGGGGTTTGGTTAAGTCTATGTTTGCAAGGAGGTGGTGTTCTCACAGGCCTCGGAGAAAGAGAGGAGGAAAGAGAAGCAGAAGTTGAGGAAGAAAGAGTTGAAAAGACCAAAAATCCACTTGTAGATAATGAGAGTGATGAAAAAGTAAAAAAAGTAAAGGAAGGAGAGAGGGAGTAAGAGGGGGATTACACCCCTGTGTTGTCTTAGCAGCCAGCCAACAGCTCTTAATGAAACACTTTGGTTCAGTTTCTGATTCATCTCGCACAGCTTGATCAGCTTTGTCCCCAACAATCCCCTCATCTGAATTTAATGCATCGTAAATGAGAAATTAGAACGCACACACTCTTGCATACGACTCTCAAACGCAAGGACAAAGGCAGGGAAAATGAATATGTGCGCCGGTTTCCCCGCGCGCTCTCACGTATAGTTATGAGAAAATGGCAGTCAATAAATAGGTATAAATAGCAACCTTTGAGAAAATCAAATAATGTTGACCTTTCGCTGAGTCGATAGTGTAATCCTCTGAGCTGCCGGCTGCCTGCGGAGCCACTTGAACAGTATCACTCCTTTAATGAAGAGATGATTGGTGTCCAGGTTGAAAAGCTTACAGCTGGACTTGGACAGATGCTCTCCAAAAGCATACTAAATGATAGGTTAACATCACATCAGCTATTCCTCTTGTAGGATCAAATTAAAGCTGAATTCATTCCTTCTCCCCCCCCCCAACTTCATTTTCTTGCTCTTATATGGCACTGAAACTACACAAGAGCAAGAGCTACCACAGGGGCCCCTTCTTCCCTCATGCATATGCACATAAAATCAAAAATAAAGAAGATTCAACGCGAGAAATTCCAGCTACAATGCCTCCTCTCTCCCATGCTGGATGTTTAAATGGAGGTTGAATGCATTTTCTCAGCAGATGTAATGAAACACTAACAGACAGCACCTAGCAGTGGCACTCTGCACCGCTTCTCTAAATAAACCTCCCCGGGTCAGTGGAGCTGCAGAGAGAAATCACGGCGTGATCCAGGGAAGCTTTGCTGTGACAACACTCCTGTCTAGTTCCTGTCTGGGATTTATCAGAGGTTTCACAGAATCAATGCAGCACGCTGTAAGAAAGATCACAGCAAACACTAGAGACCCATCAGCGGTAATAGCCATCTCAACACGGACTGGGGGGGGAGAAAGAAAAAGGAAACCAGTGTCTGTCAGAACATGTTACAGAAAAACACATGAGACAATTAGTTGTAATGTACAACGTGTCATTTCCTGATGCTTTTAAAGGTTTTAACATGTAAAAGAAATAAACTGCAGGATTTCACACGCAAGCAGAATATTGTGTTTGTGCGTCTATGTGTTGCACAAGCCGTGATTAAAATTTGTGTAATGTGTCTTGGTCTTCCTGCCAGCCCAAACCATCACAGCCCAAATCCATCATAAAGCTCACCTATGGGTCTGTGGCTGCGTGCCACACACACACAAACACACACACCCCCCGCGCAAACACACACACACTTATACACACACAGAGCCAGGCAGAGGATTATTGAAGTGGTATCAAACAGGAATAATAAAGCAGGTTCTTAAGATTTTAATAAGAATAAAATGAAACAGTAACCACCCAGGGGCCGGCAGGGTTAATCCCTTCTATATTACTGAAAATAAAAAAGGGATAAAAACAGACAGGAGGACAGAGCAGGAGCCAGAGAGGAGAGAGAGAGTAGAAGAAGAGAGAGAGAGAGAGAGGAGGTGTGGAGATGAAATATAAGAATAGTGGCCGGCTGGTATCAAAACTGGAGCCAGTTAAAAAAGGATTGAGATTAACAAGCAGGTTTAAAATAGCACGAGCGGGGGTTATAATTTCCTGCTCATCCGGTTTTATTCTCTAACACACACACACACACACACCGTCACACACACACACACACACACACACAGACAATATGACACTGTTTGACTGTGTTTAGACTTGATGAAAGCTCGGTTCATTCCCTATGCGTTGAAACACCCGTGTCAGTTCAGCAGCATATTTCCAATGTCAAAGCACGTGCGCCGGCAGCAGATGGCATGAAACAGTTGGCAGGAGCGAGCGAGCGTGAATATCTGTTTACTAATAACCCTTTAATTACTTCAGATGGGCAATGGGATCAAACACCCAGACCCACACAGGAATTAGCCTTAAATGAGACTGGATAGAAAATCTAGGCTAACCCCTTATGTTGCAATAAAGACCTTTGCTGTGAGAATTGACGCTTAGAAAAAAAAATCCCTTATAGACAAGAGAGTGGAGACACTTTTAATATTCTCTTTTCCACTTAGAGCGCTTTATTCAGAATCAAACAACATAGCAGATGCTTTCATATAAATTTAAGAGGAGGCACATTCTCACATGGCTGCAACTGGTGATCATTTTTCATTATGGAATCATCTGTCAGTTATTTGAATAATCATTTAATCTATAAAACATCAGAATATAGGAAAGAACAGAAACCCATCACAGGTTCTCCAAAGCCCAAGGTGATGTCCTTAAATTTTATCCCACCGAATTTAAAAACTCAGAGATGTTTTATTTACAATGAAAAAAGAAAAGCGGCAAATCTTCATGTTAGAGAATCTGGAGCCAAAGACAATGATAATAATAGTTTTACTTGATAAATGACTTCCCGCCTGCAAGTAAAGATAATTTTTTAATCAACTATATTTTCCATTCATATTCAACCCTGTAGTTTGCAGATACCAGAATACTTCTTATTATCTTCCTATTAAAGGTTTAAGCAATTAACCGATCACAGAAACTGTTGGCATTTAATTATCTGTCAGTTAACTAATTGATCCGTCAACTGTTTCAACCCTGATTGATTATTTGCATTTCCTATCAGAGACACATTTTCTACCACAATTTACTCAAATCTACAGAAAACTAGATTTCTGAAGAAAATATAAATTTCTAGAATAAATTGTGAGCTTGATATATAATTTGGCCATTTCTTTTTAAACAATTTATTATTCTGTAAATTAAAAGCTTGCATACAGGTAAAAAAAAACACTGATACAAATACTGTAAAAATCTTATATCGTGATTTTTAAATCGGCCGTGCTCCTACATTCAATGAGCAAAACACTGAAAAAACAAATAATTTACTTTTCTCCCCTCTAGTGGACGACAATTTACGACACTCGGGAAATTAGGGATTCTGCACAAGTTCTTGTTAATCGTTCCCAACAAGAAATCCAACATCGAGGGACCAGCTGACACTACGGCCTCCCAACAATATGTACTCAAAACACATCTCTCCACTGTGACAAATTTAGCCAATAGCATCATTAAAAGTGTCTGTAGCTTCTTCCGAGTGGAACAAAGAGCCACTTTTAATATTTTGTACACTTAATACATATGCCACTGCTCATATGCTGTGTAGTCAAGTGTTATGAGGCTGCTCCCGGGGAGAAATCCCTGCTGTGTGTAAATGTCATGAAAAATTCCTTCATCTGCCAGAATAAAGTTAACCCTCTCCATTTTGTTCCGCTGAACCCACCTCTCGGGCAAATGTGTTACAAAGACGTGCAGCCGCTCTCCACAGCCGGCTCCTCGTTCCTGCTTCACGCCTTTCATTACGTGAACGGGGAGTGAATGCCGTCCGCCGGCTGCCCTTTTCCAGTGCGCCCGGCTGCATAGTGACAGCATACATTTTAATGAAAGGACCTTTTACTTTGGAATAACAGCGAGGAGGGGGGGGAAATAAATTGCTGTTCAAAAGGAGATAATACTCTGGGCATTGTGGGATTGCCTGGGATTGGGCAGATGTGTGGTTATGACCCCGACAACGAGACCAACCTGTATAAATTAAGATATAAATAGCCTCATCGAGAGTAGTATTACCAGGGGTGTGCTTGAGTGCCGGAGCACATGCTTAATATATGCATGTAGGTGTGTGTGTACGTGTGTGTGTGTGTGTACAGCCTCATGAGTTAAGCGGAGAGAAGAAAAACATTCAGTCGGTCCGCAGCTCAGTCTGGTAGCATGACAATCCTGTGTGTGTGTGTGTGTGTCACATACTTGTGAAAGAGTGCTAGGGGGACCTAAATCCTGCTCAAGTATAAGGCAAACAGTGGTGGCAGTGCGCGGTTATTGTATTTTCTTTGCTTGGATCCCAGTAAAGACCCCCAGGCCTGCGCCCCATGCCTGCCTGTCAGCGCGGCCATCCTGCCGTCAGCGGCCACCTTCACGCCGCAGCCAGAGCCTTGGCTGGCGCAAGGCCCCACAAGGAAATTAAAAGGGGATTAAGGCTGGCTGACACTTTGTGGCAGATTATTCATTTTTTTGTGTGTGTGTGAGAGGATTGTGGGGTGGCATCGTGGGATGGCATCTCGTCTTGGCTCAGAGGAACCGGTGGAGGCCTTTTGATAGCACTCAAAGGTTCGGTGAAGCTCAAGCAATAACCGCAAACTGGAGAAGGAGAGATCGCTGCCATTGTTTTGAACGTTGTCATGATCAACGTCTCTTACAAGGATATGGCAAAATATATCTAGACATGCAGTCAGGCTTCACAAGAAGGATGAAAACCACTTAAATCCTTACACTTAGCTAAAATAGCTGTAATAAAGTGCTGTTAGTAAAAGTACAAATACTGGATTATAAAAATCATTTATCAGCAGCAAACTGTGGAGACAAACTTTGAGGAGAAATACAATATTTCTCTCTAAAATCTAGTCAAAAGTCTTGAAATGGAAAAATTGTGCGTAAAAAAATTGCAGACTTAATTAAAAGTACTGTTCAACACCATCTTGTGCTGATCCTACACCTGGCCACGTACCACCTCATCCCTATAATGCAGATCTCAGGTTTATTCGACCTCTCTGGGACACGATCCTGGCACCATGTACCGTGTGCTTAGCAGCAAGTCCCCTTTAATTCTGACAAGCGTCAGGCAGCTCAGGTTTATTGCCTCTTTGTGTCAGAACTCAATATCATCGCTGCAGGGAAAACAAACTGTACAGATGCCAGTGTTTGGTCTGCTAATTAGCGGTTTGTATTAGTAATTAATAGGCATTACCAGTCAACCGGGCTCCTGCTCAGCAGCCTCCAACAGCCTGTGAAGGAGATCCAGGCAATGCGTCCCCCCCACCTCCCCCCGCAGCGCCACACACCACTACAGCTCAAGGATATTTCAGCATCGCAGTCAGGACAATAAAGAGACAGTGTCCTAACTGGAATTATCATCTTTTAAAAAGGGAGAATGCAGCAAAAAAATATAAAACAGCGGGAGGAAAACTTTTTGAGGACAGGTTAATGGGGCACCGGGTATGGAAAACAAATGAAGAGTTGGTCTTTGTGAAAAAACACACAGCAAAAAAGCGAAACCCGGCTCACCATTGACGTCCATACATCGTTTTTAACTTTATTCACTCTTGCATCTGGGGTAAATAAGCCTTCTAATCGTGTATAACAGCCCAACAAGCTTTAACCTCTATGTATTTATGTATATGTATACAGTAATGTGTGCACAGCTGATCTGGGTAGACGATGAGAGCAGAGGTGTTGTGGCCACGAGGTGAGGAAAGGTATGACGGGGTTGGCAGAGTTATCAATTATCCAGAGCGCAGTGGCACTCTGGCTTCCTCCAGATCTGGTGTTAAATTAAGTTGTCAGTGCTGTCTCTCCGATTTCCCTCATCACACAAGCAGACGGTGATGGTGCGTGACGGCCGCTCGCTGGAGCTCCTCGCCGACTGCCGCCCCACATCTCGCCTGCAATTCATCAGCTCCTGAGCACACTGGCCCAGGCTCAGCCTACGCCAGCACACGCCGCGTTGCACCGGAGCCAGCCAGCCCGCTAAGCAACGTGGCAAGAGGAAAAAAGGAGCGTATCACCTTCCAAAAAAAAAGCCCGCCGCAGAGGACGGGGCGCAGTGGACTTTTGCCCCGATTCCTGGGGCAGGAGTGGACTTGGTGTTTGAACTTCAGGGATGTTTGTGTGGGAGTGCAGAGGTGAAAAAGTGGAAAACAATAGAAGGGCATCGTCTTGGGACAAGCATGGAGCACAATAAAGCCTCTGGCCCTGCTCTCCTGCAGGGCCAAGGCCTCAGGTGAGGGCAGGGAATGTGGGACACAAAGCAGCGAGGCTTGGCACATGGGCACTAGCCACCAGCTCCCTCCCAGCACACTACTGAGTTGAAGGGCACTGGAACATTCAGTCGGGGGGGGAAGAGGAGGGAGGAGACAGAAAAAGGACAAGCAGGTGACAGAAATAATGGATAACTGTAAAGCAGCAGGGTGCTAAGCTCTCAGTGCTTAAGTATTTATTTGTGATGAATAGTAATGACGGTACACTTACAAAGCACTTGTTTAATATGGAGAGAGAGCTCAAGAGGGGCGAGGGTAGTTCCTGCGCTCCTTCACCAGGGCCGGTGAGCTCGGAGGCAGGGAGACGGCAGATCCGGCCCAGAACCTCAGCTCCCCGTCTGCATTCAAAAAAACACTTGCATCCCTTCTCTCTGTCCCTGCTCCAGCTCTGAATAAAACATTAAACACCATTCTGAGATATTAACCTACTTATTGAAAAAAAAAGACTGTGATTTATGTCGATTTGGTTTGGCTTTTAATACTGCCCAGCTGTCACCGCTCAAGCCTGTAACCTAAATTATCCAGCAATGCTCTTTCACTGCAGTTAAGGGAATAAGCAGTCCTTTAACACTTCAAAAGGCCTGACTGCACCAACTCTTGTTGTTTCATTTTTTTTCTGCACTTCTTAAGTTCAGTAATTATTCAATCTGGGTGATAATGAGCGCCTGGTTGACCTTGCGGATAAAGCTTTTTTCTTTTATGTTTATGCTTCATGTTTTCCAGGCTAATTTAAGAAAACAGCGCTTAATCTTCCACCAAAAGAAGCAAAACACCAGGCTCTCAGATCCTCAGCGCCGCAGTGGGAGGACCCCTTCCGTTAATAAGCAGCATCCAGGCCCCGGTGTATAACTGGCAACGGGTTCGTCGGCCATGGATCAAACAGTCATAACCTCCTGTTCCAAAGATAAGCTGCATACGGACCTGTGGGGGATCTTTAACCAGGGAGGAGAGTGTGTTTGTGTGAAAAAAGCAGCAGCACATACGGAGGGGGTAAGCATGAAAAAGAATGAGTGGATGGAAGGAGAGCGTCTGTGTGTGTGTGTGTGTGTGTGGTTCACAGGGACGATGGCAGCCGGCTCATCGTGACGTGCCTGAACGGAACCTAGAGGGGGGCCCGGTCTGAGCCCCTGCGCTTAATTGGGCACTCAAATGTTACCAGGTCCCTTCCCAATCGACTTGGAGGTAACACATGGCCAAGAGAGGGAGTGGAGAGGAGCTTGTGGAGAGAGGAAATGGAGCAGAGGGTTTAGCACCTCCTGCGGCCAAGTGTTTTTATCTCCCTCTGGGTTTTTTTTTCAGTCGGGACAGTGGACGGCGTGAGTGATAGTGCGTTTGGCGCCTCGCTGTGCCAGTGATGACAGAGCAAAATTAACCCCTGAGTGGTGGGGACGGATGAAAAGTCGGCAGGTTTAACTTTTAATGTTGTTTTTGGTTATCGATTTAACAGATTCATCTCTTGCAAAGTGCAAATGTGGAAAAATCTAAATTGCTTTAAAATATTTAGATTTGCTTTGAAATAAAATGCAAGCGCTCCGACATTATTGTTATCAAACTCAAAAGCACTACACAAACTGCCGTTTCCATTTAAAATGGACAACAAATTCAAACAAGCCCTAGAGCAACATAGCAGCAAATCATAATTTTTTCCAGTTCATCAAAGCTTCCACCAGCTAATCCCTTTCTTATATAAATAGCTCTTTTGGTGGAGAGGGTAGCAGCCGCATAGAGCTCTAACCCTTCTGTCCCTGAAGCTACAGCCAGGATAAGCTGTGTGTTGGATTGGCACATCGGGCTGCCCGGGGCCTGCTGCTGAGCTGGCCGCCAGTACAGATGGAGGGCAGGGCTGGGCAATGCCAGCTTGTCAGTCGGATTAAAACGACTCATTTATTCACTGAAGTATCGTGCAAAGCGACCAGGCCAGAGCAGGGTGAGGCAAAAGGGGGAGAGGCGGGGTCGAGCAGTGGCGAGCTGGGGGCAGCTTGAATGTGAGCGAGGGTCCTCTCCCCTCTGGCCCTGGGCCCTCCCCCCTCTTCATCCCTCTCTCCTGCCTTTTTGCCGGTTACTTATCTTTCTGGGGCTGCCAGAAGCCATTACTGCAGTGTACGGAAGGCGGCCGGCGGGGTGGCATCTCCTCGTGCCCGGGTGACAGATTGCTGCTCGGCATTGGCGGCGGCGGAGGAGGTGAGGGGTTGGAAAGTGATTGGCTTCGATGGTCAGGAAGTGGGCACTGAGGGCTGGAGAAAGAGGTGGTGGAGGAGGGCAGAGAGTAGGGGAGAGGATGACAAGACCTGGCTGCGTGACCTTTGGTATCGTGCAAGTGACTTAAAGGGGCACAGGCCTTGCTTTTAAGAGCATGCTTGGCAGTGGTGGTCGCTGTGGTGGCTGCAGGCTGAACACGGATGCCAGGCCAAGAAGAGGTAACCCCAACGGCGACTTCTCCACTTGCCCAGGACCCCACTGACCCCGTAGAACCTTAGCGAGGATAAGTAGAGGACGATTGGTAGCTTCTGCAGATTAGTCCAGGCCAGTTCACCATGGACGGCTTCACCTCTGCAACTTCAGAGCTGCTGGCAGCATTGATTGTAGAGTCCTCAAAGTCATGAAGAGTTCTGGAGAAAGATGTCAGACTTTGACCCATATAAGAGACACTAACATTTAACGAGAGATTTTTTTTAATTTTTTTTTACAAAATACCACAATGTTGATGGTATATACCTCCTATTTCTTTTTCTATGACTGTACAAAGATATTCCAGTATAACAATGGTTTAAACAGAACAGTTTCATTATCATAATGGCAGGTCATTGTCAGGCCAGAGCAGGGTGTGTGTCTGTGTCCATGTGTGTGTGTCAAGGGGGGTGAGGCTTGGAAGGGTTTTATCGGGTCTAATTACTCCCGATAGCTGTAATTTACAGGTTGACAGCAGGGAGAAATCGGCAAGATTCACACTTCTGCGGGTCAGCATCTGTCGCCATTACTGCGCAGCGCACACTGCCGGCCAGTCGGTAAGCAGGAGGAAACAGTAAACAACAAACGGCGTGTGACAGATTAGCAGCACGGGCTAAAGGACCTTCCACTGACACATCATTTCTCTCGCGCCGCGAGTTTGTTTCGCGGCAGCTGTCACCAATAAAATGGAAAAGCGGGAGCTGGGAAGGGGAGGTGGCGGCAGCAGAGGTGGCTTTTGTTCCAGATTCACGGAGGAGGTTGGTGTAAGGAGAACAAGGAGGAGGAGGAGGAGGAGAAGAATGGGAGAGGTGGAAAAAAATGAGATGGGAGGGAGGGTTAGCAAGAGTGACCTGTTTTAAAAGTCTGGCCTCACTTTTTAATAGAGTATTAGCAGGAAAACCAGGGCAGGGCAACGTCAAACTGTATTTTTCCAGCGTAATTACCTTCACTCCTTCTCCCTTTTTTAGGTCTGCAGAACAAATTGCCAGTGTCTCCCTGAAGTGGTAATTTTAGCTCAGTTTGCAGCAGCCTGTGTGGTACAGTCAGCAAGGAGTTATACTAGAGGGTAAGCATTATCTCTATACAGTATGTGAACACATTTGTTAACACTGCAACCTGCTTCCACACACTTTACCTCTCCCTGGCCGTCCCATGTGACTCTCTTTCGCCTGGTCCCACGCAGCTCAGAGAGGAGCCAGGTCGGTCTGATGCCAGAGAGGACTGGTGGGCAACACCGCTCTCCCCCTGTCCACCTCATTGCCTACACACAGCCTTATCTGGCCAGCTCCTGAAAACTGAGCTAACGCTGCAAACAACCTGGCAGACCAAATTTTCCTTGACCTCCAACTAGAGGACATTCTCCAAGTTGTCGGTTCATTAACCTGGACGATTTTAGTTGGACAAATTCACAGCCACAAAAAAAGTGACTGGGGAACGTCTGTCCAGATAAATGTTGCACTCCACAGCAGTTGATTTGCATGTTTTGGCCCAAAATTGACAATTCAACCAAGTTATTGAACTGAATGGAGCTACAGAAAGAAAAATAACCAATCAGACATGCCCCCCGAGATAATCAGTGAAAACATAGATGCCTTAATTACCTCCTTCAAGTTTCGGTTTCCACCCCTGTCTGTTTGTTTGTAATATAAATGTTCCCCTTTCTTTCACATTATGAGATACAGCTTCTTTTTTTGTACATTCTCATAGTTTTCAAAGGGAATAATTCATGGATATACTGTCTATTTGCCTCTGGTACTGATGTGCCTTCATCCCCATCAGCGAGCACATCCATAACACTCTGGTGTTGGGGTGATCATGTAGGTATATGGCCCTGTCCTGTTCAATATCTAACGGGAGACTGCCTGGTGACTCCACATGCCAACCTCCAGAGCTCCCAGTCCTCCACACAACTGCCATATGGGCGGCCCAGCCCCGTTCCATTAGCGGGGCCCAAGCAGGTCCAGACCCCAGCCCTCCTGGCCTTCCTCTGGCACTGCCACAGGGCATGTCCTGCCCACTGCCAGCTGCCCACACTAGGTCAGAGGATGCAACAGCCGCTGCCTGCCCGCCTACCTGCCTGAGTCTGGCAACAACCAGCCACTGGTTACAGACACACAATGCATCTCACAATCTGGAGGAGCCGCCTCACACAGACGCTGTCGGCTTTTAACAGCTGTAGTTGAGGATCCTTCTTTTGAGAGAAAATTTCATGTGGGAGTTTTGTGCTACAATGATCAACTTGCATCTCTTATTTTAGTCTAAATATTGTTCCTTCTACTTCGGTTTAAAAATGATATCAAATGGATTATCAGGAAAAGACTATTTGTTTAAATGGCTAGATGTTGAGTGAAAATGTCCAGAGTGGTGGCATCTTAAGATGCAACTTCTGCTGCAGGGTTTCTTAACTAAAATATTCTTGTGATAGAATATTGTAACCTCCAGCCTCATCTTTACATGAGCATCCAGGAGCAAGGGAATCAAACTACTAATATTGATAATCTCAAACTCTGCCTGTAATAATATTGTATTTTAACCTCTGGCCCAGATGGCATCTTAAATAGAAATGAATTATTCATCTAAACTGATTGATGACCTGTCAGTTGCTGACAATTCAAGATACAATTAATTAATTACTTGCTGGTGCTCGA
Source organism: Pseudopleuronectes americanus (assembly GCA_038501795.1). NCBI lineage: Eukaryota > Metazoa > Chordata > Actinopteri > Pleuronectiformes > Pleuronectidae > Pseudopleuronectes > Pseudopleuronectes americanus. The sequence continues at coordinate 15,940,333 of CM076733.1, read as the reverse complement.
ATAGATTTTAAGATAAGAGATGGGGAGAGAGAATGAGTTAATTGTTTAAATTGTAACTAGATGAATCATGAGTGGGAACTTATTGGTATACAAACCTTGCAGCATTGTATTTTAGTTTCAGTGACACGTGGGTTGTGATTACCAACTAAGGTGCAAAATGCATATCTTACACTCTAGAGTTCTAATCGAATCCAAATAGGTTGAACGGTTAAATCTCCCAAAGAGTCAGAAGTAAACAATGAAAACTATTGGGAAATGTGACCTGACCCCGTGTCTGCTTTTTTGTACGATTACCAGGATCTAGTCTTTCATTTGTGAATTAGGCCGGGTGTTGGGTGCACAGGCATGTAATGTGTGCGAGGGCAACTTCCCTAAAGACGTGCAGGGAAAAGCACGAGAAGGGCAGACGGAGGCAGAGACATTCAGCAGATCACATGGGAATGTCAGTGTGTGCCTCGGCAGCCTGTACCTGCCACAGGACCTGGGGCCTTTTTTAATTAATCATCACACGGGATGAATAATTCAGCCATTATCGCTGGGAATAAATAGAGAGGCTGGTTTTTCTCCCAAGTTCCACCCAATCAGTTTCCATGTTTCCCATAATAACCCTACGGTTTAGGGCTTGGCCTCAGGTAAACACAGGCGTCTATAGCTCAGTGGCAGGATTTTGGAAAATTATACAAACAGTCCCTTGACTCAGCAGTTCTGGAAAGTTACTTCCTAGACATAAGAGTCCAGGGGAGCAATTTTTGATTTGATATATTCTTTGGAGAGTGGTCGTTTTGCATTGGAGGAAATTAAGAAACTAGTTTGAAACTTGTAAACCCTCACCCTAACATTTTAGAATTTGATATACACAATGGTGTGACTATCTTGGATTCTCTTGGTCATAGTGCAGCGACAATACTGAAGATTAGTGGAGGTGAACACAAACAAACAAAGCAAAAAGTAGGAATTAATGCAATGATAATGGTAAAAAATGCAGGTTAGTTTTCTTTGCCTGACAAAAAGACAACGCTAGGAGTCAGGATTTCACCAACCAGCTACCTTGAGGACTTTCTCCAACATGGCAACTCCAAACACACAGCAAGTCGACTATGATGGATGAATCCAATCCCAGCGATACGCCGGACACAGTTTGGAAAACCGAACGTCTGTGTTGTGTTCCCCAATCAGCAAATAATACAGGTAATCAATCCAACTAACACTAGCGTCACTCATATATTCAAACTACAGCGTCGTTAAAGTCAACAGCATGACAGCATCGTAACTGTTCAGCTGTCGTCACGGAATAATTCATCATTTGTGCAAAAAACACACAAACAAACAAGCACACAACACAGCTTGTCATGATAAACACATGATAAGCACACGATAAGCACAGGTGTTGATAATAATAATAAAGATGATGTTCCAGAAAGTTAGCATGAACAATACCAGACCCCCGGAATTCAGCCTTTATTGCTTTTATTAAGTTGACCAGTTTTTCCAACTGTTAAAATATCTGCTGTAAATAACTCAACAGAGCTAACAACCCCTCAATACACATGTTACGGGCTGTACCAATCAAGCTAGGTAAGCTAGCTGCTTACCTGTCCGGTGTTATGAGCTGATGTTTCCCACGCAGGAAACAGGAAACCAGGAGTTTGAAGACGGTTTTGAAACAACAAAACTTGCTTATAAAAAGCAACAGGAAGAGAAACAGTCAGATTTTTGTGTTGACACTGTTAGTGGCCTTTCACCTCTAGAACAAAGGTCATGCATTTACATTTCATGAATAAATAAGGTGCTGTTTGTGTTTATTTTCTCTCACTATCGTAGATATATATCAGTTTTTTTTTCAGCAATTCTGTATAAAATAGAAGATTTATAGAAACATAAATCCATGTTTAATCACACACAAAGACACCCTTGGCCCTGCTGTTATTTTTGATGACTGATCCCTGGTTTCCTTCTGGCCTTCAGTCTGTTAAAACAGTTCACAGCATGTCCCGTTATTCCTGCACTGCAGAGCTGCCTCTGATCCTGACATCCTATCACCTTGACCTTTAACAGATCACTGAACATCCCTGAGGGGAGCTAAATAAAAGGCCAGCGCTGTGGTTCCTACTGATGTCACCGATGTGATATCAATAGTTTGTCACCGAGTGTTCCTCCGGAGGTGCATGAATCCCCAATGCTTCTCACAGAATTGCCTGTTAGAGGCTGTCAGGATGTATAAAGATAAAAAGGGAGGCCTCCTCGTCCCTTCCCACCCCAAGGACAGCATCGGGAGGGGGGCAGAGAAGCACTGATTGAGAGCACCTGTCAGGTGAGGCTTTCGCAGTTGACAGCGCAGAAGGAGCTCCGGGTCGACTGCTATGACTGCTAATCTCTGACGTGGCAACCTGCCGGGCTCTGCCAGTCTCCAGAGGGGAAGCGCCAGGAGCCCGAGAGCGGAGGCGTTTCCAGGGCTGCAGTCCTGCTAATGTCTCCCCCAACAGAATGCACCAGGCTGATATGCTCTAAATACATTTCATTATCATCATCATGATTATATCACTAATTGTGTGTACTCGGTAATGTGCTGCAGCAGCCGCCTCCTGGGAGGTGTCTGAGAGACTGAATGATTAAAACATGTATGATGAACCATGCATCAAAACGTCCCTGCGGGCTTCCTCACAAGATACATGTAAGCGGCTCCACTGACACTCGGAGCGAGCAAACAGCCGAGGATGTGGTCTACTGAGGGGCTGAGAGGCTGAGGAGGAACCTGCAGGCAATAACATGACAGCAGGTGGATATTAGAGATGCAGGGGATTGACCTCAGGTGACCCCATCCATATCCATAAACCCACACTACATAACCTCTACACCTTCAGACATGAATCCAGTGCAACCTAAATAATTCCACTACCACACAATAAGGAAACCAAAGGCTGTGGTTCAAATCATGGCTGTGGACTTCTCTGGCCTGTGTGTGTGTGTGTGCTTGCCTCCATCTTTCTGTGTGGTTGACAGGAGAGGATAAAGTTTTTGTGACAGCATTTGATGAATGTTTAATCCAACATTCATACATGGGATTGGGTCCCCAGTCAAAACCCAGCAAAGACACACAGCAGGTGTGTGAAATATTCATTCACTACACGCTTCATTAAGAATGAAACATACCATGGTCCCCCTTCATTTATTCATTTCGATTATCGAAACAAAAGACAGAAAAATGGGAGATTAAAACACGGTGGGCGCGCTATTCTATATTTGTCTCACAGATTTGTAACAATTTGTGTTGTGACAAATAACTCTGCCTGTTGAAATCCCGCTGTCAACTTGCGGAGAGTCAGGCAGCTACTGTGAGCGGAGCTTTCATCTGAGGGCTGTAACAAATCACTGCCTGCCTGAGACGCTGCAGCTCCGCATGCGACTGCAGCAGCTTGACCTCTGACCTGTCCAGGAGCGTCTGGTGACTCTTCGCATAAAGCATCCTGATTTATATCTGAGCTAACAGCTGGGGACGGGACAGTTTTCATATTTTAACAATTAAATGATGGAATATGACAATTAACAATTTCTCTTGGTGATGAGTGGCTGCAAAGAAGAAATGACTGATGCTCTGCCTGTCAGCTTAAAATTAAATGTGTTATTTTTAAAGTGCCAGAGTTGATTAAACATAGACCTGCTCTCTTTATATGAATGTGTCACACAAAAGCAACATTTCCCTGTGGAGATCATTAAAGTTTAATCTAATCTAATCTAATTAAAACCAGGATGTGCAGGTCCTGACACATTGTCCATTATGAATGTGTTGTTTTTTCAGAAAGACAAAAATGTTTAAATACAAAATGTTTAAAACAATAATTAGATTTGTACATATCTCAATATGGTTTGTCACTGTTATAAAATGTGGTTAAGATGTTTCTGAAGAAATGATTAGCAGAAGTACAAATGAAAAAAATGCCTCAGTTTGGCTTTCTAAGTTGCTTTCTTAGTTTTGATATGAGGATCACAAAAAAATGTGATGCAATTTAATTATAAAAGGAGACAAAGACAGGAATTAAAACACAGAATCAAATGTGTTTACTTGTAGTATATTAATTGTATTTAAAACTAATGTATATGAAAATATTAAAAAATGTTACAATATATATATATAGCTTTAATTATGAGTAGGTAGTAAGTAAAACCTTTTTTATAAAAATATCATATTTAGTTACTATATATATATATATATAATGCTAAATTAATATATTATAATAACGTTACACCATTAAATATGTTTCGATTAAGGTTACAGTAATAATTAAAATAATAATAATTATAATAAATGTATGCATATAGCACTTACCTAAACAAGGTTACAAAGCGCTTCACAATGTTTTTTTAATAAACTATTATACAATATACTGTATATACTAATTATCTCCACGTAGGAAGACAGGAAGTCCCGCCCTCCTCTCCTCCCTCATTCACTTACGTCACTTCCCCCTGGCTGACAACATGGCGGCCATCAGTCCGTCAGACCCGGGGACTGCGCTTCCCAGGGACGTGGTGATCAAGACGGAGCCGGAGGTGGAGGCGGAGGCGGAGGGCGGGCTGGTGCTCGGCTTGGAGGGGGCGCCGGTGAGGCGGGACCCCGTGGTGCCGCTCCTGTCCCCGGTCAGCGGGCTGCAGCCGCTCGCCTGGTCGCAGGACCACCGCCTGGCCGTGTGCACCACCAGCTCCCTGGCGCTGATGGAGCTGGTGTGCGACGTGCACAGCGGGAAACAGGAGCTGATGCTGCACCGGACCTCCATCCCCGTGCCCGGCGAAGCCACCAGACTGCGGGTAAAGAGAAGCAACACACGTTCAGTGAAGCAGGGGGGAGAAAACAAGCTAGCTGAAGTTAGCAAGTGCGTCTGTTAGTAAACACTGAGCTCAACCTCATTTATGACCCTCAGATAAAGACACGTGATGTAATGTTTTATATCAGGAGACATCAGTTCATATTTAGTCTCCAATACATGTTCAAAGTACCAATCAATCATGAATCAATCAATCAATAAATACATATCCCCAAATTCCAGTTATCATCTAATTCAGGATTCTCTCTCAATGAATGAACAGAAACTGTCAGACTTCTCCAACAACCTGAAATCAACATCTCCAGGTGACAGGTAATCTACTGAAGATGATAAACAAACTGAAGCTCATCAATAATAACTGATTACAGGACAAATCAATATGACTATAATTTCAAAACATGCTTTAAATAGTACAAACTAAGAAAAAAAGACGACAGCTGTTGAAGTAAAATATGATTCCTTCAATTAATTGTTTTCCCTGATCAATAGGCCTCAAATCTATAAGTTCTGCATAATATAACAAAAACAATTATCATTATTAAGGCTTATAAATCGATACCTTTTGTAATTTGTAAAAAAATCAAAATGATTGGACTGGAAAATTAAAGGTAAAACTGTCCCATAGATGAAACTAAATGCTGACCCCTGTCATATATCAAGTTATTCATGGAAGTGTTTGCAGCGACAGTGATGATACATTTCAATAACAAGTGTTTCCAAAATACACAGGTGGTCACAAACTGACATCTGTTAGGGTTTTTGTCTCGTTATTTGTGTAGTTGTTACACAACTTATGTAAACATGCCATAGGAGCTCAGCCAAGCTCGTATTCACTCGTGTACTATTAGTTTGGCAGCGGTGGATGTTTCTGTACTTTCATTATTTACTAAACTGCGAGAAAGATAATTAAAAGTGATTGGACACAAACGTCGATGTGAAGAGAAACTGAAAAAGTATTTTGTTCTGGTAAATCTCTCCCTCCACAGCTGCTCTACTGTGTGATAATGATTGTTTATAGGTTCCTCTTCCAAAAAATCCACTTGGCAGATACAAATATTGGACGGAGGCTGAGTTTAATAATCCACTCGACACAGTGACAGAAGGGTGAAGTTGGTTTTCTGCCGTCGTTTATAAATATGATTAAGTGCTTGTTAAGCAGGAGGCTTAATTAGGCGGGAGGGGCACTCGATGGCGTTCGAAGTTAGTGTCACAAACGACATTATGTTGTCCTGGTCGCTGCCATGTCAAGGATCAATAAAGTTTTTTTCTGAATCGGGTTATTTAGTTGATTTAAGCTTGTTTTAAAAAGAATGCTTTGTTTTTCTACGCATCATCAACTGATCTTTGCTGTAGCAACTTTTAAATCGATTATCATTATTATCTTAAATTACATGTATATATATATATATTGCACTGGGTAGGCTCAATCTATAATAGTTTTTTTAATTCCCTAGGACTGGTAGAAAGTACAAAGGAGAACTCCATTGATTTAAGGGGATTTGTTTGAGGGTTTGATCATTTGTTTAAAAACCTTAATTCTTTCATTTTGTTGTCAACGTTTCAGGTGGGAACAGTGGAGGAGCATAGAAAAATGGTGGAGAAGTTCAGCAAGCATCCGGTCCCCACCGTGAGGCAAGTGTTTCTGGCCGACAGAGTGATGAACCCGTCGTTGGTTGCACACAATGGAATAAAGTATTCCAGTTGGTCTCCGTTAGGTTGTGACTCCGATGGACGTTGTTTGCTCGCGTGCCTAACGCTGGACCACAGACTTACCATTCATTACAGCAACAAGCGCCTCGAGTGGAGCACGCTCGTCAATCTCACCAAGAAGTACAGTGAGAGGTTAAAGGAGCGAGGCTTCTCCAGAAAAGACAACGAGCCGCCGCAGGAGAACCTGCAGGACTTTGAGGAGGTGCAGCGGCGCTTCAGCATGCAAACGCCCCTGAGGATGGAGTGGTCAAGCATTTACACGACCAAACAGGTTCAGCCGGACAACACGGGCACGGACCTGGAGATGGTCCTCCTGGCCGTCTTGATGGAGAACGGCGACCTTGTTTTGTGGAAGTTTGATTTGCCGTTTTTAAGCGGGGACGATGTCGTGTTTTATGACATCATCGAATCCGGTGTGATTCGACCCAGTAACTTGGCGTGGTGGGAGTATGAAAACGCAGATCGCCGGATGAGCGGCCTGATCATCGGCAGTGAGGTGGGACCAGTGAAGATCGTGCCGGTCAGCCTTACGGGGGTGAAGGGCTACTTCACCCTGAGACACCCTGTCATCCTCTGGAAGGACTGCGACGAGATAGCTGTGGAAAACATCAAATGCGTCCAGATGATCCACCCGATCCATAAATGCAGCTGCAGCCTCATCGTGGCCTCACGAGGATGTTACGTCTTCTGGTGCCTGCTCATGATTTCACCGGCCGGACTTAACGTGCACAACTCTCACGTGGTGGGGCTTCACTCGCTCCCCGTGGTCTCGCTAGCCGTCAGTCAACATGGCGTTGCAGTGTATTCATGCTCCATAGACGGCTGTATAAAAAGGCTGACGCCTACATTTACTGAGAATACTTTGATTTTCAAACAGGACGACATGATGCGACTTGAAAACCTGACAGGGCGGCGGATACATGGGATTGCGGTAAGCCACAATGGAGCGTATATTGCAATGGTCAGCACACAAGGTATGGTGCACAGCCACAATCCGATCACCAGGACCTACCAGGTGCACTTTTTGAACCTGAAAACGCCAGAAAGTGCAGCAGCACTGCTGCTCAAGTCTCCCGTACAGAACTTGTTCAAACTGGCCGACCTGCTTGACATCGTGAGGTGGCAAATTTTGAAAAACAAGTGCATCCCTTCAGCCCTACAGGAAGAGCTTGACCAAAAGATCCAGGAATTAGACTCGCCCTACTTGTGGCGTTTCAAGTTCTTTTTGGTTCGTATACTTTACAAGTCTCTGCAGTCACCTCTGACAGATCATTGCTGGAAACCCAGCCAAGAGGGAAGCAAGGTGTTTGTAAGGGACGCAGACGCAGACGAGGAGGATGGAGAGGACGAAGAGGATTGTGTGCTAGAGGAAGGAGAGTCTGTCGGAGGGAAGCCGGAGAAGGAGGAGAATCGCGAGGAGCAGATGGCGGAGGCGCAGGCTTTGGTTAACTCTTTAGAGAGTCACCTGATGAGAGAGAACATGAAGAAGGTGCTGGGGGTGGTGTACCTCAACACCTGGACCGCTCAGAGCACCAGTATACCCACCTGTGGCCTGGTGGAGTACCTCGCCAAAGACACTAACGACAGAAATTCAGAGGTAAAACCTAGTGACCCACTGATCATCACTCACCATGAACGTCCTGGTCAGATTCCTTTATATTTTCACTTGACCTGATTACAGTGTTGTTACATATATGCTCAAAGTGGAAGCTGCACAGTGTGTTTTCAGTTGAAGCCACGACCAGTAAGACTTGTTTCATCCCAAACCCTATCACCAGTAAATAAAGTGAAAAAAATAATATTGAAACTCCAAATTTGGGATTTCCTTGGGTTGTGCTCCACAAATCCAACTAGGTAACAAATTTGAAATTTGATGTCATTTGTACGTTTTTCATCAGTGAATATCACATATCATTAGCTGACGAGCTAATTGGAGTAAAATACTGCAGATTAGCTCTGACAACCAATGTTTTAAATCAGCAAAAGTTTAAACTATTTTACTAGAAAGTTCAAAGTTTTTTTTCATTCTTTATATTTGTATTCTTACCACTGTCTGTCTGTGTGTCTGTTAATTGTCCCTCTCAGATCCTGATTGGCCACATGAAGAAAAAGATTAACAAGCAGACGTTCCCGGAGCACTGCAGCCTGTGTCAGGCCGTGCTTCCCTTCACCGATCACAAACAGGCGATATGTGAAAACGGCCACATGTGGCTCAGGTACAAAGACTATTCCTGATTTTTATTTTTCTTATTTTTTTAACAACTCCTAAATTTAAAATCGAATCCACTAAATCTTCTTCAGCCTCACGGGAAGTGCAGGTGCCGCATCGGTTCAGACGCCAGACAGTCGGGATGTGAATTGAATCTTTGACGGTTTATTTGTCTTCACAGAGCAGTAATCAAGCCTCCCACCTCTTGATATTTACCCATGCACCACTCTCATCGTCTCATAAATATTATCTGTCAAATATTTCTCCTTCCTTCCTTCCTCGCTGGCTGGGATGCGTTGCCTCCGGTGGGCACTGGGAGGGAAATCTATGCCCCTTCAGTTGCACCTCGGCGCTGCCTCTGCTCTACTTTTGTGTTTGTGTGTGTGAGCCTGGGTGTGTGTGTGTGTGTGTGTCTGTCCCTGCCAGCCCGCTCTCTTAATGCCGTTCTCTCGGTCTCCTGCAGGTGTGTGTTGTCATACCAGGCCTGCCAGACGCTGACGTTCAGACGTTGCCTCCTGCTGGATAGCATCGCCAGACTGCCAAAGCCTGAGGGTAAGCGCCACTTTTTCCATCTCCCTCCACCTCCGTCTCACAGTCGCACTCTCCATCAGCCGTCTCCTCCTGTCACCTTCAGCGTCGGCCCTCATCCCAGCCTGCCGCTCAGATCACAACTCCACACTTTGGATTTCCAAGTTGGTTTAAAACTCTGAAAAACATGAAGCATTATTCAAATAAGAGGGTTACTTTAGTATTTATTATAAAAAGTCTTATCTCACTTTTTGGGTTGAAGACAGAAACTTGTGCAGCTTCTGTCTCATCAATAATGAGCACTGGTGCACAAACGATTTGTGAGACTTTTGTATGATATTTTGATTTCTTGCAGAACTCATATTATTTCATAATTATTAATTAAACTGAGTGCGATTTCACATCCATTAATTGTTCTGATTATTCACAATTTATCAGGGAATCGTGATTTTCTATAGTGCTTTAAAATCCCCCTCAAACAGCAGGTGTACGTCCAGTGTTGTCTCCTGAACTCATTACAGTTGGGAGAGAAAACAGTGTGTGAGGTTTGGCTTCATGCGGCTGCATCATGCATCCCAGGTCTTTATCAGAGTTGGCTTAACGCCTGAGGCGCGACTCTCCTGGTCATTCCAACCGATCCGGGCTGAAGGTTGACGGCTCTGTGCAGTTTTGGCATCTGTCAAAATTGCCATCACTGCAGCTTCCGTCTAAAAGCATCTCACGAGCTGATTGTGATCCTCTGTGTTTGGTTTCTGAAACACGTCAGACAGTTTTACTGTGTTTAATATGTTTACTGAGGCCTTGTCTCGGTTCATAGATCAGTAGACTTCTCTATGGTGAGACACAGGATGTGTTTGACAGCAATAACTGTTTTCTGTCATAGCGCCTTTCTTTCCCAGAGGTAGATTCAAAGTAAATTAATGATCATCATTTATCAGGGAATTCTGCCATCGACTTCTAATGTCTGACATCGCTTTAGCACAGAATGTTTCTGTTTTATTATATTTTCTTTGTGCAAAATATCATTGGTTATTTAAATTAAGCTCTATTTTAGTCTATTGCTAACTTTTAGATGCATTTATTACACTAATCTTCAGTACTATTTAATATATGTAATTTACCTTTTAACCTTCTGTCCGTCCTGACTTGTGTCGTGTTGGAAGTTTGATGAAATTGTTCCCAAGTCTTTTAACTTTCATGGAGAAGTGACTCCGGCACCGAATCAAATGACACCAACGTGTAAACTCGTTGCCACATTTACACGACAAAGTGCAGCTGGAGAATCTTTAATCATTCCATATTGTGAATCCCGTTTTCTCTGCCCACAGATCCGGAGTGGATAAAGAAGATCCTGCAGGCGCCCTGCACGCTCTGCGACTCGCCGATGATCTAGAGCCGAAACCACCGCAAGAACATCAGGGCTTCCTCGATGACCCTCCCAGCTCCCTGCTCTCACGCGGGGTCCAATTTTGTCACTCATCACTGCAACAGTTTTTTGTTTCATGTGTTTTGTTCACCTTTTCATTACTTTATTTTGGTATCTTAAAAGTGCAAATAAAAGGCTTTGATTACACGTTCAAACTCACATTTCCTCTCGAGTGCAGCCTACAAAGTGCACAGAGAAGCTGTTTCCCCCCATGCCGCAGTTTTAAATTAATATTTTACTGAGGTAAAACAGTTTGGAGTCAAACTTTACAGATTTCTTTATTTTTCCTCGCTCTAAAATTAATTCCCAGTCAGACGCAGTGTGTGCACAAGGGTGCAAAGAAACAAAGTTTAAAATGTGGTTATATGTGGAGGTTTTTATTATTCAGTAGGACTTCAGGGCACCATAAATAAGCTCGCTCATTTCCTTCTGTTGACTATATTTCCAAACCTTTGGTGTAGTTTTTATTGCAAGGAAGTGGAACTTACTCTGCTAGTCCTATTTTAGTGAGTTTTTTCTTTTCCTTTTTGAGTGCAACAAATAATACACTCTGAATAATACATACTCTGAAGAAGAAAAAAAAAGAAAACTCAACATACCTACTTTAATTGGCACTGTAAAACAATTTCCAAGCTCTGGGAAGAGGGGGGAGGAGGAGTAGGGTGGTGGTGCTCAGTCATTCTCTCAGATGAGGACTTCCGCTAATGTAAACGCAGAAGAGAAGGAGCGGCGAGGCAGATGAGATGAGCAAGAGGCAGGAAGAAAGCGAAAAGTGTGCTTAAAAACCCGGCGCGCTCCCTCCCCGGGGAGCGCGTCGTAATGAGATTCAGCAGTAATGAGGGACAGAACATGGCGCCAGATGTGATTCTAATTCCAATTGGGGGGTGTTAGAGAGCATATTGTTAAATACAATTAACCCTTTTTTCATATTTGGAGGGAACAAGGGCCGTGGGGAGGGGGGAGGGGGGGATACAGGCTCAGCGGCACGTTTCCCCGACCCTCCCCATCCCCTCGGCCCCGGCTCCTTGTTCTGGAGACACGGAGGTCGGCGGCCGGTGATCAAAGAGGAAGCTGGACCTGAGAGACCGGGCCGGCAGCAGAGCCTCCTCTGTTCACCACCGCGTCTCATCCCTCACATCCCTGGATCCGGCAGAGGTGGGGTGGGGTCTGCCCTCCCTCTGGTGTCACTGGAGATGATAGCCTGCCCCGGGGCGAGGGATGAGGAGGCAGCTCGTGCTTCCGAACCCTCAGGATCTCATGAAAGGGGACCTTTTTGATTTTATTTTTCTAAACCCCCACATTTCTCAGCTCAGTGGTGGCATTTATTGGCTCGGGACTCAGAGAAGCTTCTGTCCAGGTGGGGGAAGAAAGGGGGCATCTCCCATTTTACTAGAAAGTGAATCCTTTATCACATTATCTGCCAGAGGCCCTGAGACGTGGAATTAGCGATAGTTTTGTAGTAATTAGGTTTTAGCAGCATCGCTGCAGGAAGTGTAGTTTATAATAATCAGGGATTTTAAGTGGAATTAATATCATTTTGTTTATTTTTATTGGATCCTCATTAACTTCTAACTGCTCCTAATTTTCCGGAGGCCTTCACGTTAGCTAAGTTCCAAATCAAACATTAGTACAATAACAACAGTGAGGTTGAAATCAGCTGTGTGTTTTTAAAGAACTACTCACGAGTCCCATTCAACCGCTGTAACTGTCTTTCACCCTCACACGAGTGACATTTACCCGGAGTACAACAATGATAATAACCAATAAATAATCCAATAATAAAAAACGCTATAAACCTAAATAAAACTCAACTTAATAGCTTTTTCTCCAGAGCTTATAATCAAATGTTCATGTTCTTCCTCAGCAGATCTGTGTGGGTGGAGTATGTTTATTTTCTGACCTAATAAAAAAATAAATAATAACCTAATACAGTAATTACATTTTATTTTGTTATTTACTTTTGTGAAGCAATATGTAACATTAAGAAACATGCTATACAACTAGAGATTATTATTATCATTATCAATAAATAAATGGACCTTGACTAGCTGTGAAGCAGGCTCCTCACTGTGACTGAGATATTATTTGTGGTTTTAATTAATACTTCAATTTAATAGAGAAAGTCAGAGCTCTACTCCTGTCGTCAAACAAATTGAACAGGTTAAAAACGTAAAAGAAAAACCACAACCACAGGAAACTAATACCTGCAGCCCCATAAACTAACAATTACAAATCCAGGGTAAATATTAACTTTGGCTCCAACACCATGGATTCTCCTGATTGAGCCAAACACAGCAGAACTGTAATGTAACCCTGATTCTGTCAAAGTTAAATCCTTTAATAAAACCGCTTATTAATTGAAAAGTTGAGAGTTGTGAGGATGTAAACTGAGCAGTGTTCCTGAGATGTGGCTGTGGAGGGTTTACAGAGTTTGGTGCCTTCTCGGCTGCAGCCTCCCCTCTCTCTCCCTCTCTCTCTCCCTCTCTCTGTCGGAGCCTGGGGATTCGGTGCACAGTGTGTGTATGTTTGTCAAGTGGAAGTGGCTCCTCAGGTTGTAATGTTCCTGTCACTGATAGGTGGAGACCAGCACTGTTACAGAGGTTAGCTGTGTTTGGTTGATCCTCCTCCTGCTTTAATATAATAATCCGTCAAAGAGCATCTCCACTGGTAATTACCTGCTTCCCCTCCCTCTCTCTCTCTCCCACTGTCTTTGCTCTCAACACTTCAAACGGGGGATTTTTCTCTTTGCATACAATATTTATATCCTTTATGTCAGTGGCTGGATGGCATGAAACATTCATGGCACCTTTTCACACCTTAATTTCATGTGATGTTCCTTTTGTTTTGTTTAGACTAGAATTTACAACACGAGTTGTCCCACCGTATTCTCTCAAGAGTATCGATTCGTTTTGTTGCTTCAGCGTATTTCAAATTACACAGTGAGCGGTGGCAGCTGCTTCGATGACTGCGTCACCTGGAAAACATTGTTTGGGATTTCACGAGTCTCCTGTTGATTCGTTCACATCTCTGAGAAAAGAGAAGTTTATGAAGGTACATATACACTGATCAGTATTTTCTAATATTTATATCCTTCATAAATCTTTGCCTTGGTCATCCGTGACCCCCCCTGTAATAGCTCCATGTCCCCCCAGGGGGCCTCACCCCTCAGTTTGAGCACCAGGGATTGTTTACCCTTGTGTGTTTATTTGGATATTTTTAGTTGTTGCAGCCGTTCTCAGTTTAATGATGTGATTTAAAGCAACTAACGAAGCTTAATGAACTCATAAATTGGAGAAGCATCCAGACAGGACACATGTCGTCCTCCAGCTCTGATGTAAACACGACCGTCTGTGAAGTTCAGGTCAGAATATCTGCCAGTGTGGAAGCTGCGGCACAGTAACGATCCATGTCTGCCGCTGCCGCCTGCCTCCGCTCCCCCCTCCTCTGTTTTTAAAGTCTTCTAAAGTGAACCACATCCCCCCCAAACTTGTCAGCACTAATGAAGTCAGTATGCAGGGTTGTCTTCCCCTCGCTCTGAACTGATGGGGTGAACATGGTTGTCTAACTGGTTGACTCCCCCGCTCTGCCGTCTCCCCCCTCGGGGGAGCTGGGAGAGCAGAGAGAGAGAGAGCGAGCAGAGGGAGGGCAGTGACCCGAGACCAGCTGAGGAGGACAGGAGGGTGGGGGGGTTGCATGTCCATCATTAGAGTCACTATTTGTTCGTGGCTCTGAGAGCACTGAAGTGGAACTAATACTGAGCAGCAGAATGGACATGGAGAGGGAGGGCCACTTTTTACTGCTACATTAATTAAGCTCATTCTCAACATGCTCCCTGTCTCCTCTTGTTCTGCTGTAATTAAGTGGAGGGGCTGCATTGTGTGTGTCTTTGTGTCAGTGTGTGTGTGTGTGTGTGTGTGTGTGTGCTTGTTTAACCTTTTCTGACATTTAGCAACATCCTCACTTTCAGACGTGGGAGGAGACTGAGCCCGTTGTTTAGAATTTTCACTGCGGTAGATGTTTCTGCCTCTACATCTGAGGTGAATGTACTTTTGAATAGGACTTTTTACCCATTAATGACTGAGAGTATTGTTTCAGTTATTGTTTTGTTTAGAAAAAAGGCTGAGAGGCTCTGGCACAAGTTCCCTGAGACAAAAGTAACGATACAAATGTCATCATACTTTACTGACTTCTTCAACCAACTATCCAGCAAATCTAATGAAAATACACCAACACATTAACTCATCAAACACATGAATGCCAGTCGATCCCTGACGTTATAGCTTCTTTCAGACTTTCTCTGAACTCCGGATAATCTCCCCTGTCAGCCCCCTGGTCAAAACTCCTGGAGATTATCCTGAGGATTGATCTCGAGCGAGTGGGTGTGTCGATAACGTTCTACAATGCGACAGATGCAAATCTGAAACAAATGAGAAAATACAAACACATCTTTTCTTCTTAACCTTTAAATGACCTATTAAGACAAATAATTCCCTTATTTTACCTCCTCACAATTAGGAGAAAACATCCTGTTCAGAACCAGTAATAGTTAAGTTTTGTTCAACTACCCGAAAAGGTTTTGAATAGCTAATCTTAATGAGTTCATTTAAATACCAAAGTAAATTATAACGCTAAAAATGGCTTTCTACCCATTTGATGCCTCATCATGTGCCAATAATTTACAGCTGTGACAGGTATGAATACTTCTGATACCTAAATGAATCTCTCGGCGATCAGTTGTTCACTTTTACTTAAGAGAGATTCTAAATCGGGACTTATGCTGCTGCGTTCGCTTAAGTGCAGGATTTAAGGATTTCCTGGATTTAATGAGCTCTGTGTGATGTGTCTTTGAGTGTGATTGATAGGCACTTATTTCTTTGTGGCTTCAGGATTAAATCACTGTGTTTTCTCCAAATCGTCAGGGGATAAGTGAACGAGAATCACTCGTGGTTGTGCTTGAGCGATGGAGGATTGGCAGCTCTTAAGTGAAACACACTGTTCGGCAGGCCTGCAAGACATCATGTCGCGTGTTTGTAAATACGGGCGGATGACGGATGTCTGTCTCCATCCGCGCTGGCACTGTGAAGTGACAGCTCTCTGTAACAGTGACAAGTCGGGTTCCAGCGGAGACAGATTGCCGTCAGGTGGCTCCATTTTCAAAAATCTCACCAAGAATACGGAGCGCTTAACTTTCCTTTTGAAGGCTGAAGGGCTCGCTGTGCCTTTTATATTCCAGATTTCAGCGGGAGAAGAAGACAGATGCGTTGGTGGTGGCTTATTTGAGAGTTTGCTTTAATATCTGTCTTTCAAAGATCAGAGAGTGTCAAATTCTCACACCTCATATTTCATAGCATCTATCACAGGCCATGTAAAATTCCCTTAAAAGTGCATTATGCAATATAATAGCAGGTTTGGGTGACATTTATCCGCCAAGGGGAGAAAGGCTGGTTACAGACCTATTGCCTTTTACAAAAAGGATTTCATCACCCGGGGAATCTGTGTGAATTTCCTCGGTTTGTCTCGCGATTGCAGCCGATGATTAAAATTAGACGTGAACTTTTACGCCGTTTTCCCGCCGACAAATCTGTTTTTCCACACATGCAAATAATTACAACCTTAGAGGTGACACCAAGCAAACACAAGTTTTGTGTGTGTGTGTGTGTGAGTGTGGGGGGGGGGATATTTTCATTACGTGACTTATTGTCGAAATACTGTCAGAGCAGTTGATCTAGATAATTTTGAGCGGTCCTCCGAGTGTGTGCATGGGAGTGGGAGAAATTATTTCAGGGCCTGGTTATGCAGAATTTGTAATTTCCTCGCTTCTTTTTCTTTCTTTCTTTTTTTTTAGAAAAGGAAATACCGGTAATAACTATGTGCAAAACCATTAGAATGAATATTTATGTTGCTTGTTATGAAATATTCATTAATTCAGTGTTAAAAAAAGAACAGCGAGTGAGACTGGGGAGGGAGGCTGTGTGTTTACTTGTGTGTGTTTGTGTGTAAAATGGGGGCGTCGGGGCCCTCATCACCTATTGCTCAGGAGTACTGACAAAACCCCGGGATTGAATATCTGACATCTCTTAACAAAAGAAGCAGAAGAAGCATCTTCTTCCCTCTTTTATTATTTTTCCCTCTATGCCATCTCCCGCTCTTTCTTTTTCTCTCCGCCCGAGGTGAAGCGAGTCCCTGTGTTCATTCAATCTCCAACGTCTCTCTCTCTCCCTCCGTCTCCACCTTTCATTCCCTCACTTCCCCTTCGTTCCATCTACCCAAATTAAGAAATTAATGAGGGATAGGTTCTTTACCAACTGCCCCCGCAATGTTTACCACTGATGAAATTATAATGTAGGCCCTGCTGTATTATTTATAAGCCAATTAGGGGAAGTGTTACTTGATTTGATGGGGAGCCGACACACAGAGTACATTTAACTAATGGAGACCAAGAGAGTAAAGGGAAGGAGGGGAGGGAGGACAGCTGAGGCGGACTATTCCGCACGATGCTCTAGGATTACGTGGCTAATTGCCCTGCTTTATCTGTCTGTCACGGATAGCCATGCATATTTTAGCGTTCCCAAAGACTTTGATTGTTTGCACTCGTGTTGGGGCTGTAACAAGTAGAGCAGAGGCCAGAGTGGAGTGTAGTTAAAAACTGGCAGCAGGGGAGGCAGGGAGGGGGCGACGGAGAGGAGGAAGAAGAGAGTGGGTGGGTGGGTGGGTGGGTGGTTGTTGTGCGCAAAACTCCGACACTGTGACAGGTGGAGGAAGAGTTTTGACAAGGAGCAAAGGGCTGTCGAGGTGGGGGAATGTAGCAGGGGCAGAAAAAGGGGCCGCTCATCGGGCTGCAATTAGACGGCAGCACAAACAGTCATTAATTTCACTTATTGTCGCCTGAAGCCGAGCGCGGCCGCAGCGACCTCCTCTGCATACTGGGGAGGAATGACTTCATAATTCTGTTTGCTCATTTGCGCGGCTCAGTGGCATCACAGCATGGAAAAGTAGTGACATTCCAGGAGCCGGCGAGGGAGTACGATCCTGCAGATGCTGGAAAACAGCAGCTGGAAAACTGTGGTTACACACAAAACAAATGGTTTTACACAGATGGGTGAAAAACAGGATTAACTGAGTTTTCAATTAGCTCGACTCTAATTGATCAAGTTCACCTCCCGAGAAGCAGCGTAAATTCAAGCTGAAATGATTATTGATCAGTTCATTTATGGGGAAAGTTTCAGATGGAGGTTATGTGTTTACCCCCTTGTCAATTTGTTTGTTTGTTTGTGAGAAAGATTACACATTAACTACCTAATGGATTCACACAAAACTTAGTGAAAGGACGCAGTTTGGGTCAGGAATGAACTCATTACATTCTGGGGGGGACCAAGCTTTGTTTTTTTTACTTTCTTTATCATTGGGAGATTTTAAGTTTTTTGGACATTTCTCAAAGAATAATTCATGGATCTTGATGAACAAAAGTGATGAATAGTTAATTGATGATTTGAGTTTTGCAAATAATTGGTTTCTGTTTATTAAATATGCAGATTTGCCATATTATTGTTATTTTGTAAAGTGTCTTTACTTTGTGGACTTAGGGTTTGGAAAAGATTTGTCATTTTTACAGACTAAATAATTCAATAAAAAACAATCAATATAGAAAAATTTCTTGTAGAAACATTCATTAGCATCAGCCTTACAAAACACAACAACTTCCAGACCTTCTTTAGGATTAAATAAAAACAAAACCTATCATTGTTCGTGGAGCTGTTGGCCAGAGAGGAATAATAGATTTTGTGGAAATTTATTGTGACCCTCCAGGGCGAGCCGCAGGCCAAGGCCCCCTGGTGCCGAGCTGGACCCGGGGAGGCAGCTCCTGGAGGAACCCGGTTAAACCCCTGGAGAGGAGCTCCAAGGAGCAACTCTGACTGATGAGCTTTTTGAAAGTTGATCAGACACTCATGCTAAGGAGACGAAACTGGAGCAAAGGCATCCTTAATTATCTGATGAGGGGAAGCTTATCTGAACGGTTTCTTTTTTCTCTCCTCTTTTATCCCGACGGATCACATGGCAGATCTTAACATAACAAAAGAGCTGCCTGGCCGGCCCGCTTCATCTAAGACTCCATCCTGACCCAGCCACTCTCTGCGTGTGTGAGGCCCGGTTCTGGTCTGAGGGCGATTCACAATGAGGCCCTGCTTCACATTACGGAGAGGCAGTTCTCTGTGGGGTGGAAACTTCCCTCACATATCGAGCGATGCAGATTTCAGACCTGAGCCTGTTGGAACATTTGCGGGTCTTCTCCCTGCTACGAGTGTGTAATTAATTCACGATTAAAAGTATTAGTACCGGCTTTGTGTGGTGATTTATTTAAAGGCTGCTACTAACGCTGGCTCAGTTTCCTCCTTTAGGAAATGGGTAATAAGATCCGATGCCAGACCTTATTCAGCGTCCCTCTACACACACACACACACACACAAACACACGCACATCCCATATTAGCGTGTCTCCTCCATTAGAAGCCCACACATAAGCACCGGAGCTCTGTCACCGGCGCCGTCACAGTCACCATGTTAACTTATTCATCCCTGTTAAAGCCCATGTAACTGGATAGCTGTTAATTAATAAAGCTGTCGCGTAAATGGTTGCCACCGGACCATCGCCACCATCCATCAGTAACATAATCTCAGGCTTGTTTTCATGCCAGGCCTCGGGCTCAATTAAGATAATGCTATGCAAACGAGGTCTCTCGCCATTAGCCTCATCACTGAGGGGCCGTTAATGGCATAATTGGGGCACTCCACAGAACAATTACCGCAGCACCTCCTACCCACCTATGAGATCAGTGATCATGTGCGAGCATGACTGAGGAGTCATGACTCGTGAACGCCGCCCGACGAGCCATGGCTGCAGGTTGACCTGGGAGGTCCAGCAGGAGCAGCTGGAGAGCACAGACAGGCGGCTGCAGCCAAGACGCCGGCGGGCCTTGACCTGGACTGTAATTATCCTCAAGCGATGCATTGGTGCTGAATAGACTCAAGCGTTTATAATACAAGGTGTCAAAGGCAACACAAAAGAACCCTGATATTCAGCCCATTAGACCTGGCTGAGGTGATATGAAGGCTGCAGGTCACGTCTAAAGGCCCCGGCAGTGCGATCCTGTGGATTTTTTTTCATGTCACAGTGTCAGAGGGCTGGTGTTGGAGTGCATCTGTTCCTCTGCTTATATTGAAGATGAACAGAACTTTTACCCCTGGAAGCTCGGACCCCGAAAATAACTCCTAACCCTTCACTGCTATGTTACATAAGAAAAGGACAATTTCAAGAGTGAAATCAACTTTTTTCCAAATACTTCTTCAGCACAAGTTAGACTGGAAACAATTCCATCGTTATCCTCGAGTAAAAGTTATGACTAAACGCAGCATTCTGAATATAGCAACAGGCGAAGTTTTGCATCCTCCGCACTGAGAGTTTTACCGTCTGAATTTGTAGATTTCCCAGAGACGTTCCGTGTGCTGAGTTACATTCCCACACAGTTTCCTCCGCAGCGTGTTTGTTGATGATCTGCAGGGTTTTCTCTCTTCGGCAGCAGAGACAAAGCCACATATTCGCAATGCCCGTCCCATCTGTTGTCTGCTCACACCTCCACTTTGCTACACACACACACACACACACACACACAATGGGTGGGTTTCAGCACTTGCACCATCTATAATGATTCCTCTGACACACATTGGGGCACATCATTCCACAGCACAGCACAGCTTTGCAACTCAAGGCCCCTAAACCTCGCTCAGCCCGCTCACCAGAAACACACTTTCCTTTGTGTGTCTGCGTGTTTGTGAGCACGTGTGTGCGCGCTCACGGCCACGCGGCTGAGCGGTGAGCGGCTCCTTGGGAATTTTAAGAGTCAAGCTCCCCTAAATCTTCTTGTTTCAACTTTAGAAAATCAATAGGATAAATATCCTGTTTGCCCCACTTGTCCTCAGCCGCCCACCTCCAGCTCGCTCAGGTTATCGGAGCGGAGAATCTCGCTTTCACCTCAGGCTATGTTTAAAATAATCCCTGCTTTTTGGAGCTCTGAATGGCCAAGGATCTCAGGTGCAGCTATTTTTTTTAAACAGCAAGCAAGAGGGGGAATCATGTTAACATATGCCATCGGAGAGCACCACTGGCTAAGACCTCCAATCGACCTGCTCCGTGTGTGATTAGGCTAGTGAAGCTGAGCCGGGCCCAGACACCGATCGAAGAGGGTACACTCTCAATATGGATGCGAGCCCTGCTTGCCGCGGCCACATCCAGCTGCTTCTATTGATTTTTTTGTCCTCAATTATATAATAAAAGCTCTGTTCTGGATTTGAACCTAAATCACGTAGTTTGACGAGCGACCATGTCCCATAAATCAAGAAAGCATTTTTGACTCACATGAAATGGGATTTTTATCGACTGCGTTTTGGCAGCCCCCCTCTGGAGAGATTTGCACGACCGCTGTGCACGATTCAAAAGCGTAAGTCTGCAGTTTTTTTTTGTTTCCTTCATGTGTTTCAGGTGATTGGACTGAAGACAAAGAGGCACAGACACAAAACTTTGAGTGTGCAGTTCAGCAAGCCACAACTCAAGCTCCCACAAATCTGTTTTGAAAAGCCCCTTGGATTAGTTCTCCAAGTTCACGGTTGACTCTTCTAATTGGAAGAATCCACTTTTTTTTTGACATTTGATCCATTGGCAAGTTTGTTGAAATCCCTAAATTCTTTATCCCCCCAGGCATCAAGATATCTGCAGGAAAACACAGGTTAGGATCATCATTCTGAAGGAAAAACCCCAACTGGACACTTCACAATCTGTTTCATGGTACAAATGAAAATTCAATTAAACCTCCATTAGAGAATAACCAGTCAGATAATGATATCAACAAAATATGAAACTGCCTTTTCTGATTATTAATCATGAGTCTGACTTGGATTTGACATCTCCAGTCTAATTGGCTTGGAACAGTTCAGTATTACCTCAGGAGAGTGTTCGCTGTAAGCCACCGGATTGAAACACTAGCCAGGAGATGATGACCTAAATGGAAAGAAATACTTTTAGCTTAGTTTAGCATAAATACTGAAAATAAGAAAAACCAATCTGCCTCTGTCCAAAGGTAAAAAGAATATAGTATAATTTTACTAGAAGTTACGTAAGTGACATATCAGCCTACATTATTCCTGCAGTGAACGGACATTAGACGAACTGTAACACCAGTCCCTCCATTTCATCCTGACACCTTTCATCACCCAGCGATATGACCGTCACTGTAAACCAAAGTATTTCATGCCCTAAAGACCTGGTAAACTGACCCATCCACTCATGGAGCCCACACATCAACCTAATTTGGAGGAGTCGGCCGTTCCTGCAAACGAGAGCCCCGTCGTTATCACCGAGTGCCATCAGACACCTGGAGGAGGACGGCAGAGAGGCGGTGGCCGAGGATGGCCGGGGGTTCGGTTCGGTGGGAGGGAGGGTAACCTGAGCTTAAGATGCTAATCTTGCTGCGCTCGGGCATTTTGGGGGATAATTGTAGCCCTGGCGAAGCTCAGGTGATGATGCAGGTGATCCGCTGGAGTTAAGCCCCATCATATTCCCCGGTTTGCTCTTCTGCCCTCACCTGTCCTTCCTCCCTTTGCTTAGTCTTAATCTCATTTTTCTTCCTCTAACCGCCCCCTCCTCTCTTCTTATGAATATTCCCCAGAATGCCCGACAAACCCGCAGTAAGAGGCGATGGGGAAGGGTCGTGGGCGTAACTTTAGCTGGAGTAATGAGGCCTAATCCTCTGCTGACTGGGGCCTGTTTAAACAGCTCCTGGCTGAGCCACCCAGTAATAGAGTAATTAACCCCAGCGCCCTCTCATGCCCAGCAGCTCCCGTCCTCCACGACAACCGCCCCCCATCTTCAACTCTGCCTGCACCGCATTGTCATTGTCTGGGAAAGGATGGATAGGAAGATGGGCTATGATGGGAAGACATCAAATCAGCACTGATGGGAAATAAGCTGGAGACGGGAAGGAGCGTAACGCGATGTACCCCTTCACGGCGTATCGCTGCACCTTCCTGACATTGTCTTTGTAGTGACTCATCTTTACGTGTGGAAGCAATATCATATTTGCTGTGTGAAGAAACAGTAATGGGAACAGTTCAAGGTTCAAGGGTCATTATAAGCCTCCGAGGCAGGTGGAGCATTCAGGGGTGAAACATATCTCTCTCCACTGATCTGATTCCCAGACAATCATACACGGCAGATTCTTTGTATTTGCTTTAGGTGGGCTCACGAAAACAATCAGCGCAATCAAACAGCGAACACCCCGCACAGGCATCCCATCAAGCCAACAGGAAAAGCCTTGTGTGTTCATGTCCCGGCTCTTGCCGTCTCCAGCCGGCTTAAAGCAGAGAAGTGCTGGAGCGTTTGAAGTAAGCAGCCACCACACATTATGCCAGATGAAATGCTATCATGCGTGGTCGCTGAATGGTTTGTGTCATTAAGAGAATAAGGCAAACAGGGAGCCGAGCGCGCTCAGAACCTGCCTGCGCGCACGCCTTTCCGAGGGGAAGGCAAGATTAAGGGGATGTTCAGAGGCTCTCATCTGTCAAGACTTCAAAGATGCCATCGACACTCCTTGTTTCTGCCGGCGCAGCGACCAAATCGCACACACTCTGCCGCCTCTGTGGCTGTCAAAGCTCTTCTGACATCCCCTTTATCAGGTGTACAGGCTTTAATCCAGACATAGATAAATAAATCAACACACAGGGGTCCCGCTCTTTTCAGCGCCTCCTGGTGGCAGGGTATCAGCACAGCCACGAGAAATATCAATAAGTCATTAGTCGTCTGCTGAGGACAACAAAGAAAAGGCCAACTGCTCGGTACAGAAATGAAAATTAATGCACGATCGTCAAACAGAGGCAAGCAAAGAAGTGAATTAACCAATAAGCAGAGTTTTCCTCCCTCCTGGCAGACACGTCAGATGATCCAGAGCAGATAACAAGCGGGGAAATGAAATCAGCACTGGCATCAAGGCTCACGCTCGCCGAATTGGGCTCATCTCCTCCTGCACGCCCGAATTGAATTTCAAAGTGGATCTATCAGTTTCTACAAACAGAGAAATGTGTTGCTTTCCACCTTTTTTTCAGAGAGCAGAGATCCGTTTTGACACCCAGTGCAACATCTGGAGCAGACAGATGAGAGGAGAACACAGGAGTTTGAATTAAAGTTGACACGTCGACATGCAGGCAGACACGCCGCACATCACAGCCAGCCCCTGAGCAGCCAGGATGGACACATCAGTCTGTTTAGATATCGACGAATCCCGAGAGCAAAAAAAAGACACTGCTGAGCGGGCCTGGGGAAGGCAATCTGAGATATCGACAATGAAATAAATACAGAGGAACAAACCAAAGCAACAGAAGTGTGTGCCCAATATGACTGCTTTAACTCGCAGAGAGCTTCTCGGGTAGGAGGAGAGAAAAAAGACAAGAAGAGAAAAGAAACACAACCTGGAAAGGCAGAGTGTTGTACCTGTCTGGGTGTATTTCCGTTGGTTCTTTTCATTTTATTTTAACAGCAAAAAGCGCGGCAGACAGAGATCACCACAACAGAAAATGTGATGTCTGAACTGCGGAGAGAGAGAGAGAGAGAGCTGTTGTTCCATTGTTCTGTTTGTTTGTTTTGAAGACCGGTCTGGCAGCAGAAAGCACATCCCTTTCAGAATACAAAAGATGCCTTAGAGGCAACATAAGTGAAGTTTTATGCTGATGACTGACTGCTTGACAAACATCGGGGGTGAAACTACAACTCCATTCGTAGAGAGGAACGGGAGAGAGACGCTGAGAAGGGAGGGGGGGAAAAAAATGAAATAAATAACAGAGGTACCTGGGTAATGTGTTAAAAGAAAAGGAGAAAAAAAGGGGGTTTAAAAACTGAGGGAGTGAGAGAACAAAAAAGAAAACTAATTTATATCCTATAAGAGGAATGTGAGGCACCCAGGGGGGCCCTGTAAGTTGTGAAAAATTAAAGGAGACGGATTCAAACTGTCCAATTTCCACATCAAACAAACCCTGGGCTCCCTGCTCCTGGAGAAGCTGCCTCATATCCAACACATAGCCTCAGAAAAAGGTGCCCCCCCTCCCCCCCCCCTCCCCTCGTTCTCCTCATCCTCCCCCCGCCCGCCCCTTCATCCACTCTTCAAGTCCACCACTGCAGCAGCCAGTTTTTTATTTTATTTTATTTTTCCTTCTAACTGGTACTCTCCATTTCCTCAATAACCCCGCTCTCTAATTCCCCTAAGCACTGTACTGGTTACACTAGCCACTGTCTCTCCCCTGCCTAATTATACCCTTGTGAGTCTATTAATCAACTTGTGAATTATTTAAGGAGGAGAGCTCCTCTGCCTGTAACTGGCTTTGACACCGTGAAGGGGAGACGGAGAAGAGAAGAGAAAGGCAGTGGATAGGTGCGGGGGGGGGGAGGCTAAAGCGAGGAGGGGGAGAGGAGTGAATGTTAGGATGGAGAGATGGAAGGCGGGTAGGTGGGTGGATGGAAAGAAAGAAAGGGAAATGAAAAGATGGAATCAGGGTCTTCGTGCATATGCATCCCCTGAGGACCGGTGCAACGCTGCACCCAGACGAGACAAAACCCCGATCAACATTCACCCTGTTTGTTTGCCTCTTTATGTGTGTGTGTGTGTGTGTGTGTGTGTTGTTGTTGTTTTTTCCCCCTTCCCACCCTCTATTTTCATGCATAAGTTTTCATGATAAACAGGAAATTCATGAATTTATGGAGTGATACAGTGAGCGATGGAGGAGGAGGAGGGGGGTAGACAGAGGGGTGAGGTGGAGGAAGAGGAGTGAACAGTCAAAACCAAAGAGTGAGGCGAGACATGGGGAGGGAATTATGTAGACTGCTGAATACATACATATACACACAAATACACACCACCCGGGTCCTTCTGCTGTTTGACAGGAGGCAGTTCCTCCCCAGAGCAGCAGGTATACGTGTGTCGAAGGTGGTGATGATGATGATGATGACGGCTGTGGTTGTTACCACGCCGGAGTCTGATCTCCTTCCGCCGCCGCCGCCCCTCATCAGTCGAGATCGCAGCCCCGACCCTTTCTAATGACTCCCATCGACACCGACGCCCACCATAAGCAGCCGGGGCAGGGAAGAAACAAGCCTGAAAGTGAGATCATTATTATTTTCATAATGTTTTGTGCTCTAAGTCGCACCCGTGGCGCATCGCAGCGCAGCCCGTGGAATCTCAATGAACTCCAGCCTGCCGAGTGTTGCGGGGGCCGAAGAGAAGAACTTTTATTTCAAAGACGCCATTAAACAGTCAGTTCGCCTGAATTACAAAAAAAACAATACAGAGTATTTTCTCACAAACCTCTTCTCAAGGCATCAGATATTTCTGGTTTTCAGATCTCATATCTTTTTCTAGTAAAGATGTTACTCTGGGTAGTTTATCGAGCAATATCAGTTTTTAGTTTTGGTATAAAATAGTGCCAAATACAAATGTTCAACCCAGAGCTCTGTGGGTTTTCCAGACTGAACAGTACACTTTCCTGTTGGATTTACAGGGAGAAACCTATCGGCACTTTCAAACCCTTTCCCCGTTTCGGCTGAACCAAAATAGCAGGATTGAAACTCAGGATTAAAATGTTCACAACTGTTTGAAGGGAAGAGATATTTTGAACAAATTAAATTCCATTCACTTCTATTGTATTCGATTTGAAAGAGATATCATAAAACTTGGGAAAATAAAGAACAAATCTCGGCTTTATTTATCCAACGATGCCAATCACACTCGCATGTTTTCAGACAGGGGTTGTGTGAGCTTCTCATGCATGTGTGAATATGTGAGTGTGTGAGAAGAACATGTCATTATGCCCGAGCAGTTGCCGATGTCTGCGAGGGTACGTGAGTCCACACTGCTCCGTCTCTGTGGGATGTTTATTAAATTAATAAAAAGTTGCTCAAGGCGAGCTGTACCGAGGAATGCCCAGGGCTCGGCCGTGATTGGCACTCTCCGCCGCCCTGCATTCTCTCCAGGGTCCGGCCGCGTTTGCTTTAACTAACTGGCCGTGACTGAGGAGAGCAGGCTGACATGAAGCCCCCCCCCTTCCATCATCCCCAGATATTATAAGGAGGTAGAAAACAGAAGAGACTGAAGTCTGAATTTAAAAAAGGTGACGATTTGAACAAATTTGTCCTCCATTGTCTGCTGTAATCAGTGTAATGGATTTTTCGAGATGCTTCATATTCTGCAGAATTACTGTGACCACAATGTCTTTATGTGAGAAGTAAAACATGCAGACGCCAAGTTTGTCGTGTCAATTTCAACAATTATTTCGACACTGGTCTTTCTCCAAGTTTAATTCAGCTTCTGCAGATGGACTCACAACTAATTCAAGTACAAGAGACGAACAAATGCATAGATGGAAGAGGAAATATCAGTCTTTCATTCCGGTTGGTTGAGTCTAATGCTAAACTAACACGTTATCTTCACCTTCACAGACGCTCCTGAGTGTCTTCCAGGCCGTCTCATCTCGTCCTGTCCTTGGACATCGAGCGAGGAGTTTGGAAATGGATGTCTGCATATTCTACCTCTCACATATAAAAGGGAAAGAGATGTTAGGTCTCAACTATTCGGCAGAATCCATCAGATCTAGCTATTTCCATTACATGTGAGGCGTAATGGAAGATTTATGTTGCCTGGTTAATGTTTTAGACCCACATGTTTTCTTTTTGTTTGTTTTTGTTGTGTTTGTTTGATCTGTTTTCTTTTAGCATAATTTGCAGCTCGGAGCGTTTGGTGATGTGATTTTAAAACTCAACTCGTCCGCACCCGACAGGACGGCTGAGGAGGAGGCAAAGGTCTGCGGACAAAAAGAACAACACAAAAACGAGACGGAGCAGAGGTCACAGAGAGGAAACAGTATTCATATCAAAAGAGAATAATCAGACAGGCAGGGGAGGAGGAGACTCCTGAGGGGATGATGAGTCTTGTTTGTTGCAGAAAAAAACAATAAAACCCAAAAATGAGTCATTATACAACCATTTCTTACTTCACACAAACACTTTATATAGAGTACCGGCATTATGTTCCAATTAAATACAAAAAGAAAAGTCTGGCATTTGAAAATCTTCAGAGAATCTGCATATCGCCTTTTAGGAAAAAACAAAAACAAAGGGAAAAATTAAAATATATTATCATCTTTTAAAAAATCCTTTCAGAAATAAACAAGACAAACACAAACAAAACACAACAAAAAAGCCCCACTCTGTCTCTTTCACTTTATATCTCTCCGTCTATCTCTCTTTCTCTCTCTCTCCAACTCATAGGAGGAAGAAGCCGCGAGAATCCATTTGCATATAAACTGCGAGAGGCAGGGATTGTCGTCGGCGGCACATTAGACGCAAGGAGCGCGAAGGGAGAGTATTTTCATGTGCAAATTTCAGCCTCGCCAACTCCCTGCATTATTATTTCATTAGAGCCGAAGAAGGAAACCCCTCCAATCCCCAAACCCTGCCATCATCCCCACGGACACTTCAAGAATCACACCAAATCCCCCCGCCGCGCCTCTTCCCCACAAGGCCCCACTACTGAGTAGCTGTTTACACCGGGGCCCACCGCGCAGGAGGAGTCAATCCGCCGCTGCGATGCTGACGGGAGATCAGATAAGAGGGAGCCGCAGGAAGAGGGAGCAGATATACACCAGTTGTGACCAGCAATATTGGTGTTCCTCGGCATTAATTGCTTGTAAACTGCGAGGCTGGAGGCTTGCCGGCTTTCAAGTTTAAAAAGGAGATTACAGCCAATTAGTAAGGCCTCTGAAAACCCTTTACCGCCTGGGGAATAGTGGCTGATCCCTAATGTGGGACAGCTGCGAGCAACAAAGGAACAGTCACAGTCCTGCTTTTGAAAAAACACACTTGCAAGCGGAGCAGTTTCAAAACACACACATAGCGTATGCACTCACATATAATCTCACAAGCAAACAAAGAACAGAGCCTGATTGATAGAAATAGCTGCAAAGAAGTGCCATTACGAGCATGAAAAATGAATGAGCACATGCAAACATGCAAACAGACGTGCGAACGTGCACAGGCGCTCCCGAAGTGACACAAAGGGAACAGACAGGGAGGTAAATATGTTTTAAAAGGTGAGGGGAAAACGTTTGTGGGCTGGGGAACGTATTTCATCCTTTTAAATCAATTTGTCAGGTTTTTCTCGGAGCCGTGTTGCCGAAAGAGCCGAGTGTTTCCCCTGTAAACTGCCATCTTTAATTTCTTTGTCTGACACGTTCGACTGCACCACGACACACACCAGAGACCGAGCGTGAGGTGAGCAAAAGGTTCAAAGCCCAAATGGGAGCAGAGCCTGTGTACCCCTGAGCACCGTGGATTACCTCATGCACTCTCATGTCAAACAGAAGGCAGGAAGAGGAGGAACACAAGTCGAAAGATCTCCACAGGCTCCGTAATCTACCACGATTTGTGCCGAGCCCCGCGACTCCCACATTACGAGTCTCGCTCAATGATCTCCTTCTTCCTCTTTATCTTTCCTCCCCGTGTTTCATTCCACATTGCACCTGCACCTGCACATCCTCAGCTACACCCCACCGCCCTGCCATCCTCCCCCCTCCTCCTCCTCCTCCTGCTCCCTCGTCCCTGTGCACACATTAGCAAAAACAGCTGTCTGCCAACTATTCTGACTTCAGGTAATGAGATTCAGATTCCTCCATATGTACCTAACAGCGTTCACCTGAAAGAGTTTGTGAAATGTAAGTGTCTACGAACGCTTCATAGCACCAAAAATAGGCTTTTTGTACAGCAGTTAAACCTGTTCAGGTGTTAAAAGGGACGTTTTTTGCCAAAGTGCTTTCGGCGGGATTGTTCTCCTCATGCCTGCGTGGAATCCTCCTGATGATATCAACGACTATTTAGAAGTCATGGAACTGTGTGAAACTGCCCCCAAAAGACGTAGATGCATTTTGTAAAAGTGCTGTTAAGCTGTTACAGGAACATCATCAGCCGATACAATTTTTAAAATGAGATGATAGAACTTTTGAAGAGAGATATTCCACATTCGTACTCTTACCCTTGAAAGTTAAACACACATGGAAGCTTTCTTATAGATAACTATTGCTGTTTGTGACAATAAAAGCACACTGATGTATTTTTTGTGGAACTAAACCTCTTCTTCTATCGTTGACTGTAAATAAAGATGGACAACACACTTCTTCTTCTTCGTGTTTTGCTAAAAGCTCAAATATCCCAGAATCGAGTTCCGCTTTTTAAAATATTTGGACGCAGAGTCTGTATGGGAGTAATTCTGGTGTATATCTGTGGTATCGAGGATCCCGTTGATACTCATAACAAACTTACCAGAAACATGAACAAACACCAAAAACACAGAAACTATCTTTGAGGAAAAAAGCCTTGAGCATGTACGTTGACCTTTTAGAAATGCCCCATCCGCAGCCAGCGTTAATGACCTATACTGCAGACAGCCAACAGGGGGCGATCAATATGGTTTTGAGGAGCACCACTCCAGAAGTCACCGGCATAAGATAGCGACTGAACTTAACATGCTAACCTATGACTGGGAATTCATTCTCAGATAAAGGGAAATAGGAGAATGCTGAAATTAAGAAATGTTTCTTTCCCCCCCATTTTCCATTCTGTTTTTAATTGATTGGGTTAATTCATTAAAAAATAATTCCTGATTAATATCTTCCCTTGTAACATTGATCAAAATGTAATCTGAGTAGCATTACCTTTGTTTCTTCATAGTATATAAATATTTATACAACCCATTTAATGTCCAAGAATTAAAAGATGGAGACAGATATTTCTCTCCAGCCCCACCCGTCAAACTTGGTAATATCGCATGTCACTTTCTGCGAGAAGGTGTTCCGTCTCCTCACTGTGCTCAGGGGAGTATTTGTTTATAGCCTGAACCTCTCAGGAAAGTCGACAGCTGTTTGCCGTCGAGCTTAGCAGCGCCACCACCATCCTTCAACATGATGGGTTTCGCCTTTTAATGCATCGCAGTTAACCACATCCTAATTAGATCTAATGACTTGCTCGTTAAAGAGCTCTACAGCTTAATTGGTGAACTGAACTGCAAACAGGGAAACACCACAAGGAGGTCGGCGATTTAAAAAATAATATGGAAGTTGTAAAATCGGGGGGTAAGGGGGGGAGGCTGACCAGAGAAGGCTACTAACCTTCTCATCAGACTGCATTTTTAATTAGAGATAATCAATATTCAAGGGCGATGGATTTACCACAGTTTATATATCCATCAAGGATCATAAATACTTAATGCTTAAAAAAGTAAGAAACCCCAACACTCACAAAATTTATTCCCCAAGATTGTGGCAATCTGGCAAATCAGATATGATTAATTATAAATTGAACCATTACAGCACGCTTCAGAAGCTCACGTACCACAAATTGCATCCACAACCGGGGTAGAACATGAAATTTGCTCTCCTGGTATTTCTGCAGCTCGTATGCAAAGTCGCCGGGTCTGATTCACATGCAGGGTCCGTTTGACGCCCTGTAGTTTCATTTAGATCAAAAAGACTCAAGTAGACAGAGAATCACAGGATATCCAGAATATCTGATCATATACACACACACACATACCCCCCCCCACATGCTCATCACCACCACCCCCACCTCACCTTGCCTCTGAGAATCTATGCGACTCTAGAGACAATCTCATTAAATCAAAGAGCCAGAGAGAAATACATAACGCAAATACTCCCCGTCTTTTGTCTTTGTTATGAGACACAGTGAATCCCGGTTAAGCACTTCCATAATTCTCCATGTTGGATCGTTCGGAGGAGCAGTGGACACTCGACGAGGCTTTGACAGTCACACCACATTAGTGCAGTAACTGTAAAGAGGCCTTCGCTGGGATTTGTCCCCTAAAAATATTCTCACACCAACGGAAGCCGGAGCCTCTCAGGAGCCCTGATTTGAAACCTCGCAGCCTGAGGACAAGGCAGGCAAAGGCAGACAAATAAATTTAAAAAAAACACATGCCCCCAAACTGCTCCTATTACAGACACAGCATGGCAAAGAGTAGGGAAACAATAGAGTTATTTCCACGCAGAGCAGAGATGGACGGAGAGCGATGGCATCTAGGGGCAGAGGGCTGCAGGGCTGGGTGGGGGCTACCCAGGCGGAGGTGGAAGGAGGGGTGCTCTAATGGGCTCAGGGAGGCTGGCGAGCCCTGCTGGAGGCCCACAAGAGGCCCTAGCCTGTGGTCTTGCCTTGGGCGGGCCTGCCACAGCAGCAGTCAGGTGGGCTGACAGACTGAGGGAGAGGAGGCCCTCCCCATGTGGCCTGCCATCAACACCCACCACGCCTTCCCTCTGCACAGATGTTCGGGGTTTGGGGAGCAACAAACTGTGCGGAAACACACAAAGACAGGAATTTAACGTCGGCAAGTTGCATCCGAGAGTCATCTTCCACGGGATTTTCTCTAATTGAGTCAATCTGCAGGTTTGAGCATGTGTCAACCGCGGACGGATTAAAAGTTAAACATTCACTCACGCAGCGTGGAGCGCGCAGACGTATGAGGTTTATTAATTAATGGTCATTTAAAGGCTTGAATTAAACATGAGCACGAGTCCTGAGCGTCCGCACATATTACTACAAAGTTTGTTTTTGAGAAGAGAGAATAAAGCGCAGGCATCAGTGTGAATCAGTGCATCGACACACAAGTCTTTTTTCTCTCAGGTGTGTTATGGTCTTGTGCTCTGTACTTATACACTGGACCTTTGGCCGTGGAGCTCCCCGAAGCCCCATCCATATAGCCCACTGCAGGAGGTAAAGATCAGGGCGGCCCGGCCTGGACTCTCCCCTCCTGCCCGGCGAGGCGTGTGAAGCCTCTGGCACGACTCTCAGCATGGGAAAAGTGCAGCTTTATCACTGCTGCTCAAACATTCATCACACAACCTCTTCTGCAGCGCGCTCCAAAGGGAGACAATAGAGCCTTCATCAACTCCCATCTGAAGCTGCCGATTTACACAGAAGGTGGCAGAGAGGCAACTTCAAAGTTTTTTTCGGGGGGGGCCCGGGTCGATGCACCCACACACACTGAAGAAGACGAAGAAGAGAGAGAGGAGAGGAGAGGAGAGGAAGGAGAGGGGGACAGTTGAGGAGGAGCAGCTCTCTCCAGTCTGGAGGGAGGTCATTATCAGGCCATGTTTACCGCAGCACAGAGAACACTGATGTGCTGCTACTGTTTTAACATTTGGAATATAGCATTGCAACCATCACTGCAGGCAAAATAGTTTATGTTCCTCTGTTTGTCTACGTATACATGCGCAGTATGAGTGTGTGTCTCAGCCGACTGAGACAAGACTTAAAAAGGCATTTGCGTTATTTCCTGCATAGAGAGGTGAAGGTCAGCATTTCCCCGGCGAATATCAACATCTTTGCACAAACAGCAGAATAAATACTTTATACGATAAGGTATCGGGAGAATATACTGCAAGAAACATCAGATTTAACAACTAATACGATAGTTGTGGACTCCTAAAACTGTCATTTTCTCTGCAGCAAACAAACAAAAAAGGAGGCTGCAATCAGTTCTCTGGGCTCGAGCAAATATCAAGTTGTTTCAAGAATTTTGTTGACTTGAGCTAATTCATCTGCCCTACTTTGCCTCGTTTAATATAATCATGAATTGCTGGAAAAATTATAGAACAAGTGAACTCTCGCTCATTTAGAGACTATTTTTAGGCCTGGATATGAGAAAGAAATTAAATAAGCAACACATTAATTACATATGATCATTGTCTCAGATGTTTGTCGTTTAACTTTTATTTAACTTTTAAATTATAAATGTTTGGTTTCACATTGTGAGTTCAAACCTTATGAAGGTCTATGACTGCAACAGAAGTGATGCTGACGCAGTGTTTGCAGCGGTCCCACAAACACAGTGTTAACCCTCTACTTTAAATTACGACTGCATGCTATGTAGTACTGTGTATGTTCTATGTTTCAAGTACTTATTATGTTGCATACTTATATGTACTGTGCATACTTATATGTTTACACCGGGGAACAGAGGGAAACGGCATTCCCATCCCATCTATGCTCTGTACATGTTGCATAATTGACAATAAAGTTGACTCTGACTAGAAAGTGCGCAGGTTCACAACCTTGCCAGGAGATCAAGGTCGTTGGTTTGATTCTCTGATCCTCTAGTCCAAGTGACTAAGTGACCTTGGCCACATGATTGATCTTTGTAATGCCAGTGTATGGACATTTGAGACATCCTACAGGACTGATTTCAAGTACTGACGTGATGGTTCCCCCCTGATAATAATTAAGGAGTCGTATGTTACATGTTGTGGATAACTGTAGTTTCTCTGTATCGTCAGTGGACCACTTTTACACATAAAACGTGTGTGTGTGCTAGTGTGTTAATTCTAAATAAAATATGTATATAATCCTAGTTTTAGCCCATGCAGCATTATCATGAAAAAACGGCTCTGTTTTCACATGTGGGCAAAGAAAATAAAAAACTGGAAGCCTCTTACGAATCAAGAACAATAAAGAACAATAAATGTGCAGTTATTTATCTCAGTGGCAAAGATGTTTACAGACCTGCTGTGTCTCTCCTGTATCTACAGACCAGTTAACCCATATTTCATAAACACACAGTGTGACTGAAAATAGCAAAACAAAGTCAAACTATGCCTCATCGCCGGTGTCAAGCGAAGTACGATGGCGTATTTGAATTGGAAATCCGGCAAAGTGACAATAACAACCCCGTGCACCCGCTCGGAAGGCGAGAAGAGGGTTAAACGAACAAAGCCTTGAAAAACAGTCCAATTCTCCAGCTCCTGCCCCGATCCTCGCAGTTACCCCCACAAAGTACACAAGAAAAAAGAAAATAGTATCATGCATATCATTCATTAGCAGCAAATAAAAGAAATTCTCTCTAATAGTGCCCCCGAATCCCAGAGCTCCCAGCACCACAGAGCGAGGAACTAAAGAAACAGCGAGGTGGGGGTGGGAGATGCAAAAGGAAGCCGTCTCCCTCAAGTGCTTGTTAGTCCCAAATTATTACAGCGATGAATAATTTTAAAAATAAATAAGAAAATAAATAAAAAAAGAAACATTTATAGATCTAAGTATTATCAGAGGAGCCGCGGGTCTGTTGCCGAGCTCTCTGGGCCCGTTTGAAATCCGCCTTTGTTTTTCCCTTTGATCTTTAACTGCTAACCTATCCATCGCTTCACCTGATCCCCCCCCCCTGTTAGTGCCTCTTCACCCACTTCTCCTTGTTAAACTTTTCTCAATACGTGGCTCGGCACTGCCCGCACTAAGCGGTGTAATCATAATCGCATCATCATCATCATCACCATCATCATCCTCCTCCTCCGCCTCCTCCTCCTCCTCCTCGTCATCATTAACTTTTCCCTGTTCTTTCACAACAATAATTAACATACTGCACGGGGAGCGAGATTACAGAGACGGCAGAGAGTAAAGGAGGGAGTGCGGAGGAGCGCGGAGCAAACGAGTGGAGGGGAGGAGGAAGAAAGAAAGAGATACATGAGGGGAAGCTGCGACCACTTCCTCTATTCTCGCTTCCTTTCCTCTCATTGCAGTTCCTCTGATTCGCTTCCCTTTCCTCTCCTTGTGTCTCGTGTCTTTTCATCCAATTTCCTTTTCTCATGCTTCATCTCCTTATCCCGTCTTCTCACTCTTCATCTTCTTCCTTCTTCTTTGCTCTCTCCTCTCCTCCAGTGCCCTCTGGACTTAACTTGCACCCCATCTCCTCTTACTTCCCCTTTCTTTCGTCCACTTCTTATGTTTCCTCTTTTCTGTCTTTCTCTAATTTTACTTTCTTGTCATTTTTCTTTCCTCTCATTCTGCCTCCTTGCATCCTTTCACATTTTGCTTCCTCTACTCTTCCTGCCAATGTTATGCCTTTTCTTACTTCCTTCTCTCCTCACTGGTTTCCACTCATCTAATTTCCTTTTTCTCTCATCTAAACTACTCTCCTTTACCTCCCTCTTGTTTCTACTATACTAATTGTTTCAATCTCTCCTCTGTCCTCATTTCCTCTACTCTCATGT
Source organism: Pseudopleuronectes americanus (assembly GCA_038501795.1). Taxonomy (NCBI): domain Eukaryota; kingdom Metazoa; phylum Chordata; class Actinopteri; order Pleuronectiformes; family Pleuronectidae; genus Pseudopleuronectes; species Pseudopleuronectes americanus. The sequence continues at coordinate 15,904,513 of CM076733.1, read as the reverse complement.
CTCTTCTCCTCCTCATCTTGTTTCCTCTTTCATCTCCTCTAATATCATTACCTCTTTTCAGACTTCCTCAACCTTTCTTTTCCTCCATTTTCTCACATTTAGTCCCCATATCTTTTACCTTCTTCCTGATGCACTGCTCTTTATCACTACTTCCCTTTCCTTTCCAATTTCATCTAATTTAGTCTCATCCCATCTGGTTTACTTTTTTCTCTTCTTCCATTTTTTAATTCCGATTTCTTTACCTCTCCCCTCATATCCCTATCTTCTTCTCATCTTTGTTTCCTAGTTTGTTTACTCCTTCCTTCACCTTGTTTTATTAATCCCATCCTGATTTATCTCATCTTGTGTGTCAATCCTTGTTCCCTTTCTTCCTGCTTACTATCCTTTCCTTTTCTCTCATCTCATCTCTTTATCTCCTCTCCTGTTTCCTCTCCTTTCTTCTTCCAGGTTCTTTTTCTTCTTATCTCCTCCTCTGACATTCATCTTTCATCTCATTTCCTTTCCTTGTTTCCTCTCTCTGTTCTTCTATGAACATGTCTCTTCTCATCCACTTTCCTTTCCTTGAAGTTCTTTCCTCTTTTCACCTGGATTTTTCATCTTATCTCATTCCATTCCCTGTGTCTCTCACTTCCTATCCGCATCTCTCCTCTCCTCGTTTCCTCCCCTCTCCTCCTTCCCATCATGCACCACCTCAGGTTTGTGACCTCCGGTGCAGGGATGTCCCAACTCTATGCTTTGTGCCCGTGCTCTGATTTATATTGTAATGAGACTTGTCCCAACATCCCTTCCTCCCTGTACTCTCCCCCACCTGCCCGTCTCCTCCTCAGCCCACTCCCATCTTTTGCCGGTACCCTTCCCCACCCCATCTCCCCCCTTTGCTCCCTGAGCCCCTGAGTGGCTCGCTCGATTCCGTTTCATCACACATCAAACAGGCCTGACGCTCTCCACGCGGGCAGGACCCAGGGAGCGCAACATCTGCACGGGAAGGCAAGCGGGGGTGTGAAGGGGGGGTGGACTCTGGCCTCCGAAAGGGCGGGGTGCACGTCGTGCTACAAGCAGATGTCACTGGGACCTGAACAGCAGGCTGGGGGGGGGGACGCCGCGGGGAAAGGGACCCACCCCTGCAGCCCGGCCCAGGGAGGGGGGAGAGAGGAGATGAACCTGAGTTTCTCCAAACACTCCACCTTTGCTCCCCTTCTCCTCTCCTCACCTCGCAGCCTGGCTCCCCTCCTGCTCCCTCTTGTGATTGAACAATTAGGTAATTAGTCACCTCAGTGCTAATAACCTAATCATTACTTACCTGTTTGTGCTTTCTCTCCTCCATTTCAAAATCTGTGTCCTCCACAGGCGCTCCCCTGAGTCCTGACGTGGAGGTGCAGGGGCAGAGGAGGTGCACAATTACCTTTGTCTGGCTACTCCCCGTGGCACAGAGAGAGAGCCGAGGCTCTGATCCAGACCAACGCAAAGGCCCTTGATAATGGAGACGGAGAGCCTGCTCTTTGGAGAGGGTCAAGATTGCTCTCACATCCATTAACACCACTGCTATTTCATCAGTGCCTCGTTCTGGCAGGCGGGACCTGCAGAGGGACTGTGATCAGCCTCCGTCGAGTGCAGATGCTGACATTTCCCCAGTTAGTGAAAGTGGCAGTTGGGAGCTTCCGCTGTCAATGAGTCATCAAAGGGCTTGTTTGAGAACAGCTGTTGACGTCAGTGCACTGCCACGAGCATTAACCCTAGTCGAGAAGTGAAGTTTTTCCTTTTTTTTTCCAGCCGGGATTGGTGAAGATCCTTTCATCTGCATTGGGGCTACAGGCAGATCTCAAAGTTCACAGAAATGTTATCTGTCATCAAAAAGGAATCCTTTTCTCTTAGAAGAATTTGGAAAAGGTTGAGCAGAAGAGTTAATATTAATAACTGGAATTTTTTTTTGCCTGCTTCAGCATTTACTGAGAATCCCTCCAACTTTATACAGCTACCCAACAAAGCATTCATTAAAAGAATAACAGTGGTTTTTCTTCTTCCTGAGCGCCGCTGGATTCATTTCATTTCAGCGCAGTGTGAAACTCAAGTTCAACTTTTCTAGTGTATTAGTCTTGAGCTAAGTCTATGTTTTCAGACCAGTTCAAGCTGCCACAGAGTCTCAAGAGGGACTTAAAGTTAAAAACATCTACACTGATGACTCTATCTAAAGATGGATGGCCTGACAGCTCCCCAAAAGTGAAGCCAAATAATCGTGATCGCCCCCTGGTGGCTGCAATAAGCCCTACCTCCTCTATGTTAGTGGATGGGACAAGGACCAAACTATCAAAACACATTAAATAAATCTTTTACAAATATCAATTCGTCATTTTATGTAGTTATTATGATACAGATGTTTGCTTTTGTTTCTGATAAGTTTGATTTTTATTAGTTATTCAATGAAAATAATGGTGAAACCTTATGATTGACAGTAGGTTACACCTGCAGATTTAATCAATGAATCGGACAGGGCTGAAACCGAGGAGGATGACGACCTTGGTCAAATTGGGTTTGGGAGTTCGATAATAAACCCCAAACAAAAAGACCCCACTACTAAAATAATTTTCAAATGTTTTTATAGGAAGAGAAAAGATATCAAAGAGATTTTGATACAAAAATACTACGATACTGTTTGACATATTTGTCTCCGCAAAAATGAACAATTAACACTGGAGCACAATTTTTAAACCTGTACTTTTCATTTCAAGGGAACTTTGAACTTGTAGCATTTGTCAAATCTCCTCAAAGTTTCAGCGGCGAAGAAAAAACATCTTCTCATCTTTGCCACAAATTCACCCTCATCCATTCCTCATGAAGTAGTCTCATGTTTTAGGTTGGTGGAGTTTGGGTTCCCTGCTGTGCTCGCAGCGACAGCCGTCATGTCATCCTCTTTATAATTCAGATTTCTCGGAGCCAAACATCTGTTTTTTTCGTGGCAGATTGAATCAGAGCCTCGGTCCTGACTCCTGACACTCAAATGTCACGTTGAAGGACAGAGGTCTTGAATTATGGCAGAAACACATTAAGGCAGGTTGATGTTGTTATTGTAATCCCCTGTAGACCAATGAACAATTTCACAAGACTACTTTTTAAGTGCACTGTGGGGGTCGTATAGACGGAGATATTCTCGTAGTGTGCATCCGTACTTGTATATAAATTAATTTTTACAATGAATAAAACATCCAGACTTCATGCGCAGGGAGTTTTAACTATGGAGACAAACGTCAAAGCACAGAGAGAAGAAATTAATCGTTGCAGCCAGTAACAATATTTTTCCTCTGTAACAAACTGCTGCAAATGGATTTCAGGAGCAAGTGCGTGGTAGGCAGCAGCCTTTATTAGACAGGGCTGAATGCATTGCTTTAGCCTGACAGGGAAGTCGGTGCACTTTATCACAGTCCGGGTAATGAGAGATAACTTCTCGGCGTCTGCAGGAAGCGAGTCCGGCACCACAACCCCCATGCATTTATTATCAGCCGCAATTACTCAGAGCTTGTTGATATTTCCTTTGCGTTTCATTTGGGAACATTTGCATCGGATAACCAGAGGCCTGCTGTAGGGCTAACTGAGCCGAGCTGCAGTAAATTATAGGTCTCCAGCTGTCCGACAGCATATCGGAGGATTTGCTAATGGCCGGGCTGCAGCACGAGAGGGTCAGCCGGTTCTTTGTGACGTCTGGGCTGTTGTCACGTCTCCTGGTTTATTCAGTCCAACAATTTGTGGGTCAAAACTTGGTGTCAGCTCGTGATACAATCATAAGAAACACACAGCAGGCTCAGTTACATGCGTCTGCTTGCTTGTTAGCAACTCAAAAACTTCTTAGGTTTTGAAAAGAGATTTTTGTTCATCGTGAGTTGATATAATAACATTTTCACAATTTCCACAAGGTCCAGAACTTTGACACCAGAGCAGGAACTTTGGATTCAACCACCAACCATGAAATGAATGGACAACCCTGAATCCTAATATCAAAATATTCATCCAGTTCAAAACAAATTGGTCCAGTTCGCATCATACATGTACAATAAGTTAAAGAATAAATGGACTGTATTTATTTAGCACTTTTTGCCTTATTGACGAGTAAAAGCTCTTTAGATTAAAAGCCACACTCACCTATTCACACACACATTCATGTAACACTTCTAAACACCGGTACTCCATTCACACACTGCCGGCCTCACTCTCTGGGGCAATTTGGGATTAAGTATCTTGCCACTTCGGCCTGGAGGAACCAGGGATCAAACCACCACCCTTCTGGCTGGTGGCTGACCCGCTCTCCCCCCTGAGCCACAACCGCAAAACAGCACATAGCAAAGTAGCAGGATACACAGCATGTTTCTACTACACACAATTTGATACATGTTTTGCAGTACTTAAATACAAAGTATCCAGAATTATACACTATATCAATATATATAATTAATGAGACCATTGCTAAATGAGCTTTTGTGTGTGTGTGTGTGTTGCTGTATTGTCTCTGTGAAACACTATCACACACATCCTCTCATCACTTTTAATTAGCTGCAGTTCTGCTCAATTAATGCTGCAGAGCTGAGGTGGAGATGAAGGGATGAGTTTCAGTCTCTCTCTGACAGCTCAGGTTAGATCAGGCCTGATTGACAGGCAGCCTTCTACCCTGATCAAGGTGCAGAGACCAGGGCAGCTGCTTCCTGGTGTTTCGGATTTGTCGTAATTGACAGGTGCAGGGAGACGTTCGGGGGGTCCTGGTGGAGCTCTGCTCCGTTTATGCAGATTAACACGTCAAAAGTACAAATGAATAAATAAACTGGTAAGCACGAATCAGGCATTTAGCCTGAGGGGATGCCATGATTACTAGATTAAACAAAGTGACTAATCACAAAAACAATCCGCCTCAGAAGTGGAGGAAGTCAATAGACGCCAAAGCTTGGGGGTAAAAAGCTAAGTCATCTTAATTATTCAGCTATAGGCAAACAAAGATAGGAATTCATGATTAATTCAGCAATGACAGATGAAAAATAAAAATATATGAAGAGATACTGTAGTTTGGATGAAAGAGAATGTGCCCGGGTAGCCACATTATTCAAATGACGACATACAGGAGATTATGATGTTTTTGACAATGGACATTTTTTAAATTCAAATGAAATATTCAGATTTGTGGACAGGATCAAAGAAGTGGCACAAATTCCCAAAGCAGCCCGGGCACCAGAGGTAGAGGCCCCATGGGAATTCTTTGGGTCAGCATAAAGAAGAAGGTGAAATAACAGATAAAGAACAAACGCTGCACACGTGAGCTGTTTTGACACTAAAAAGAAAATCCTGGTTCCTTTGAAACCCAAATGAGCTGATGTGAGGTCCTCGTTCAAAACACACAACCAAGCCACTGCCCATGGATCCAGTGCTCAGATGTGTCAGTGTCTTTTCGGGGGTGTTTCTTTAATACGGAGCCGAGTTGACCCGAGCAGCCGTAACCTCAGCTTGAACTTCCTTCATGTCTGGACACAACTCAGCAGCAAACACATCGCTTCTCTTAAATTGGCCTTAAAAGCGCCCCCTGGTTTCTGGACTCCTCTCTACGTGCCGCGGACACCAGCCTCCTTTGACCTTCGGACCAAGCTGCGGCCTGAACCTCGCTTATTGATTTTTCTAACTATCTGTTTACTCCTCGTCTGCACACTTTCCCAGCTGCTTGGAGAGCATCGCGTGCCCCGAGGCGATCAGCAGGGCTCAGCTTGTTCCAGTCTTTGATCATCGTTCAGCCAGCGGATTAACATATGCACACTCTCTTCCTCTCTTTGTCGCTGAGCTTGATAATAAATCTACGGCCCTCTTCTATCTATCTCATCTCTCTCTCCTCCTCTCTCTCTCTCTCTTGCTTCAATAGGGGACAAGCCGTGAATCAATCACCCCCGCTTTACGCCTCGTGTCCGACATGGATGCAAATCACAGAAGGATCTGTGGGTAAAGCTCTGCTTATTAAAACCCGATGCCTGACTCATTACAACCCGCTCATGCACACGCCTGTCGCCAAGACGAACAGCAGGTAGCACGTGTGAAATACAGCAACATTGGATGAGACAAAACACGGAAAGACGAGATTAGCCGATTTCCGCGACTATTATCTCAACGGAGGCCGGAATTAAGCCTCACCCACTTTGCCAAAACTAAAAGAGAATCGAAGGCTAATGAAGTTAATCACCGCGGCATTGTGGGAGGTTACAGCCTCGTCTAAACAGGGGCTTAATCTGAGGGAAACCGTGGTGCCGAAGCTCACCTCCGTACCTGCCCTCGCTGTGCAGTAAGTGTACTAATTAAGGTTGGTTCGAGTCTGCAGCCACCCCAGTTAGCTCACTTAAAGGGCCAAGGCTTCTGGGGTTTGGAACAACATCCACAACGACTCTGCAAGTAGGACACCGAGCAACCGAGTGTGAGAATGAGCAAGAAAACAGAGTGTGTGTGTTTTTCCAGGTAGATAAGTCACTTCTCTTAAAACGCAACCAATGTGCTTTCTCTAAATGGCCACCGCTGGGACACGCCCTCGCTCCCCGTTGCTGTTCTTATTTATTATGACCTAATTATATCAGCGTGTCAGCGAACGCACCCGGCTCCTTGCCCTAAATGCCACAACGCTCTCTCGTCTGAGCTCGCACTCGCAGACCTTACGTTTGCAAGCCGTGTACCATTTAACCACGGCTTCTCGAGGCACGCAGGGTTGTTAAAGCCTGTTCTCGCTCTTTTTCTTTTTTTTTCAACCCTGCTCATCCCATCAGGAATGCAACGAACGAGGCAGAGGAGCACACGCCGTGAATAAAAATACAGTAACAACATGAGTCCAGGACTGGCAGGAGGAGGAGGAGAGAGCGTGGATGAGTTCCCCTCCTCATCATCAGCGTGTCGGCCCGAGCAGGCCTGCGAGGAGCTGGAGCTGGGGCCCTATTAAAAAAAACAGAAGCCCAGCTTGCTGGAAAAGATCCGTCCTCTCACCTCGGAAAAACAACAACCCCGCTCGCCCCCGACAGCGAGACAATCAGCCGTGCACTGCTCAGGGTGAGACGGCGGTGACCCGGCATGCCAAGATGAGGCCGGTTCTACACACTGATGAGCGCTTTCACAGACATCAAACGGGGGGCGCCACAGACCTCCTCACGACCTGCCTGTGCTGCCCTGTCTCCTGCTATCTGCTTTTATTTGAGGTTGATACGGGCAGACGGATCGGCAAATATCGATCACGGCGCGCTTGGTAAAATTCTCCCTCCAGGTTTGAAAGGTGATTACAGGCCCTGGACCCAGCTGATGCAGACCGGGTGTGTGTGTGTGTGCACATTTACAGCTTGTGTTTTTCCTACCCCACCTGTCAGACAGGCCAAGGAGAGCAGCCCTATATTCTTTGGTTCGAGTGTCTCCAATCATCTGCAGAAGAGAGACATCTTTTTTTTAAAAAACCCATCCAGACAGAGACAGGCAGGCGGGCGGGCAGGCACACTGTACAACACAGAAAATAGGTTATAAAGCGTGGAGAATAATGCATGTGAATCCTAATCATCGAAATTCAAATGATTTGGATGCATCCCCAACCAGCCCTCCTCTCCTTGTCTGCCTTCTGTCGAGGCCTCAGAACTCACCAATAGGATCGGAGAGGAACAGGCTGCAGATTCAGAGGGCTTGCATTAGGAATGGCCCGTTATTAATTAAGCTTGTGGGGAAGAGTTTTTTGACAGCGGCTCCCGAGGCGGCAAGCGGTGTGGATCTTGGCGCTGACCTGGCCCAGCAGGGGTAGGAGCTGAGTCTTTGAGGTGGTGATGGTGTGGGTAGTGGGGTAGAATGGGCGGGTGGGCGGGAGAGAAAGAGAAGGAGGGAAGAGGGGTGGGGGTGGCGGCAGCGGTGGCGGTGGTGGGGGTGGGGGGGGTGTTGAGGGGGGGGGGCTGGCTCCATGCCGACAGCCAAGCCTGCCACGTCTGCATGCCCGCTTTGAAGTGTCACCTTGAGGGAAGAGCCGATGGCCGGGAAGCCGGGAGGGCGGGAGCCGCGGAGAGGAGTGGCACGGTTGGCATTGCCAGACACGGCGCTTTAATATTGCATGGGCTCCCGTCCATCTCTGTACACACTCAGGACATTTCCTTCTGCTTGATTTAGTTTGAAAGTAGATCTTTGTTTTTTTTTCCTCTCCCCTCCTCTCTCGCCAGGCTGTGGCTCAACACCTGTGCTGGTTTTGTGCTCGTTCTTCGCTGAACAAATGTCAAGCTCTGCAGTCAGAGGAACTTTAACAACTCCCTGCATTATGAAACTTGACAGTGTTGCATTCCGCCTGCTGAGTGATGCAGAGCGGATGCATATGGCCTCAAAAACGCCTTCAATTATTACGATGCAAAAAGTCATGTCCAGCGTCGTGAGTCACTGCCCTCAACTCGTTTATAGATGGAAATATTTGCATGTTTTCTGCAGGATTTGAGAATGTTTGCACGATTCCATGTTTTCTCTCCTTTGTTGAAGGTGAAAAATGAAACCTAGTATAAATAAAAGATTATTCCGAGTGATTTTACTGCATAAATGTTTTATAATTGCAGAACTTTGACTCCTTCTCACCTTCTACCTTTGTGTATCTTGAAACAAAAAAGAATAAGATGAAATCTGATATTGTAAAATGTATGAGACAAGTTGATGAACATTGAAAACCAACAACACTCTCCTCACTTTAAATAATAATAATGTCCCCTGCTGGTAAACGTGACTTGCTAAGCGAGAATGAATCAGAATTAAAAAGGAAAACACTCTTAAATCGATAATCACATGCAGCATTGGCCGACTTTCTGCAAAAAATCCAAGCACGATCCAGTCTGGTGCTAATTGCTAATGTTGCTTCATCACTTGCTCAAATGGCGTCTTCCTTGAGGAGAACCCACCGGGGGACCGAACTTAAACTTTCACTATCTTCTCTCCAGTCGCGCTGCGTTTCGCCGCGACCTGCTGCCAGCTCGGCTTCAGAGCGCGGCGGGGAATCAAACATGGCGTTAGTTTGAGGAGTTTATCAACAGAGGCTGCAGGAAGGAGGTGTTTTGAAGTGAGGGGAAAAACGCGTTTAAAAAAAAACACACTCACACTGCTACGCACTTTCTACCCACTTTAACAACCGTCCCAGTTCACAAATAGCAGCTTTAACTCCCCTGATTAGCGCTGACATATGCAGGCTTTCATCTCTCCCTCCATCTTGTTTTTTTAATCAGATTAACCCAAACGGGCATCCTTTAATGGCCTCTTTTTTAGGGAAAGCTGAAAGAAGAGGAGATAATTAAAATAATTAAACCGCTGGGACCGGCCTGTGCGCGCTCCTCTTTTCTTTCTCGCCTTTAAGTTTCGATTCTGCCTTGCTTACTGATTCGAGCGGCACAGAGAGAGAAAGACTCATCATCCTCACTTAATTGCATTAAGTTGACTCTCGGAGGTCCAATTTTTTTTCCCTCCAAAACTAGCAGCCAATGTAGGATCTGATCTTTAGGTGCATGTCAGCCATCTAAATGTGGAAGCAGAGGGGGGAGGGCATGTTTCTAAACAGCCTTTATGGAGCATATTTATTTAGTCAGCGAGTGTATTTTGCATAAGGCCGAAGATAAAATAGCAGAGAAAAAAGTATCCTCTTTAATGATTATTTATTCATGGACTTTTAAGCTTTTAATGAGGACAAATGAAGCCGTTTTCCAGAGTGTCAGTATGTAGTATGCTTACCAAAAATATTCTTGTTTAGCATTATCTCTTGCACTGCGTCCGCAAGGAATAAACACTAACATTTAAATATAACTAGGATTTTGGAGCAAGACTTTGAAGCAATCAGTTTGTCTTGATCTTGCATGAATAGAGAATTTCCCCACAAGTTCTGATCAGACCCAGCGATGATGATGATGATGATGAGGAGGATGATGATGATGATTTATTCATTTTCAGTTATCCTAATTGGAGTTAAGTTGGAGAGAATTCATTGATGAAGATTGGATTGAAATAAAAGGGAGTTTGGGTAATTTTTTCGGGTTAAATTGATAAACTTAATTCAAGCAACTTCATCAGTCAATGACCCCCGTGAACCTGACAAATAAATGCTCCTTTATATCAATTATTCACCAATATATTCTCATTCATATGAATCACATGTGTCGTACGTTTGTAACTTCAACACCGACAACCGCAAAGAAGGGGAAAGAAAGTAGGCTATACGGCAGCATCTGAGTTATCTTCCGCATTATAGGTGTACATATCTTGAATATTATAATTACACATCTTCAGATGAATTCAAACTTTACTTCCTGTCAAAAATAATCTAATGAATTTCTTGTATGAGGATTTTACTGAGAGCACGAGCCCCGACATCCTCCTCAGAGCGCAGCCCCGAACTTTACACAAGCTGGGATGTGTCTTTCCCCCCCTCATGCACTTTCGCTTCATTCAGATCATTTTCACAGGGCTTCATTTCAAGTTGGCACAAAAAGAGAGAGGGAAGAATCCCTTTGCTGGAAATACTTAAGATTTATATTTAAACTTTCATGGAATCTTTGAGAACATTGAGGAGCAATTTCACATTTGCACTGACATCTAATTTCTCAAGTAGAGTCTGAAAGCACAAATTGCCAAGGATTCCCTATGTGCCCAATTATCCTGCATCAATTTCCTTGACCCTGCGGAATGCTGGTAAATTAATCATAGCACTTTTTTTCTTTTTTTTTCTTGAAATACATATGCACACGTTTGATAAACTAATCATACTTGGTCGGTTATGCTCACAAAAAATGATTCAGTCCCTAAAGTGGGATGAGAGTTAGCAGCAAGGCCCCGGGAATAGGGAGCTGATAAAACATACGTCGTCACGTGCTCACGCACAAAAACAATAAAACATGTGCACGAGAGAAAGTCAAACACAAAAATCACGAAATAAAGTTAAAGCTAAAGATTCAAAGTTTTCGAATTTGAAGTTTCTTCTTTTTTATTTCTATTTCAGAAAATAGTAAAATCAAATCCATCAATTAATCAATGTGACGGATTCAATTATTGATTAAATATAAATCAATATGGATGAATGTTTATAGTCTATATTTATATTGCTGGTTTGACTTTTTATTATTTTTCGATAGTCTTGATGTTGTATTAATTTAATCAAGTAAAGTGAAATGTTACAAAAAAAAAGAAATATATGCAGACTGGAGGGAAACAAATCACATAATGACATTTCATCAATATCATCAATACCACGGTTGTGTGTTGACCTTAGCAGCACCATTAACAGCCTAAGGATGTGAATCATCTCCACCCATTAGCTGTGTAACACCACATTTACCAGGATGACTTACCTGTTGATCCCAACATGGCTGCAGAGCCGGCTGCACTTTTCTGGAGCAGCAGTGTCCTCTGGTGGGAAAGAGCAGAGGAGATCGAATCAAACACAGAAGACGCCACAACAGGGAAATTACCATTAACAAAGAGAGATAATCACCTGGGAATGGGCGGTTTGGTAGAAATTAGAGACAATACATTAAACAAAAATACAGACAAAGTAAAACATTGCTATTAAAAACATTGCAAACACTAACTTGAGAAACAATTCTTATAATTAATGAAAATCTGAGCTGGAAAATGTACATGTCTAAACTGTAACATTACAAATATACTGTATATGTTAAATTGTGTAATATATTATTATAAAATTACAAAATGTATATACAATAGATTGCCCAAACCTTTAATATATTGCATATATATGTGTGTTACATTTTACGATGTTATAATATATACTATACAATTTGATTTTAAAACTACCCAAATCCCAATTGTGAATGTAATAGCTTAAATTAAATTTACAAAATAATGCATGAAAATATATGAAAATAAGGACAGTGTCATATTTACCGTAAATGACCCAAACCCTTGATGTACAAGCCTAAATTCAAATTTATAAAATATTACATTGCAGAAAAGCAATCCTTAAATTGTGTAATTTATTATGAAAGTTACTTCTCCACTGAATACCACCGTCAACAGCTCCACACCAAAAGATGAATTTTAAGTTGTGTCTAAAACTGTTAAATCTTCAAACAATGAAAAAGTTCTTTCACATTCTTTCTATATCAAAAGACTAATTTACTTAACTTCACTTAATTTAGAGACGACTGACGAAACAAGTGTGTCCACTCACTTTCCATTTCCAATCCACCTGCCAGCACAAAGTTCAGCTCCGTAACTCTCTGTAAAGTCACAACTTATACTTTGACTCGTGTTATATTGAAAACAACCTAACACTTGTTATTTTAAGAGGTGCTGTTTGGTGGACTTACCTTTGGTGTCCTTTCTGTTTCCACTTGGGGGGGTGGGGGGGTTGCTATGCTAAGCTAACTGTTTTACTGGGTCCAGCACATAGACGGTTTATAAAAAAATGGCCGACATGTCTCCACTTCGTCCCGCTGAAGCTAAAATATCCAAGAAATTCGGTGAGCAAAAGTCCCGCCTTTGCACTCGCTCGACCAATCAGGGCTCTGGTCTCAGCTGTCAATCATGACGTTTCGCCTCGTTTAATTTGCAGCAGAGATAAGTGACTCAAAAGCAAACACCAGAAAAACAGAAATAAGGAATAATACAGAAATTATTTCATGTTTACTTTTACTTTTAAATTTGATCCATGTCCCAACCACCAACATGGAGGAGACTGGGTTTCTCACCTTTAGGCGATGGCAACCAACCACCAGGGGGCAATTGAGTTTATATAATATCTATATAGTACAGCCTCTAGCTTTATATGTAATAACTTTATTTGTATAGCAACTATCTAGGTTAAACAAGGTTAGCTAATGTAGCTATTCTTTCATGAGCAGCTCCATAGCGACAACAATTATAATTGTATATTTTATATAACGTTTAACTTGTTGGTTTACATTAACTTCACTTTACAATTTGTAATAAATTAGTCTTGTTCCTGACATAATAATAATAGTAATAATAGTAGAAGAAGCATTTAATGCCGATTTAATTGTCAAACTATACATTTTAAGGCAAAGTTAAGAATTTATACAACATTTTTTTGATTTCTGTCAACCTGCTCAATAAATCCCATTATATAAAACACACCAGCTGTATTTGAGCGTAACATATTCAAATGTGTGTCGATTTTAGTTAACGCTAAAAGAATGAAAAGTAGGATATCCTCAAATTTTATGCGGGAAAAAGGTGAATTTGTCATCAAAAACAAAGAGACAACTGAATTAACTCTAATTGTTTCAGCTCTTGGGGTAATTTACGTGTTCGTTCCATCACACCTAATGTGAATATAAAACTCTTCATCTTCAATATCTGAAAATGTTGCGACAAAACAAACTTAGCTAATTGTTCATAATGACGTTGAGCAGCATTCAGCAGCAGAAACAGAAGCAGAACTCAAGGGTTGTAGTGCAAAACATTGAAGACGATCTTTATTGTTCACAGTTAAACACAAGCCACTGCTTTAAGAACTTCCTTTTTTGCCGTTTTTGTCCCAGGCTCTCCGGCTCCGGTCAGAGTCCTGGTTCCTTCACTTTGTGCTGATTGTACCTTCTGTCTTGATTTGCTGTTGTTACTACGGTTGGCGTTTAAAGTGGATTGTTGAACATGCTTTAGATAGCGAGGCAGAAGGAAATGACAGCAGGAGCTCCCCGTGGACAACAGGATTTAGACGTCTTTGAAAAGAGGGAGTTTAGGCCTGATACTTAATCTGTGTGTGTGTCTCAGTTGTTACACAGCACGTGAGGAACACCACTTCTTGGAGATATTTGGATCCAGTCAGATTACAAATGTTTCCTCACCAAAGAAAACCTTTAGCTTGGGTTTGTGTTGCGTCTCTGGTCTCGTTCAAATTTTGGATATGTAGTGGTGGGCACACCTCTTGGGTGGCGGAATAAAAAGGAAAAGGTACAACACAATTTGGAATTCTTATGCATAAAATGTCATCAGTTCCTTCATTTCATTCACTTTCCTCATCTTTTCCGACACAGGAGAAACAACACAACGCCGTTTACCTGCGACCTCGCACGCACCCTCTCAAAACAAAACACACTTCGACGTAGTTTGGGAAAAAAAGTGAAGTCGGTCCAGCAGCAACGACGTCACAGTTCAAGGTTTCCCCCTGAGTAACACATACACACACACACACGCACACACACTCTACGCATCGATCACTTCCATCGCCCCGCTGTAACACTCGCAAAAAAAACCTAAACACGACTCAAGTCTGTCTTTAATTCAAAGATCGAAGAAAATGTAACAAGGTCTGATTTAAAGTTTCTATTTGGAAAATCCTGCAGTTTTATTTAACAGCAGAGGATTTTAGGTTTTATTGGTCCAATTTGTTAGATACAGTCTCTGAGGATTCTGCATCTGATAAATATGACAAAATAGGTGAAAGGGAACTTTGTCGCAGATTTCTCAAAATATGGACATCGACACAACTGGAGCCGATTTGGAAAAGTTTCTAATTTGGTTGATCGTTACATCTCAGGCTTATAGTATCACATCGTGTTCGTCTTGGTCTCATGATCCAACTCATAAGTTTAGCATCCTCACTGGTAACATTGCAACTCAGTCTTCCTGTCCCCTCCTCAAACAAACATTCTTCAGGGGAATGAATCAGTATAAATAAAAAAGAAAAAGAAACGGTGATCCTGCTGTCCACTCAGAGGAATGGATCAAATAACACTGAATTGTGGAGAGTAGCAGACACGTTACTCTTGCTGATTTTGTAGCTCTTCTCCATTTTCAAACCTAAGTCCGTCCTCATCCGCTTTCCATCCCGGCTCAGTACTATGTCTCTTAACTGTGCTCGTGATGCGTTTCATTGTAGTCCATGATCTTTAGATGCTGTTGCCGGGGGCGCCCTGACCCTGCCTGGACCCGCCCTACACCGGGCCCGGCCCCTGCCTTCTTGCGGGGGCTTTCCTGGCTGGAGGCCCGCTGCTTGGGCTCAGATGGGGGCTGCTTGGTGGGCACCGTGAGCGGGGTGGCAGGAGCTGGCATTGGAGGAGGAGCTGGAAGGGGGCAGGGAGCGGGGTTGACGGGAGCAATATAATCTGGGCAGGGTGGCTCCACACACATCTCAGTCTTCAGCCCGTGGGCGAGGCCCGCGAGGCGCGGAGGCGGCGGCTGCTCCTCCTCGTCGTCGCACTGGCTCTCGCTCTTGTTGCGGAACAGCTCGCGTGCCCTCATGCCCAGGAAGCTCTTGGCACTCGGGTAGGAGCCCACAGTGAGGGGCGCGTCGGCGGGGGGCAGGGGCGCAAGCGGGTTGACGTGGGGACAGGACAGCGAGGGCTCCACCAGTAGGGGCGGGGCCAGGTCCTGGCTGCCATTGATGGAGTTGGCTGATGACTTGGAAGAGTGGCTCGCCTTTGGTTGCCCTGGCGATAAAGTGCTGCCGTTGCCCCGAGGGGAGTCGTGCGGTGTTTTACTGGGCGCCGCCTCGTTGGTGTGACTTTTACTTGGTCCATCTGGCACCGGGACACTGTGGAGAGGGAAATATTGATGTGTTAAGGGAGATAATTGCTCTGTCAAGATGTTTAGAGCTGTAAAGGCGTGTGAAGGCATGACGTCCAAAAACAACGTGTTGATGTTGGGTCCATGCATATGTGTTAGAATCCACTACTGTAGAAACATGGCTGTGCAACATGCAGATAGAACGAGGTGACAACGATTCTTAGTTTCGGACATATAGACTAACGTTAAAACATTAATTTATATATTTCATTCATTCTATTTTCTGCCAATAGTGGTTCAAAGGTTCAGCGTTCAAAGGCCATGTTGATAAAAATGTCTTAAAGTTTTGTTATGTTTGTGTGATTATGTGTCTGTGAGATCTGAGTCTGACCTGGTGTCAGCAAGAGCGTGTGGGTCAGCTCTGCCCCCTGGTGGCAAGCTGGCAGCAGTGCTGGCTGGAGCTTCCATCTCCACTCGGCTGTAGAGCTGCAGGAGTTCTGTCTGCAGCAGCTGAGTGATTCTCCTCTGAGCCTGATGTCTGCTGTCTGAGGCCTGCAGCTCCGACCTGCACACAGAGAGACGACACCGGGTTCGAGGAAACAGAAGAGAAGAGGGGGAAAGAAAACACGAGAACAGAGGCGGTTACAAATCAAGCCAAGGGGGAAGGAGGTGATAGATTGAACAAACAGGCACAGAGACAGGTGACTGATTTCCAGCATGTTTACACAGGAGGTTTGTATCTGCCTCTTTAAATACAAACACAATTACGTTGTGTTGGATTTAATTAGACAACAGATTAATTGGAACAGGTTTACAGGCGTTGCTATCGTGCCGATGAACTTCAACTGAAGAGGCCTCCAGGAAACCAAACTCACTTTGCCTGACATTTCACATCCTCCAGGAACTTCTTCTGCTCGGCGATGAGGTGTTCCTTCTTGGAGAGGTGCGTCTCCAGCTCGCCGACTCTCTGTTGCGCCGCCTCCATCTTCTGACCCTGAACCAACAAACTCTGCCTCAGCGTCTCCACCTCCTTCCCGTAAGAGGCCTGCAGCATCCGGGCCTCCTGGAGCGATGGGTCATTGTCAAGAGGAGCAGGAGGAGCAGGAGGGAGGAAGAAAAACACGAGATGATGAAAGATGCATGAGGAACTTTACGGATACTTTTATTGTGATTCTAAAGAGAATGAATCTTGGACCTAAATCATGTTCACTTAAATTGTTTTCTACGATTGTAGCAGGGATGCAAACCAATGAAGGGTGATTCAATTAGCAGCATTAACTGAACCTGCCAAAACACACAATTGAACAACAATAGTTTCTCTTATTTATGAGAAACAAACACAAACCTCTGAGTATGAGAGTGTATCCTGAAGCTGAAGTTCAGATGAAGCTAGCTCCCTGCCTGAGATAAAATCGCCTCAGTCGTTTTGTCTTGACGCCCAACAAACCCAATTAGTTTCCCCTTTTTTCCCCCACAGTACGTCTTCCCTGCATTTCACTGATTCCGACTCACACACACTTGCACTGTACCTTTGCGTTATCGCCACCGCTGTGGTGTAGCTCCTGCATGGACAGCTTATGTGCCTCCCCGAGGAGCAGCAGCTGCTTGTTCAGGAAGCTCATCTGCTGCTGGGTGCTCTCGCTGTTGCTCAGCTGAAGGACACACGAGACAAACAATGACGACGGAGGGCAAAACAGCGATTATGCTACAAATACCTGTCCACAAATATCTGGGTTATACTTCAGAAGATGATTTAGTAGATAATCATCTATAAAACCATCAGAGACTCAACAAGAGTTGTGCAGATGCTTCAACATCACCAGAAGAAGCTCATTAGGGTTTTTGACAGAATTCACTATGAGGTTGTTTAAAAGAGGAATGTTTAACTCTACAGCTGCTATGTGACAATTATCTTATCTATCCCATCTTCACTGGCAGCTAAAGCGATACCACAAATTGTATTCATGTTGTCCGCATTCCATGAATTAGGATTTCTACTCGACTCTGTGGTTGCTGTCTGATTTGAAATGCCCGTTTCCTGAATCAAGGGCTCCTTGTTTGTCGGGACTTCGGTTCAGTCTGGGTCACAGGAGCAAAACAGAGCTGTAAAAACCCCGGGAGGCAGAATAACACCCAGATCCCCAACGTCACTGACCTAAAAATAGAGGGCGAGAGATGACATTTCCAAGGCAACTGAGCCCCGGGACAGACTACAGAGAGGTGACGGGACAAGGGTGGGAAGGAGGGGTGTGTGTGTGTGTGTGTGTGTGTGTGTCTTTGTAACCCCCTGCATGTCTGACCCAACTGTCTGGCACTGCTCTTACTGTCCTTCCCAGTGCTTCCATTTAGAAAACAGGAGGGAGGGAAAATAAATCTGTGGATGAGCCTGAAGAGCAGAGCTTGAAGCCTCTCGCTGATTTAACATAAATCTACGTTTAAAACACCTGCCAAAATAATATCAAACAAAAATGTGGATAAAGACCTTCTGTGTAAAAAGCTGAATTTTGCTTTTAAGGTACCGACAAAGAAAGCATGAAGGCAGTTTTACCTTGATGGCCGTCTGGTTGAGGAGGTGACCGGTGTGACACACTTTGTTGTTGGCTCTCTGAAGCTCCGCCTCCAGGTCATCCATCCTTTTCTGACCCTCCTGCAACTTACTCTGGAGACACAAGACAGTTTCAGATTAAAGACGCATTTCTACTAGATAAGTGTACTGTTATTTGTCCACATCGTGTGTGTGTTATGGTGTGTGTGTACCTGGAGCTCCTGATTCTTGGTGTAGTAGTCGTCTCGGCCCTGCTGCAGCTGCCTGATCTGACTGTGGAGCCTGGTCACCACAGTCTCCCTGTCATCCCACAGCTGCCTGTACCGTTGCTGCTCCACCTGCAGACTCTCCCTCAGAGACAAGATGTCCACACTCTGCAGGTTCAGCTGGTCCTTCTGGGGACACACACACACACACACACACACAAACACACACACACACACGCATAGACACAAACAAGTTCAGTACAAAATGTGCGTGAGATTATAAATATCGAAATGTTTAGGGCAGTTTGCAACAGTCTGTGCCACAAGTTTTTGTGAGAATAGCAATGAACTCACAAAAAGAGGCACACACACACATTTTTCTCCACAATACTAAATCAGCGTGCAACATTTCTGCAGAAAATTAATAAGTCTTCCAGTTGATTGCTGCATGAATGTGCCAGCGATCCTCCCCCTTGTTTATGTTTCCTTCCAGACAACACAACCCTCATGACTTCTTTGTGACCATCACTCGTTGAAAACATAATCTTTCTGAATAGGCGCAAACAAAACAGCTTCAGTTAAATTTCCTCGGCGACAAGCTGCAGATGAGACCTGACGGCAGAAGAGATTTGACAGCTGGAGTCATGAAGTGGCACAAATGCCTCTGCGATCAGTAGAAACCTCTAAAGCTCTTTCTCCTCATGCTGATCAAAATGCAAAGAGGTTACTGAAGAATAAAACCTGCAAACACTGTGGTCTAATTGTTCTGTGGTTCTGCATCTGAAGAAACAAAGACTACTACACACCTTTTGTCTAATTCAAGCACAGTTGGTATTTATAAGTCCTGTAATTTGAAAGGTGCTTAAAAGGGCAAATCAGTGATAATGAGTTTCGACCTCACCATAGCATTGTTCTGCTCCTCCAGTGCAGTGGCGTTGATGATGCGTCGGAGGAGGCGTCGGTTGCGCACGGCGTGCTGCTCCCTCTTGTAGCGCTCGTACAGCAGCTGGTTGTGCAGCAGGAGCAGCTGGCTGCGCAGCGTGTGAAGCTCGTCCAGCGGAGCAGAGCCTGGGGAGGCCATGATAATAATAACGTAATTAACACGGCCACACACACATACTCCCAGGAAATGGGATCAATTATCATTCAAGTGTGGGACGCCCAAAATAGCACAGTTAATGTTGTGTCAATATAAGTGAAGAAATTACTGTACATAAACGTGTGATATATAATAACAGCTCTGTGATCAGTTGTTCGACTCTGTTGTTGAACTTTAAAATAGATTTGCTGATTAGTCACACATACACACAAACACAATTTGACAATATATTTAAAATGTGTAAAATGCTGTTCAATCAAGATTAAAAAACAAAAATCATAAAATTCTCCAAAATAATTTTAGATAAACAGCATAATTTTGTTATGATGTATACATGGAAAGAGAGCAGAGAAAAAATTATTCACTGGAGAATCAGATCAGTCAGGAGAAAAGACAGAAGCTTTGTTTTAGGTGTTGTAAAAAAACACCAGGGGAGATGATTCAATTCCAGAGTTGTTATTACTAGTTGGCAAAATCACAGTGTTTCTATTTTGTCTCAAACTGCAGCTGGAGAAAATCAGATTCCTGCTCTGGGAGACCGAGTGATGAAGAAATCTCCAAACAGCAAAACACATCTCAGTTTCTGACCTGATCCGTGATCTGCATGACTGTGGGAACACTGTGTTCTGAATAACCTCGGCTTAAACAGATTCCCTGTCCGGCCTGGCAGCATTTTCACTTGCTGTTTATGTCTCAAGAGCTTGTGATGAATACCTAGTCATGCCTAAATAATGCTCCATCTGCAGCCTCTATAATAGCCTCTTTTATCAGTGTGCAACAGTGTTGCTGTGTTAGTGCTTTACCTCCAAAGTGCGTCCAGTCAGCTGACTTACTTGGCAAAGGTAATCTGTGAAGGGAGAGAGAGAGAAAAACTGTTTATAAAAAATATTTCTCTGGGTTTTTCTGATTCTTAGCTGCTCTCAAGTGAAGAGCATTCATTATGCAAATGTGAGGTTGTTCGAGGGGGGTTCAAGAGCTTCTGTGTTTTCTGTGGGTGCAGAATCTCCTGTTACCACAAACTATGGACTTTTTAAACTTTGCAGAACTTAAATATTCACAAAAAAACTGCATAATACACAATATAACAAATGTTTATTCTAAGATTTGAATTGTCGTCTCTTATACATCTATCATGGAGTTCTCAAACCCAAGATACTGCGGTTTAAAACTCTCTTGTCTGAATTCATTATAAGTTATAATTCACAGAAAACATACTTGTAAATTTGACATTTTAGGAAATAAGCAAATTAGCGTTTATAATGAAAGTAATAGGATAAGATAGACGGATACTTTGTCCGGACTGTTTAAGGCGAAGCGGCAGCCAGCAGCCACTTAGCTTGAAACACAGACTGGAAGCAGGCGGACACAGTTAAGTCTGCTTCTGTCCATTAGAGACTAAATCCACCTTCCAGCTCTAAATGGCGTTTTCTCACAGGTCAAATCGAGCTCGGTTCACATTATGTGTCTAATCCAAGAGGGTGAAAATACAGATATCGTCACATTAACTACTGCGAGTGTCCCAGTTTGTAATAAAGTGACTTGTTGGTTTGTGTTTCAGGTGACATCACTCGCTCCATCGGCCGTGTTTGTCTCTGGTGAAGCTGTTCAAATGTGGCGGTGATGAGCGACTGAATTGATTGTTCTGAGGCCGGAGCTGACTTTGCTGACACTGTCTCTACTGTTGTGCCATTGGGTTTGGAGGACTGGCTCACTCTATGTGTGTGTATGTGTGTGTGTGTGTGTGTGTGTGTGTGTGTGTGTGTGTGTGTGTGTGTGTGTGTGTGTGTGTGTGTGTCTGTCGAAAGAAGGGGGTGGCAGCTCCTGAACAATGTCAGACTTGTTCTCGACTGGGTGTTTCCTTTGGGCCACTGAAACAGACTGGAAACAACCCAAGCAGCCTCGGCAGAGTGAACCGCACATCAAAACACACTCCTGAGTTTCTTCAGTGATCAACACAAGCTTCAAATTGACGACACATTCACAGCAACTGCAGTATCTCACAATCCTCTCCATTAAACAGACATGGGTCAATAGCGTTTAGGATATTTTACAGCTGTGTAGAAAGTGCAGTTGAAGATCTGGGTCGAATTTGCAGAGATCTGGACATGTGATAGAATCAATATAAATAAACTTTGTATAACCAGGCGACCAGTGCTTTGCAGCATCAGCGACTGGGATTCATCAACGTAGATAAAGAACAGCAACATCTGAATGGGCCTTGTACTCGTATGATGATTAAAATACCATCACATTTTACAAGATTGCTAAAGGCTGATTCAACATCAGGCCCCTCACCTCTTTAGAACTTTATCGTGGACGTCGCTCCCCTGCTGAACTAGGCGATCCAGCACCTCCAGTGGTGAAGCAGTCACTACCCCTTCCTCCTCCCCGTCCTCCAACCCCTCCTCTTGCTGCAGCAGCTTCTCCATCGCCGCCTTGTGCACCGCCTCCGACGTCTTCTGGCCCACGAAGAGCGAAGCCGCCCTGGGCAGAGCCAGGTTGAAAAACAACTCGTAGGGCACCGGGGCCGGCGTCTTGCTGCACGGGCTCGGGGAGAACATCCCAAACCTGCCCATCTCGTCGTCTGGGGCCGAGGGACTCCGGTGCAGGTGGTGATCGATCGGGGTGAAACAGGAATGGAAGGACCAAGACTGCTCCAGGCCGAGGGCTGAACTCCTGCTGTCTCCTCCTGCTCCTCCACCTCCTCTTTCGCTGCCAACGCCGCTGGTGCTCGCCGTGTTCTCCGCTTTGTCTGGTGTTGACACATACTGGGGGTCGCGGATGTGGCCCTCGGGCTGGGCGTTGGAGTGGGTCTTGTCTTGTGCCTGACAGCCAGTCAGAGTCTCAGTGGTGTGATAGAAAGGGGAGTCGAAGCCCCTCAGGCCCTGCAGCTCCTGTGTATCTTCAGTGATCTTCAGCAGCTCCTCTGTGATGGCAGCTGCAGCAGAAACAAGACAGAGCTCCACATGAACCTGTGCATCTTCCATTAAACAGTCCAACACCCACAACAGGGGTCAAAAGGTGCATTTATCTTTTTGCACAGGTGGGATTTTAACACACAGGGATCTAAACAGAGATCTTTCTGTATCCAGGATATTTAGATACGACTCTGGTTTGTATATATTTTTAATTATGAAATGTCAATTTAATGGTTTACATTGATATATTTAAGTTTATATTTATATATATTTAAGTTGTGATAAATTCATGTGATGTATGGCATCTGCTCTAGAATTTATTTATGGGGGTCCCAGGTCCACATTTTTGCTCTCACTCTTTTCCCTCCTGCTCCATTAGTGTTGTTTTCAGTTATTAACATTATAAATTTTCTTTATATATATGCATGTATGTCACGTACATACGGCAGCATATGACGTTTCTATAACTTAAGTAGCATATCATTTTTACCCTTTCTTGAAGAAGTTGACTAACAAAAAGATAGGAACTGGTTCTATGAGATAGATACATAGATACATACACACACACTAAAACCGATGCTCACCCTCTTCCCTCTCCTTCTCTGTTCTCAGCTGAAGCTCCAGCTCCTGTTTCTTCATGAAGACCGACAGCTCTGTTAAAGTCATGGATATATTCTCAGAAGCTCCTGCATCTACAGAGGAAACATCTGCATCAGAAAAAAGGTCCACTCGAAAAAACACAAATACCAAAACTACCAATACAAATCTTGTGTGGTTATTTTTGGGACGGTGATTTCCATCTTCAATATAACTTATGATCCAATAATTCCTCGTTTGGAATCATAAAGAGAGGTCCGCCAACTGGAGAGCTCCGTCGAGCCAAGTCCAAATTATATTGCATGAGTTCAGGCCTGTGAAAAGTCCTCTACTGTTAGATCTAATGCAATAAACTGCAGTAATTAGACTCATCATGACTCACCTCTATTTGTTGTAATCTCTGAACTCTTCTCCGTGTCTTTCACTGGCTCCTGACGCACCAGCGTGGGTTTACTGCCCTCTCCTTGTCGACGATCCTGAGAAGTCACAGCATTGACAGTTTTATTCTAGTATTTCTTGTATTCACTCTGGGTTCGGTTAATTTAATAACCTGCAGGTCAGAATTAGAGACTCTGCATTTGAATGCTCCTTGCTGTCTTTTTGCAAACCACTTCAACCCAAATTCCTTCACAGATACAGGCTTTTAGCTTAACTATAACTCAAAATCTTTAAAAATAACAAACAACTTGAATTACTTTATCTTTTATCCTATTTGTTAAGTTCTGAGCACAAATAGAAGACTTGAAAACATATTAGAAAAAGCTATTTGCCTCCTACTGTGAAGGAAATGAGTTTTCATATTGACTAACAAGATCATTTGAAATGTCTGACCGGTTTTTCATATTTGTTTGGATGTTTCTAAATGACCCAATAGGAAAAGTATTCAACTGGCTTATCAAAACTTGATTAATCAATATTTCATTAAGTCCTTCAAGATATTTGTCTTTTAGTGATCGATTCCTGCACATTACAAACTCACTGAGGAGACAGTTTGAAAACCAGGAGAGATCCAAGGACATGTTTTTTAAAAGGGAGAGGAGACAACATACCTTTCGTGGGGGACTGGACTGGACTGTGCTGGTTGGTAATGAGATTATGGGAAAGTCATCTGATAGGGTGGGTGGTGGGGAAGAGGTGGCTGGAGTGCTTGAGGCAGGCGTTCCTTTCCCTCCTGCTCAGACCAAAACAATCGGAAATCAAAATTCCACAGCGTCACTCAAGTGCAACATTAAAGAACCCCCACTGGTGCAGAGTCGAAATATCTTCTCATGATGTAACTTGTACCTGATGTGCAGTGGAAGCGGCTGGGAAGGTGTGAGGCACTGTGGGACAGCTCCAAGTTGGGCGACATGCCCCTGGAGGAAGGGGGAGTGGCCATGCCACACAACGAGGAGGGGCTCCACAGAGGGTCCTTCCCCCCGCAGGAAGAGTTGAGTTCACAGGTTGAGTTCTGCAAAGAAAACCACCAAAAACAGTAAGTTATCACAAATCTGACAAAAAAACATACAAATAAAATAAAAGCTCAATAAATTACATTATGTCCACTGTGCTTAAAGGAACATTCAGATTGGATTTTGTGTCGTTAAGTTATTAAACCATTTTCCCATTTCTAATCTTTAACTACCTGCTTGCTGTAATTTCATACTATAGACTGTAAATAAAGATGGACGACCCTTCTCCACACTATCCAGAAATGAAGATAAAATATCCCAGATATGAAAACTCTGCCAGCCAGAGTCTGCTCAGGTGCAATCAGGGGATGGAGCCACAGTATCGAGGTCCCACCGATAATCACGCCAATTGCAAATAGGTCACAGCATTACAAACTTACTGGGTAACTGATTAATAATAAAAGTTGTTATATCATAACCTGGCTATGCAAGTATTTTAGTAGTCCCAGTGGTATTTGCCTAAACAAACAGTCCTGGTTTAATCTGGATTTGTATTAACTTTTAACTGATTACAGCAAACCAACAAGAACAACTTCACAGGAGAGTTCACGAAAGCCTGTATGAGAAAAATCGAGTTATAATATTTGTGAACAGACCCTTTAGAAGTGACTCATGGAGCACAGTGAATTAAAAGTTTACATGCACGTTACTTGATTTGATGATAGCGGCCCAGACTCCACCAACTTCTCTAATTACAGGATCGCAGAGACAAATCCTCAGACGGACCCCAGGGGGCAGAACAACACCCACACCCCTGCTTCATGTGGCCGGGCCAATAATAGAAATAGAAAAGAACAGTATCTGCTACGCAACCAACCCTCAGGGGGTATCAGGTCGAGGATGCCTCGTAATACCTGAAGCTTGACCTAACGCTCTGCAAGCCCTGCCGACTCTGATGAGTCAAAAACCGTCTGTCTGCTCACTTTCTCTCCACGCCTTACGAAACATGGCGGTCAGTGGTTGCTCTAATTGAGGGCTTTGTGGGGGATTCTGGAGGAAAGCAATTAACTCACCACATGTGACAGATGATACATGAAGTGTAAACATGACCCGGTGTACGACAGCAAGCAGCAAACAGAAGCTTAACGACCTAGTGCTCTGGTATTACCTCTGATCATCAGTTACGGAGCAGTCTCGTGTATTAAACCAGGATTTTGACAGCGTTTGACCGGATTATGGATGATGTTACCTGGCGTCTGGAGGTCTGTGGGCTGCGGGGGGAGGGCTGTGTCCCTGAGAAGGGGGGCAAGGACAGGGGCGGGGGTAGCGGCTGCCGTGGAGTTGAGAATGGGGTCGAAGAAGAGCTTCCTGTTGTCGGGAAGAAAAATAGCCTGATCAATCTTTAAATGGATGCAACCTGCAGGTTTCTGTGCTCTTTTGGAAACTGCTGCTAAATGTTTGTGGTTTTAACCAGTCAGAACCAATCCTGGTAATTACTTATTGTATATAAAACATTAGAGTAGTTAAAAAACCTGAAATATATAGATATATACAACAAAAAGGAAATACAATTACTGATCATCATGAATTTGTGTAAAAAAAAAGAAATAAATAACAGCAGAGAAAAAGTTAACATCAGCAAAATCCTTAAACATCCAAAATCGTTCCAGTTCGGTCAAGTTTCATAAATATCTGATGTTTTCTGACCGTAGCTGCTGTGGAGGTCTGTGTAGGGGCTGGAAGTGCAGTCTTGTGGTCGCATGTGGATTTGGGGGTAAAAGCTCTCAGGCATGGTGGCGTAACCCTCCTCACAGGAGGCCTCCTTGGGGTCTAGAGACACTTTGGCACATTCGATGACGATATCATGGATTTCATACTTTTTCCACCTACAGAGAAACACAGCACTGTATGTCAAAGTCATGCAATAGAAAAGATTTATCACCAAATTCTTCCTTGGTTTGGTTAAAGCAGCGTGCGACTTGCCTTGTGGGATCAAGCTCATGGTCCTTTGTTCCAGTCACCAGTTCAGGATGTATACGAACGTGTTCAAGCATCGGCTGAGTGGAGAGATTGGACACAAAATGTACATTAGCCCAAAAAACTTTAATGAAGAGCAGTACAGCAGAGCAGCAGAGGGAAAGTTCTCACCTTGACCACCTCCTCAAACGTTTCCATGTTCTCCTTCATGCTGTAGTGGGATCGCAGGTAGGACACAAAGTTGCACGGGTACATGCCGTAGAGGCGGTGGAAGAGGGAATAGACGCTGGCGTGCAGATGGATTAGATAAACCTCCGAAATATGTCCTGAATGTGTAAAAAGCCACAAATGTGAACTCCGGCATAACAAATTCAAGTCACACTGCAAGATTCTTTCAACGACCACTCTCCCTCTCGGCAATCGTCTACTTTTTAGCATCAGGTTATTAAGATAGAGGTTCCTACCAGGGTTCTTAAGGTTCCAGGATGCCAGGCGGCCGAAGATGTCAAAATACTCCCACAGGTGTTGTTTCCCTGCTTGAGGGATCATGGGCAGCAGAGTGATCAGTACCAGCACTCCGGTTATCAGCACCACTACGTCCGCATCCGTCTGCCAAGGAGAATTTGTGGAAACTCGAGTGACACGTTTAATTGCTAACATTCTGCATCGAACGTATAAGGAAATTATAAAAATGTATAATTAAACACACAATGAAAAGCACAGTTGTTGAATATATAAGTCAAATTCTCATCCTATAACTTCTCAAGCCCTAACAAGAAGATTTCTTTGTGTATAACTGGGCCATTACCTTGAGGCATTTGAGCAGCGAGAGCAGCAGGGGGTATCGGGCCATCTTGTGGATCCAGGACGGCTGCTTGCGGATTACATGGCCGAGCAGGGTGAGGGTGGGCAGACGGCAGGCCTGCTTGGTCATGCACTCGTTCATCTTGTCCAGAAGGTGCTGTGAGGAAGTCGGGAGAGGAGGTGCAGCAGGGTCAGATTCACGCAGATACTCTCGCAGCAGTGATTTCACTGGAATTAATTAACTTTAAACTTTAAATCCTGTGACCAGGATTATGTTGTGATGGTTCTCACCTTATCATGTGGCTCTCTGACTGAGGAGAGGATATGCATGGCCTGTGTAGAATTAGTTTCCAGAAAGTAGTCCACCAGGCTGTTCAGCAGCATGGACCCTCGCTCTTTAAAAAAAAAGAGGGAGAAATAAATTATTAATCTTTGAGACAGGCATTATAAATCAGGAAGTCATGTTAAAAGACAATTAATCTTCAACCAAATGATAACAAAAAGGAGATGATAAAAGCCGTCAGGTGCAATCTATCAAACTTCACCACGCTGACATGAATTAATCCAAATGGTCCTACCGGTGCTCAGCTGCTCATTGATAAGGCCTCGGATCTCTTCTAGCTGGTGGAGGTCGGAGGTCTCCAGGAGTGGGAGGAGGTCCCCCACATTGGGCTGCTCCCTGGCCATGGTGGCGGTGGCGGCAGTGCAGGAGGTGGAGGCAGTGTCTCTCTGTCAAGGTGTCAGTCCCTGCCTGCCTGGAGGACTCCTGGGCCCACCCTCCGATACAGTCTCCAGGCACCTCTGCATCAAAACAGGACAGAAACATTTCATTATACACTGCATTATACATAATTATGACTGTATACTGTTACGACATGCATGTAGTGCAGAGGTTGTGGTGCAGAAACTCAGGCTAGTCAAGTCAACAACTCTGCATGGGTAAACAAATCCAGTATATTCACCATATGTACATATACAGTGTATTATAAACAATAACTTTATGTGGAAGCCCTTTGCAGCCTGTGTCAATAAGACATGCATAATGTCAAAATCACTTACACCAGTGAATCCTACGCTTTACTGTGATTATCTGAAAAAAAACTACACTGGTTAGGACACAAGATAAAAAAAAGTATGTATCGGCATAAAAACCCGAGCAATACATGTAGAAGACAAAGATGTCAACTTGGAAAGACAATGAGATTCTAGAGCTTCTGATGATAAGAGCCGACGCTAGTGTCAATGTGACGTCAAAAAAAACATGCAATCTCCTGAGTGGAAGTCATAAATCAAGCCCTGCCTCCTGCTGCTACCAGACGCCGTCCTTCGCCAAAACACTCCAGTGACTTTCCTGAACACATCGGATAATCTACTAAAGGTTTGTCAGCAGAATCGCAACTGCACAAACACAAACCTCCTCTGACTTCGCAACCCATTTCACTCCTTCCTGTTTACTGTCAATGGCCTAATTTCAATGGGGACTGTTTAATTTAACAACTATCAAACCACAGAAAGAACATGCATGAAAACATGTTTACTGTTTCAGGTTAATAGTCTATTTGTATTGTGTTTAATATATTTAGGCGCAAACGCTGAGTCACTAGTTTGAATTAAAGCAGAGTCATGCAAATCTCCATCTCAAAAACAGGCCCAGATAATCTAGATAGGCCGGTCATTATCCTCAGGGTGTTTGTGCCCAACAGGGGAGATGTCGTCAGACTGTATTTCAACACCTTGGCCACACACTCAACACACTAAAGGATGATTAGCACTTCATTAGTGACGAATAACAAATCTTTCAACACAGTCACATGCCCTCCACCCCGAAAAGAAAAAGAAAAGCCCCAATACAACAGGAGGTCATTTAGAAAACGATGCGTGAAGGAATTAAACGATATCCAGTACATTTGATCTCATTTCCACTGAAGTCATATGTCGGATGGAGACACTGCCCTCGAGCTTCTCTCACTCACAACAGATAAAAACAAGATGATAAGAACCGGAATACGACGTCCCTGCTTTTTAAATCCCCACAAGAAGACCCAACGCGGTTTGTCTCCCTGTTATCAATTAACTGCCCAGTCATGCGGCTGCTGGGAGGCAGGGGTGCGGCTTAATTCTTGTAGGGAATGGGTCAGTGGCACAGGAGCTACCCTCAGTGAGGTCCCGGGCAGTTTGTGGATAAGCTCAGGACGAAACAAAGAACCTTTATGTGGCCCCGGACGCTCCCATGTACACACTGGAAATAACATCTGGCTCAGTGGCACAGTTTACCGACAGGCTCCTTCTCCCCTTCGCAAATATTCAGGGCCCTGCGAGGCAAAGTGGGATTTGTGGTCAGTGAAGTAGCTTCAGGTTTGATTCTGATGTTTGAGTTCATGTCTTGGGGGGGGGGTAAATCACCATGGTAACCTACTCTGCACCTTTAACCTGCAGGTTAGCATCAGAGGATCTGTTCATAACCTGTCAACTGCTCAGTTACTACTCAAACCAGTCCCGTTCTCTGGAAAACCACTGGCCTGAGTCCTCCACTCACCCCGACAGACATGATCCAGCAGCGCTGCCACCTCAGGACCCTTAATTTAGATCAGGAGACCGCCAGCCTATTTTAGCCTGTGTACAATTCTGTCAAAATTCTTGTAAAGCAGCTTGTGTTTAGACGTTAAAGGTTGTTTACACTGTTTTTTTGTTTTTCTCTGCTGTAGGAAATATATTACAGGCCTCCAATTATAGAACTGGAAATGTATTATTGTAGATAACAGTAACATAACCTGGAACACTCTAAACGTAAGATCAAGGAACATCACTGCTTCCAATTCTGTAAAAACAATGACGACTCAAATATGTCACCATCTGGACTCAGCTTGCATGTGTATAATATAATAGATAGATAGATAGATAGATAGATAGATAGATAGATAGATAGATAGATACTTTATTAATCCAGGGGAAAATTAAGGTCATCCAGTAGCTTATACACTTAACCGACATACATACATAAAACACACACATATATATATATATATATGTAAAAGGTATAGGTTTGTTGTCTGTTCTCCTTTTAATATAAACCAGCCTGGGAGTGCAGATTAAAAATGAGTCTAAGAGACTTATCTCTGGTGCATGTATATGAACCATTGTGCTCATATGAATGAATGTACACTGTCTCTTTTAAATAAATTAAAGTTTAAAAAGTGAATACGACAGAGGGACTGAGGAGGTGAACGTGTGTCTCAGGATGTGACTGAGTGATGTGATGACAGGAAAAACAAAGTCAGGCTGAACTCAAGTTGCACTGCAGCTGCAGGATATGGTTTGAACGAGCAGAGAGATGCATGATGATGTTAGTGTTGAAATGAAGCAGAAGTAGAAGTGATGCAAGCACCCAGGCCCTGGTGGCCCAGTGGCCCGGTGGAGTGAGGTGCAGGGTGAAGGCAGCTGCAGGAGAAGCTGCTGCTGTGTGCGGACTGACCACAGGCTGCTGCTGCTGCTGCTTGTCGTAAACAACTCGCAGAGAACAATGGGCAGGGTTGGGTTCTACTTCATCCCCCCGCTAATAGAACCACCGGGGCGGCCTGTCCCGCACGAACCCGACCCGCAGCGACCCGAACACTCGAGACGAGCCCCCGACGAGGCGGCTTGAAAGCACCGACATCCACGTTAAACCCCCATCACTCGGGAAAACAAGCCAGTCCCACCGCCGGAGAGCTAACGTTAGCTGGCGGCAGCGACCCCGCGCTCGGTCCGGGGCTCATCCCGCCTGTCAGCCGCGGCCACCCGGCGGAGACGTAGGCCCGCCTGCCCCCGGTGGACCACACGGGTCCCGGGGGACGAGATTCGCTGCGGGGGGAAACACGTTAGCTGTGAATAATCGGAGCTGTTTACCTGTTAGAGACGCTGCACTCCACAGGGCGCCGCCATCTTGAACACCTCACAGCCCATCCCACCGCTGTCACCCTCCGCTGACGGGGCTGCATGCGAACTAATCCCGCAAGTTAGCGCCCGCCGCGAGCCGCAACACGCAACTTTAGAGACTGATTTACCGCAAGAAATGTGACAAATAAGTCACGCACATTACACCGAGTGACTCTGAAGTGTCACCAGCGCCCGGGCACGTCGGGGTTTGCGCCTGTGTTTGCAAAGCTAGTATTGTTTTTCCAGTCTCCTCATTGGTGGAGGGATGGAGTGAGTGTAATGCGGTTTCGCGTGACCCACATGTGCACAGCGCACGCGCAAATTAGTCTTATTTTTCTCCTCATTTTCTTTGTCAAATTAAAAAAATAAAGTTTGTTATGTTTGGGAATAAAATAAATAAACATCCACTGGAGGACAGCACTGATGAGATCATTCATAATAATGAAGCACTGAGAAATATATTTAATAATCTTCAAAGTCAAATGTAGTCATGGTCATTCAAACGTTTATACCTCATCAGGATGTTAAAAAAAACAGGTCAGAGAAATTAGGACTTTTAATTTGAAACGTATCTGCTTGGCACTTAGCATGTGTGTTGTCGGTGACCAAGGGAAGTGCAGAGTCATATTTTTTGCCATTTGGACTCACAGTCAGTGGGGGGGCTAATAGTCAGTCTGTGTGAGTCAAACATGTCTTCTTCGACATCCTCAGATAAACTACAGTAGTCTTCTACAACTGGATCAAACTTTTGAGTCTTAATATTTCAAAGTAAATGCACTTTAAGTTGGGTCTGAAGATTATATCGATTGCTTATCAGACCTCAACATGAAACTGTAACAGCAGTTAAGGGATGAGGCACATTTTATTAGATTACTTATGCAACACACTTAAAATCTCCACTGCTTATAAACCAGGTA
The DNA here is from genome assembly GCA_038501795.1 of Pseudopleuronectes americanus. Classification (NCBI taxonomy): domain Eukaryota; kingdom Metazoa; phylum Chordata; class Actinopteri; order Pleuronectiformes; family Pleuronectidae; genus Pseudopleuronectes; species Pseudopleuronectes americanus. The sequence goes on along the minus strand of CM076733.1, from coordinate 15,872,676 downwards.
GGATGAACACAAAGTTGTCTGACCTCCCTTTTCCTGTTTATAAAAAGCTCTGCACACAAACAATAAAATGAATTTAAGATACCCACTGAAACCACAAGATGGCAGACTTGCACTGTTTCTCCTCACGTAACTCCCCTTCTCTCCAAAGTTGTTCTCCTCTCCTGAACTTTGTTTGTAAAAATATTTCACATTGTTATTACTATGAATATTATTATGATTATTATTATACCCCTTATTATTTCATTTTATTGTTATTATACCTGGTTTAACTCTTCTTCTGCAGCTGTGATGTGTGAAACCGGAGCCTCCCTGGATGAAATCTGACTGAACACCTATGTTGATGCAGAGTAAATCTCCCGGACTGGTTTGGTGTGTGTATCTTTGCAGGTGCTACACTATCATATGATTTCTCTATGGTGGTTTAAATCTTGCACACAACACACACTCATACCACGGAATCCTGTAAATCAAACAATGTTAGGTGGAAACAATTAATCGGATTTTCTTGGGGTGGTTGAAATTTACCGTTCAAATTGAAAATGTACATAACCCTAATATGTTGTGTTTTTGAATGCAAAGTATTAGATCAGTTGGAAATACATGTAAGCATTGAAATGTATTTTTTAATTCTTCACCTTGTAGTTAACACGTTTAACTCCCAACATGTTTTTTTTCACCTGTCCTCTTCACCTTGTTTCGTCTAACTGTTGCGAAGGCCCCGTGTTTTTCTAGGCAAATTTCCCTCTGCAGCTCTGGCCTCTCATTGGTGGAAAACCACACTCAGATTCCACTGTGAAATTATCTGATTGGATATCAGGGAGGGGAGCGAAGAGACAGGAGCGAAGTGTGTGATGCTTCTTTAAAACACTGCTTTGCTTTGCTGACTTTTAGAAAAGGATTTAACGACAGGTTCTCTGCCTCTGCTCATCTTCTCCTTTTCCACACGACGGAAATTATTATTATTAATATTATTTACATTATTTAGACGCTCTTAATTTGGACGGGAACCTGCTCTGTTCACGGTGAGTGGCCGCAACTTCTGAAATAGACCGAAAAGTATCATGTAAACTAAAATGAAACTTAGTAACAAACTTTTAAACGCCTTTTGAAAAGGTGTTCATTTATCACTATTGTCGTCCCAGCTGCTAAAATGCTAACAAGCCCTCTTTCACAGCTAATTAGTATTATTAATTATGATGAAATAATTGTTTTGTTATTTTTATGTATAACTGTGGGTGGTCAAATTGTTTTTCTTGACGGTATTCGATGAGAAGTGAACTTCCAGCGGCCGTTCTGAGCTCTTCTGACTCGATCAAACCTACGAATTAACTTAAATTAACCACTCGTTATAATTTCTGGTGTAGGATCAACATGCCTCGGTCATTTCTGGTGAAAAACAAAAGGTGCACGTCCTATAACGTCCACCGTTCACATGAAGAGGAGCCCAAAGCCGCCACATTAGCAGGTAAGACTTATTATATAACGTGAGTACATGAGGGACACCTGAAGAGCTGCTCTCTACTTTATATTGACATAGAAAAACAACTTTAAAGCAGCTTGCTTTGTATTAAATATATAAAATGGGACGTGTCATAATTATGCTAATATCAACACATCAGTGTTCAAATCCGAAAGTCAAGATTTAGCTCTGACTGAATGTCTCCTGTGTGATGAATGTCTTCCAGGAGGAACCGCAGGGTTCTTTGTTTACTTGCTGTCCATAACCACACAGAGTGACGCCTTCTGTTTGAATCAGTCCTTCTCATTTTGTCTGTTGCAGAAGTCCCACCAGCAACTCAGGTCTCAGAAACTTCAGATGGGGCTCAGTCGGAGGGGGAGTTCTCCCCCCCGGACGGCTCCTCGTTTGAAAAGGAAGAGCCAGAGCTCGCTTGTCCCTTACCAGTTCACCCAGATCCCACCAGGCCTGCTGCAGCTCCCACACAGCCATACTTCCTCCCTGGTGAGCTGCAAGTTCATCTCCTTCTTATTCCTGTTGCATTGCATCACTTCATATCAGAGTGTTAAATCTTGTCTTCTTTTTTCTGTGTCTGCAACCTCAGAGCCTCACATGGCCGAGTTCCCTCCCTACTACAAGCCGTCCTACGCCTGGGACCAGGTGCCTTCGTCCTACGAGTTGCGTCAGGTGACTTTCAGCCCCACGGTGCTGCAGCACGCCAGCAATCTGTACGGCAGCCACATCAGCCGCAGTCCACAGCCTCAGCAGCCTCTGGACTGCAGCACGCACTACTCCCCCACCTCCAACACCTACCACTGCATCACCTGTGACAAGGTACACGCAACGTGATGACCTGCAACATGTAGGAGAGGATAGAAAATATCTAGGATCTAGGAGAGTTTGCTCAGTCATACATCAGCAGGCTGTGTCACTGATGGTCAAACTTTGTTTCAGGTGTTCTCGACGCCACACGGACTGGAGGTCCACGTCAGGAGGTCGCACAGCGGGACGAGGCCTTTCGGCTGCAACATCTGCAGGAAAACCTTCGGTCACGCCGTCAGTCTGGAGCAACACATGAATGTCCACTCTCAGGTAAAGCACCATAAGTCATACTCAGCACTAACCTTTCATAGAGTTTAGATGACGTGTGAGAGACGGTCTGAAGAGTCAGAATCAAAGCAGCCGAGAAGAATCTGGGACCTTTACACTTTTAGACCATTTGTGTGAATTAAGGTTGAAAATTGCTGGATCCTATACTTCCCATAATGCACTTGTCTTTATTTGACCCTGAATAAGTGACTGTGACTCCATCAGGGTCATCTGTTGTGTTCAAATGAAACTTGTGTGCTTGTGGTAATGACACAGGAAGTCATGACCATGAACAGTCTTGTATGGTTGGCGTTCACATGGTCAGGTTGCAACATGGAGACAATATTCACCTCAGACTTATGATAAGTTTACAAAGAAAAACTATAAATGCAACTAGAAATAAAACATATGAAGTTATAATTCAAAGAAAAATACACTTCTGTGGCTTTTGCCATTTCTGAATATTAGCACAGTCCCAGTTCTAAACCTACTGGTTTATAATGGGCTGTTAGCTTAGCCTGTGGTAATGGTCTGTAGACTCCTTCAGAATACATTGTGATTCCCCCTAAAGCAGTTCTGCAGTTTACTGCCACTTTTTTATTTGTTTGTGAGCCGGACGTTGTGTGCAGAGAGTTTTTCAAACAATCGATGGTGCAGAGTCAAGTTAGAGAACTTTGTGTTCGGCCTACCTGGTTTATTTGCACAATGCAAAATACAAGAAAGAGTCAAACTAAATCTTGTAACATCTCCAATTCCCTGAAAACCGGGCGAAGTCCATCTGCCGATGAAGACCATGTGTTATGAACGAGAGCACCAGAAAAACTAGCCACAGTAAATGGAACTTTATTCCGACTGCGTTTGTGTGTAACACTTTTGTCGTACTTTTGTTTGTGATCAGGAAAAAAGCTTTGAGTGCAAGATGTGTGGAAAATCCTTCAAGCGCTCGTCCACTCTCTCCACACACCTGCTCATCCACTCGGACACGAGGCCTTACCCCTGCCAGTACTGCGGCAAGAGGTTCCACCAGAAGTCGGACATGAAGAAACACACATACATTCACACTGGTAGGTCTCAATATGGAGGTGTTGTAAAAAAAAACAAGTAAAACTGTACATGGCTCCTCTCACTGTAATCATCTGCTTTCCAAGTGCAGAGTCTCCAGGAGTAATATAACTGCTGATAAATCTGAAAAAGAAACTTTAAACAAATGTCCTGTTGATTTGCCTATCTGCTTTTCCTGCTTCACACGGAGCTCTGTGAGAGGAACTTCCTGCAGCCCACATTTGTTGCCAGCAAATGTCTAAACAATGGCAGGATTCTTCACTCATTCATATGAATATACATATTAAATTCATGGTAAAAATATTTGGCACCATTTGTGGTGCCTGTGCACGGCAAACGTGATTTTCCAGAACCAGTGGAGAGGAAGTTGAAGCTCCTGTTTTCCCCCCATAAATCATTTGGAACCTGATCTTTGATTTGAATCCTGTTGATTTCTTATTGTATTCTTTGTATTTTACAGGTGAAAAACCTCACAAATGCCAAGTGTGCGGCAAAGCCTTCAGTCAGAGCTCCAACCTGATCACTCACAGCAGGAAGCACACGGGATTCAAGCCGTTCGGATGTGACATTTGTTCCAAAGGCTTCCAACGCAAGGTGGATCTCCGCCGGCACCACGAGAGCCAGCACGGCTTGAAGTGAAGCCGAAGTGAGCACAGAACCCTGAGCGCAGCAGTAGCACTCTTTTGTACAAATGCTTTAAATAGTAGAAGCAGTAATTTATTGTTATCATTGATAATAACAAACAAGATGATATAACATTTATTTATACATCTGGTTTAATTTTTGGTCTTCTCAGATAATGTATAAGAATAAAGATGGGAAATCAAATCATGTTTTAAGGTGATTTAACTTCAGTGAATTGTGTCAGGAGGAAAATGAGTAGCTGATAAAAATGTATATTTTAATATATTGGAAGTTTTCTTCTTTCAAATATGTGTTTACATCACTCTTGGTTTTCCCTACTGTTAATTTAAAATAAGCTTCAGCAATGTAAATTTGTCAGAGCCGATGAATGGTTTGCTTCTTGAAAAATAAAGTTGAACTGAGTATGAAAATCTTTGGCTGGCCCGTTGAATAAAAATTAAGAAGTAATACAATATGCAATCCGTCATGGCTGGAAGGGAAAGGCAAGCACGGTGTTTGTCTAAGATGACAAGATGAGCACTGCAAACACACAATTTCTTGCCGTTCGACTCTTTCTGTGTGTTTTCCTGAGTCACTTTCCTGTCGAAGCAGGATGTAGAACAACGACACAACTGTGGCCTTGGGTGAAAATCTCTTGCGGGACAGGGAAGAGATATGGAGGGGAGTAATACTGCATTCAAATAACACACCTGGAGCAGCATGCAAATCTGAGGCCGGGGAGCATTTCATTCCTAAGAATCGAGGAAAGAGTTGTTAAAGGAGAAGTTTTACGTCCCCAAAGGTTCGAGCTCTGCAGCTCACGTTATAGAGGCCGAACCAGCTCCATAATCTCAATTTGAAATCAGAACTGTCACATAGACGGTAATTATGGCCCCACACACACATCCATTGTTGCTGCTTGGCCTTCACAGTGAGTCCAGTGGGATACAGGGATTAAATAAGAGGCTGAGGGAAACAGGGGATTGATTACTTAGTCAACTGTCACCACACCCAGTCAGCCTCCTGGATTTACTTTAACTCACCTCCTTCCTCAAACACCAAACCTGTTGGGACATTAATCTGCTCCAGGCAAATCAGATCATCACCTCAGCCGGTTAAATCTGACAAACACTGCAGTCACAGTTTCTAGGACATGTTTTTTAAAAAAAGGGACGTTAGACCAACTGCTGATGTAACGACGGGAGAAATGAACTCAGCTTGGTGGCTCAATCGAACCTAACCGGGATGTAGAAGTTGGTTTTTCTGTGAGAATGAATGACTTCTGTTAATGTACTGTAAAAAAAACTGTAAATGGTAGAAAATAGAAAATATTGAAGGACATTTCTGGGGTTTTGTTGACATTTTTCATTTAAACTCAGAGAAATTATCTTCCGCACTTTTCAGATGGGATTCCTTTCTACTTAAACAACTTAAATAAATATAATTCAGAAATGTTGAGCAACATTGTATCACGTAACCAATCGTAATCGTTCGTTGATATTATTATGATTGGATCATTGCCTTGACTTGTGTCTTTGAGTTGAACAAACTTTAATGGATCAGTTCTTTTAACCTGGATCTCCGCCTCCCTTCAGCGCAGTGGTGCTTTACTGGATTCTGATTGGCTGATACGCACAAGTCTGACAAAAAAAATGACAAAAACGCCATGTTGTCTTCACTCTTTGTGTTTTTTTAATGTGCCTTCAAGTCATGTTATCTGCAAAGGTGTCTTTACCATTTTTTTTTACATTACTGGACGAGTGCAGACACGTTTGCACTGCTGACGGCAACAAAGCTAAACCAACTCTGTCATTTTTACCCATCATTGTTTTACATATCATGATGATTACGTTTTGACTAATGACAACGAATTACATTCGACAGTTGGTATCGACGTATGTATTTAAAAGATGTAAATACTTTACAGAAGTGTTGTTTACTGCAACATGTAAATTTGTCCTTGTTGTTGTTGTTGTGGGATTGAAGATGAACGGTTTTAGTCACATGTGTGGTTTACTCTGTGCGGACAGAACTCAGCTGCTCCGTCAAACATCTGCTTCCTTCTTCGGAGGCAGCTCTTTGAATAACTGCATCTGAGTTTATTTCACATTTTAGGATATTAACTTTGACTGATGTTGCCTCTTGTCCTTTACTTTTTTTGTCTCTCAGCATTAGGCCACTGATGACGAGTCCTCTGTCTCCAGAGAGACGTGGCCTGAACCCCCTCCTCCTCTTGAAGTTTTCAGTTGCCTTAAAGTTTGTCAGAAAAGTGACCTGAGGCTGAATTTGAGTTCTACACTGTGCATCCTTGCCAGCTGGATAAAAAGGATTTATGCAGGGCCAAACTTTGGTTCATTATGCTTTCAATACCATGAATCAAAGATGGCCTCACAGATTAAAGAACAAGTTAGTAGTTTATTCACCTGTGTTGCAGAAATCAGTGTCTGAACCGGGGAACTGAGGAGACATGAGAGGTTACTGACTGGCAAACAAATCTGTGAGCTCTATGCAAAATGTGTTGATATTACTGGGGCAGCGGGGTCTGTTGGGATGCCGCCCGACAGTTAGACCCGTCACCGCATCCTGGTGTGTCTGCTGGAAACCAAGCAAATCAAAATCCTGCACAGGTAACCAACAGCGAAGAGGATCATCCTGGGTGGGACTGAACAAACAGGACATAGGTCCTGAAAGAGAAGGGTGTGTGGGTGTGGTGGTGGTGGTGGTGGTGGTGGTGGTGGGGTAAAACAGGATGAAGAAAGCTTGCGGGGCCCAGAAGCACCTGTTACATTCCTCCACATAAACAGGTGCACATGGGTGTAAAAGGCGTTTTACTCAGTGGAGTCATTTTCTTAATTTACGCTTGAGCCAAAATTTCTGGCAAAGCAGCAGAGGGGGAGGGAGCTGGAGCTGTTGATGTGGTTATCCAGGCCTCGGTCATTTGCATGTGTGTTGCCTGAGGCGCTGTGGTATCCTGAAAGTGACGAATACACCTGATTTTATTTCTAAAACAGTCACTGAGAAACATTTTTCTCAGTCGAGATGCAAACATACACAGAAGACATGTACAGAAACAGCATAAAGACAGTTTAGAAAAAAATATATATATATTTTAAAAGTGTAACTGGTTCTTGGAGAATGTGGACATTGATCGTGTCGGCACAATCTGACACCTGAACTAGTCTCAGCACCAACAAACACAAAGATCCACCAAACCAGTTCCACTCGGCAAAGGATCAATCAATACATAAATACAAATCAAACATGACTGCACCAAACCGAATGCAGCTCTCTCTCTAACACACACACACACAGTAACACATACTAGAAGTAACAGCAGGTATTGCGACGGAGCACAGGGGTGAAATTTGTCTTGCAAATGGCTTCTATGCAAATGAACCCTGGACAGTTCTGTGAAAACGCTGCACCGGTGAGATCAAACACATGTCACGGAAATCTGAGGCACTATTTACTGTCATCATATGGACCGTTGGTCTCATCCTATGGGTTTCTCTAACCAGCTTTGTTTTGGTCATACACACCTCCACTCCCCCCAAAAAATCACTTTTACTGTTGCATGTCCCAGATTTGGTCTTTGTTCTTACTGTTTCTACATTTGATCTGTTTCCACGTGAGCTGATTGAGGAATTTAGGATTCATGCAAATGTTTAGTCTTATTCCTCCGTGGTGTTAGGAGCTTTCCCTGAGGGACTTAAAGAAAAAAAGTTTCCTTCCCACGAAGCTTCTGGAAAACTGTTTTCCATAAAATCAGGGCCAAACTGTAAAATGACCCGAGTGGAGACCAAAGGTAACAAATGATTAATTAGGTTAAATCTTTATCTGTAGGAGAAAACAATATGAAACAACACTAGCAACAATTATTGGAGAGTTTCTCCAATTGATTGATTACATTTTAAAGAGGTGTGGCTGTGGTTATAGGTGAAAGTAAATATGACAGTGTCTTATTCCTTTCTAGAGAGTTGATGCAAAAGGCAGAATCCAGAATTATAGAAAAGAAGAGCCATTCTTTTAACTAATAATAATATGAATGATGATAATATTTTTGTATAGTGCTTTTAACAAATGCCTGAGGATACTTACATAAACAGAGAGCAGATGAAAATAGATAAATATAAATGTAAAATATATATCAATCCAAACATTGAAATGTAAGACACACGTCGTATCATATTGAAAGCAGTTAGGAAAATGTGGGTTTTAAGTAGCGTACACTTGTGGATCATCTTTCTACATTGAACAAATGATTATAATGTAATCTAATAAAGTCTTTACATAAAACATAGATAATATACCACATACAAATTGCAATACATTCAGTGTATGGAAGAAGAAACTTGTTGTTAGGAGTGACCCGAAACTTAAACGTTTTATTATCAGATAAAGTAAAAAAAGTTATGATACATCCTGAAATCCTGATCATAAACACAAGACCGTTACCGACAGTTGTGCTGTTTTCTGAAAAGTTTGTGTAGAATGAGAAGCCTGCCAATGATGCTTTGTTTACAAAACAGACAGATGAATCTAAAACCGAGCTGTCAGCAGATTTCCTCTATGTGACTTGCACACAGGAAGCTGCTGTCACAGTGTGAGGGTGTGATACTGTTTGATTGCCAGTGACACTGTGTTGTGGTCCTGGGCTCCTATAGATAAGTGCAAAGATGACGACAGCGCCTACGAAGTGTCGAGCGAGAGCGATAAGGGGGGAAAGAAAATCTACATTTGTTGGCGGCTGATTTTTCTTCAGGATTTAATCGTCTGTTTTAGAAGCAAGCGAGACGACGTGCGGCCTTCAGGGTGAATCGGGTCATCAGAAGAGCTCCAACCTTCCAGAGATACAACTCATCGGCTTGATGCTCTTGAACATCTTATAGTTACAAATGTGGGCTTCAGCAATCGTTATAAAACTCAGCTTGGAACTTTGCTCTCATCATCTAGTCGTAGCATCAAGAAAGGATATTCATTACTCACTAAAAGATGAGCTGGCCTGTCAATTAAATATGTCAGAGCATTTGTACGACACATTCAAAGACAGAAGTGCTAATAACTTATCAAAAAACTACATAGCGGCCATCTTGGATTTCAAGTTGTGGTGTGAGGTTCCTAGGGTTTAATGGACGCAACATTATTCAGGCTTTGCTTTCATGAGTCGAGCTAGCAGCCTAGCTCTATGGCGGCTAACCACCATTTTGGTCCTATAATCAAATCGTAAAGCTAATCATGAATCATTTAATCAAAACTGGGAGAAAACTCATGCTTTTCTAGACCTGGCCGTAATGTGCGCACGTATTTAACCAGTTATAAAGTCATGGGAAACCTCTGCTACTGGAAATGATGGGTCTTCTTAGCCTTGTTGAGAGTTGTGAGTACATTTGTAACGTGGCAGCAGTGAAAGAAATCACTGGTAACAGTCTTTTGTTTTGTCAACAGAAAGTGAATAGGTTCAAGTGGGTGCGGTCCACGTGTCCACATCACACACCCAAACATGGCCGTGCGTACAGAACGCCTTTTCTGACTAACAAACGGCGAGCTGATGGGACGCCAGAGTACCCGGGCTGAGCGAGAAGTCAGTGTGAGCGGAAACGGAGGGAGGGTGGAAATCTGAAGGCAGCAGACTCTTCCAGCTCGAGCTGGGCGATGGTGGCCGACTGATAACGTTATCATGGCCGCCCCACACTGTAACGGCTGGAACAGGCCCGCAGAAAGGCAGGGAGGAGCGGACAAGCCCTCGACAGAGATAGCAGCGCCAAGAGCTGGGCCGATAGTCGATTTACGAGGGTCCCAGAGAGCGACGGGGTGAGGAGATAGAAAGAGAAAAGATCATCAAAATCTTCACTTCACCACAGCACACAACAGATTGTCAGTCAGTGCCTCCCGTCCCCACCTCTTTATAACCTCCCCACCAAACACTGAGCTTTATAACACTGTGATAAACCTGGACTGGACGCCTGCAGTTGTACCTAATTCTCCTACAAGAACAGAAGCGTAGAGTGAAGAATCTGGTGAAACAAACAGAGATCCAAGGGAGCAAATAAAATTAAAATAAAAAATAAATAAAACCCTTCTTGTATGAACTGAGAGAATAGTCGGTACGGACATGATGGTCAGTCCTTTGGTGTAAAATTCGTGAACTGGGATTTGATTGTTAAGAGCCAGACAATTACCTCAGGAGTCGTATAGAGACTAAACAGAAGTTCCAAAACTAACAGAGAGAGAATACTGGACTTAGATTCACAGCACGTATATGCAGGAACAGCACAGTTGTTGTTAAATAATGCTTCTGTCTTGTTCAAGTACAGAGACTGATTCAGGAGCTGCTTAGCTTAGCTAAGTGTTAAGTCAAGCCCAAAACAAATAGACTTAGCAGAACCCAACTCTTATTTGCTTTACATGGTTTGCCCCAGGGCACTGAACCGCAATGCTGCTGTGTATTTGATATCAAACGTGTATTTTTAGCTGTGGGTTTTATTCCTTTAATGCAGGGGGAAATTTGCTGCTTTGGATTTGTTTTTGTTTTTTTCATGTAATGCTTTTAATCTTCAATCTAAGACCGATCAACCTCTAATGTACTTGACACACAGGGTGGAAATTCGATGGTACTGAGAGGTTGATTATTTGCTGCCGTGTTGAGAGTCAGATGCAAAACAAGCTGACTCCAAATAGAGGAAGTTATTCCTTCAATCTCTACCATGTGAAATCTATGCACCTGGCATGACAAAATCATAAAAAACACAACCGATTGCTACTTTAATATAAATACTAATATAGGAGAAAACACCTCAACCTCAAAAGAAGGCGATTCCAACAGATCAAATACCTCCAGGCCCACACTGCTGCACTTGCCGGTAGACATGACAGAAGAAGGCAAACTAGAATCAAAGTAAACAGAGTGTAATTCCCTATAGGACTGCATCTTAATAAGTTAAACTAACACATGTGTTGAGGCCTCTTTCTTCTCTGAGGGGTTGACACTGTGTTGACAGTTTCAGGGTGGGACGGCGAGCAAATCCTCTTTGCTGAGCCGCTCCTGACATCGGTGGACGTCCCACTCCCACAATGCTGAGGGACGTTTAGTAAATGTTAAAGCTCCCGGAGCTGGAGACAGAATGATAAGAAGTCATAGACGGATCCATTAACTTCAAATAGACTCTTGAAAGAGCATTCAGGAGGATTCAGTCATGTGTGGGGTGGAACTTCAATGGAGGCATAATCTCAATCATGCGGTCATTGACTGACATGTTTGGTTATACACCGCCACCTTGTGGTGAAAGACTGTTTAGCAACAGACACTTAATTTCAGCACAATATATAAATATAAAGCATTTAGTGTGTGACACAATTCTTTTTTTTTAATGAAAAATAGAATAACATGCAACAGGGATGTGGAGAAAGTAGTAGAAGCAAACAATGAGAAATGAAGAAAACACCAATTGAATAATACACGTGCAAATTATACAGAAATAAATATATAAATTATACAAATTAAAAACACAGAACGTGTCTGTAGTTCAATGCTTTGTGAGGCTATTAAAGTCTGCTGCTCGTCAGTGGTGAGGGAACTACACAAAGCATTGAACTACAACCAGGCTCATCACTTTTGTGGGTCCCCTAGAAACATTTCCGTTGCCGTTTTAGGCCATTTAAATGCGTATCTGTGCAGGTATTGAAACTTTTTGCAGCGTATGTCGTCAAATTTATAAAGTATATTTGCACATGTCTTTTTCTACTTGCATGCATTTCTTAATTTGCAGTATAAATCAATATATCTATTTATTAAAAACAAAATATATAGAGAAAACAAATGGTAGAAGAGGAGCTAGATGAATCTCTCAGTGTCCTGTTTTATTTTTTTTATATTTTTAGGGCTTTATTTGACTTTGAAGAAATAATTTTAGTGAAACCTGCGGAACTGTGTGTGTGTGAGCAAAGATTTCCGCCCGGTGTTATTTTGCACACGGACACGTCCTCGCTCTTTGATAGCTACAGGAGTGGAAAGCGGGATATGTATTTATATTTCACGTCTTTCTCGCACTTTAACTACAACTGTCACTGTTTCCCGTGAGTGTTCCTAACGTAAGGGGGCGAAATGGCGGAGTTCAACGAACTGAAGCTGGATTTCACCCTGAAACAACTGACCTGCGGGGCGGAGGACCGGGACGTGCCCGGCGCCTCGTCCGCTGTGGAGCTGCGGCCCGACCGCCTGGTGTGTGTGGAGTATCCGGCGGTGGTGAGCAGCACCGACAACATGCTGGAGACCCTGGGGGGGGAACGAGCTGTGTCTAGAGTGAGTGGAGCCATGTCTTACTCTGTTTCCTGTCCCAGTATTTGTTCACAATATTATCATCCAAGTGCCACCCTGTTGTGTATTTTACACATAAAAGTACTGTATAGTAAATCAATAACTTTACAATAAAGTTGTGGGTGTTAGGATGAACAGCATTACTTTATCTTAGTTATACAAAGCTTAAAACAGGTTTACTAAGTCTCCTGTAGACTTAATCTCTAAATTCAGGCTTCAAAATGAGATATTTATGCTTTTATTGTCCCCATTTACATTGTTTTGTTCTATAAATATATAGGAGGTCAACAGAGTTTTGGACCTTTTGAAGAAGAAATGTACTTGGGGTTGAATATTTTACAGTGTGACCCTAAACTTTATTAAAAGTAACTAGAAAGTAAAGCGTCTATATATATGTACAACAGTTACTAATAATTTCAGTCCATAATGGCAAACAAACGCAGACTTCACATGTTCATATACCAAATATGAAAGGCTCAAAATAGTATCAACCAAGAGATATATACGTCTCCTCACTCATCCTATCATCTTATGTGTAATCGCCTGCAGTGATCTGATAGCTGTCTGCTTTTCCCTGTGACTCCACAGACCTTCGCTCACCCCAACAGGCGTCTTGAGCTGCGTTACCGCCCTCAGGATCCCTTCTGTCACCCCCTGTGTGGGAACCGCTTCCCGTCCAGCAACCTCCTGCTCCGAGTGCGGCGGCGGGTGCGAAAGAAAGACCCAAAGGATGTGCAGATCAAAATGGATTTGCTGGGCGTCATCGGAACAACGTATAAATTCCAAGGTTGGAGCAAAAGTCTTCTCGTGTGTGAAGCACAGAACATGAATATCTGATGTGTAAACTTTATTAAAGGATAGGATTTGATCATCTCAGACATCAAGTGTTGAGGTTGTCTTTTTTCTGATCAGCTCTTTGTTCTTTGCAGGGATGGCCGACTTCCAGTGCCTCGCCGTGCATTCAGAAGGTGGAAACGATGTGTCTCTGTACGACAAAATCATCCTTCGTAAATCAGAGAATCTGGAGTTCTTTGAGAAGCCCATGCCTTACTTTCTTCCCCCGGCCATCTTCTCACGTCTGGACACTCCCGTGGATTATTTCTACCGACCCGACATCCAACACAAGTCAGTAATGGCTCCGTGATTTAAACCCTGATTTGACCAAAACAGCTGTTAAAGATACAAAGAGTGGAGTTAGTGTTTAAATACTTTTAAATAGGTGTTTTAATAGAAATTCTCTGTTGTCTATATTTGAAACATATAATTTTTTTTCCCACTGTGATACCGATACAGTTTTTCAGGAGTATAATTCATGATATTAATTATTTCCCTTCTCCATTCTGTTTATAGCCAGATGCCCTCCAACAAGAAAAGCTTCATCGGGCTGAATCGTGTGCGTCGGCCCAATAATGCCATTTTTGTCAGCTTCACTGATCCCACTGTGCCCACTGAGTGCCTCGAGGGGGCCAAGGTCAATTGGGTACGAGTCTGTCTGAAGGACTCTGACAGAAAGACTGAAGAACAACTGAAAGCGGTTTGTGTGGCTGCTTCGTAATTATTTCTACAGGACGCTTTAACACCTATTCCACTTATTTATTTTTTTTCCACATCAGGTTGTTGTCACTCTATAAATGGCATCTGCCTTAAGTTGGAAAAAGATGTTGCAATTTAATGTTTTGCAGGTTCGATTTCACATCATCTTTCGGAGCCTTTATCTTATCTCAAACCAAACTTTTTGTGCTTAGATGTTTGAGAGCCGGCCCATCTGGTCTCGGAACGCAGTCAAGGCCAACATCAACGCCCACCCTGATAAACTGAAGCTGCTGCTGCCCGTATATGCCTACTACATGGTGAGCTCAGTTCATTTTCCCTGATGTCACGACCCATTAAGGGGTTACTCTGCAGCAGCTGAACAGACGAAGTTATAGGATGGAAAATTCACATGGATTTTATGGGTTTGAATTAATAATATATACAGTAAATATAGAAATGTAACACACAAGCCCCCCAAAGTAGAACCTCAGTGACTCATACAGAAGAAAATGTTTTGTCAATAAAACTTTTTTCACATAGTTCATAATGGCAGTGTTTCAGTGGATTTAATTTCCTTGTAAGTTGTGATGTTCCTTCTGTTTATGCATTTATAAAATCTCCCCAAATTTGAGTTAAATGTACAACTTCATTTTGAAGGTGACAGGGCCGTGGAGGAGTCTGTGGGTGCGGTTAGGCCACGACCCCCGAAAACATCCAGACTCCAAGATATACCAAATGCTGGATTTCAGGATCCGCTGTAGCAACAAGCACGGTGAGAGCCTGAGGCCGGACAGGACCGGAGCTGCTGTATATTGATTGTTAATGAGCAAGTACAACAGTTCCTATTGGTTACAACTTGTTCGGTGACATTGTAGAATAAAACTGATACTGACTTCTTGTTCTTCTCTTTTTAGGTTATTCAAAATCTGATGTGCCAATAAAAGCCAAGAGGAGTGCGTTTAACTACAGTCTGCCTATTACGTTCAATAAAACAGGTGAGTGGGAGGTTTTTTTTATTACATGTGTGTAGAGGATTTATTTTATTATGTAAGTCAACAAGCCTTGTCACAGCAAGAAAAGTGTCCGTAACAACATTTACAGTTAACAAACAGTTTCTGTTTTGTTTTACGCGTCCCAGTAAGTAACAACTACTGAAATGGCTAACTTGACACCATGAAAACACATTGACAGTAATGAAAATCCATTGCTCTAAGTGGTCCTGCTAGATAATGCTTATTCAGCTCCCTATATTAAATAGCAGTAACGTGGTCTCTATAATCTCGGCCATCTTGATGCTCTGCCAGAGTCGAGGGAAAACATGTTGGCCAAACTGCTGTTCTTCTTTTTCCAGGCCCTCAGCCAGCGAGTGTGATGGATCTTCCCGGTCAGGAGGGTCCAAGCTCCAGTCGAGACACAGCCCCAATCTCGTACCAGCAGAGGGTCAGTGAATGTCCAGTACTCCCACCACATGTGAAAGTATTATCACAAGCTAACTGGTTTCAAGCTGGTGCTTGTTCTGAATGGCAGAGTGTGTCTCTGATGAGATTTCACGGGGATATTTTATATTTTGTCTATTCCTTCATTTATAATTATTTATAATTATTTATTTATCATGTTGCATATTATTTGAAGGCCCAATGTTGAAAATGGTGGAACATAAAAAGGCATTGTATAATTCTTTCTGAGTCTTTAAATTTATACCATAAATACTCACCTCTGCATCATCTCCACAGGAGGCCTCCTATATCTTCAGAGAGGGCATGTTGCCTCCTCACAGACAGATGTTTTACCAGCTCTGTGATCTGGATGTGGAAAGGTAATCCAGTTCTGTGCCCACACATGACATTGTTATTTTTTATCTTAAAGGATTTAGGGCAATCAGAAGGAACTGGCATTAACATTTTGGAACTCAAGTTGTCCTCCAAAAGACTTTTGAAAACCACATTTAACCAGATTTCCAAACCCTTATTTTATGTTTCTACATATTCTCTTTCATTTAATTGGAATCAAATTGGGCCTTAGCAACAAATCGTCTCACAGCTTTTAGTTGTAATCAGTTGTTGGTGTGTTTTCCAGTATCAAAGCGGTGACTGAGCAGAAGGGGGATGAACAGGTGTGTAACGAGCGGGACGGCTGGTGTGTTATCGGTACCACCGACAAGCTGAGGAACATGATCTCAGCCATGATCCACAAAGTCACCCGGGCAATGAGACCAGGTAAGAAATGCAATGGGTTCCTCGTTGGGTCATACTTCCCTTCCAGAGCAGAAAGACACACAAACCGAAGTGAAGACATAACCTCACTGGTGGAGGCACATGATCTGTTGTCTAATGTCCTCTCTGTCCCTCAGCAGTGCCTCCAGACCTCAGAAGAAGCCATCGCAATTCTTCAAAATCCTCAATGAAGGATGGTTACGCAGTAGACGGGGAGGACGAGGATGAAGGTGAAAACGAGGACGATGACGACGACGAATTTGTGCCGTCTGAGGGAAGTGAAAACGAGATGGAGACAGAGATTCTGGATTACATGTAGCAGAGAAGAGACATTTGATGACACGTCTCTGTACTGATGATATTTTTGTATTTTTTGTTTCTGTAAAGTGTAAAGTAACTTAGTGAAATGGAAATAAATAACAATGTATTTCTATTCTTTGTGTTTGTGTGTAAATATATCTTTGAAAAATATGATTTTCAATTGGTAAGATACTGAGAATTTTACACCAAATTATACAAGTAAATTCCATAGAATTGACATTCACTGAGCATATGCTTTAAATACTTTTAGTCAAGAATTTAAATACAAAATATGTTCAAATGTGGTCTATGAGGCACATTATAAAATGGGTTTGAAAAGTCCTGTATCATATGTTTTTATACAGTATTTATGATTGATATTCATCTTAATTTACGGTATTTAAAGTCCTGGTTGAATTCCTGATGCAAAACTGCAAAAGTTTGAAAGTCACTTCTCAAAGGTTAATGTCTCATAAACCATCTTTATGTTGAACCTAATCAAGTTAATGCCTCATAGTGATTGTAAAGCCCAACACAACCCACCTGTACAGTCACAGGACTTTTAACATCCATATGAATATATCTCATATCCTATACCTTTTGTAAAATGGCTTTCATTTGATATTCCCTTGAAAGCAAAGAGATTAGAATGGGTTCTCTGAGGACAAGGTGGGTAAATATTGTGTAACAGCAAGAAAAGTTGCCCTCACACTGCACAGTGGTCAGATGTTCAGGGGAGGAGTCCCCTTTATAAAAGACCAAGCCTGGAAACCAACCTGGTTCTCACAGTCATGATGGCGATGCTGGGGATTTTGGTGGCTTTTGCCATGTTCCAGGAGGTGTTCACCGGGGCCTCTGTGAGTGCTTCACATTAACATTACATATGTTAAATTCTTAATGCCAAATGTCCTTGATGTAGTGCTCTGATTTTGTTGCTTCACAATTTTTGTGTGCTGAACCTCTGTAGCTCGGGGTAGTGTACACGGAGGGGGGGATGGTGCAGGGCGAGAACATTCGTCTCGGGTACCGTCGTCACATGGATGTCTTCAGAGGGATTCCCTTTGCTGACATGCCTGGAAGGTTTGAGAAGCCACAGCGTCACCCTGGCTGGGACGGTGGGTGATTGACCTTCTCACAAATGAGATCTGACAATCAGACCAAAGCTTAAACCGTGTGTGTCTTCTTTCAGGAGTCATGAAGACCACTGAGTTCAGAAATAGATGCATTCAAGTCAACCTCATCATGAGTGATACCAGAGGGAGTGAGGACTGTCTGTACCTTAACATCTGGGTTCCCCATGGCAGCTCAGGTAAACACAGAGAGAAGCACCAAGTGTGGTTCACGATAGATCAACACTGCAGCTGCTTCTGACTCTGTTTAGTCCGTAGTCTCCACAGATCTGCCCGTCATGGTGTGGATCTACGGAGGAGGCTTCTTGGCTGGTGGCTCCATGGGTGCTAACTTCCTGGACAACTATCTGTACAGCGGTCAGGAGATTGCAGACAGAGGAAATGTTATCGTGGTGACGCTGGGATACCGTGTGGGAACTATGGGTTTCCTGAGCACTGGAGACTCGAGCATGCCCGGTAGATGACAGTTTATTCTCTCACAACAGCCACAGAATCAAATATATTATATTGAAATCTTCCATCTTGTCAGGAAATTACGGTCTGTGGGACCAGCAAGCCGCCATCGCCTGGGTGCACAGGAACATCCGCTCGTTTGGAGGAGACCCCGACAACGTCACACTCTTTGGAGAGTCTGCAGGTGCAGCTAGTGTTAGCTTCCAGGTGAGTTTTGTTTATAGACTCAAGCTCATTGAGTGTGTTGAAGTGGAAACACCTGAGAGGTCGAAAAATATGAAGATAAAATCCGGAGCTTTACAAGGAACTTTGTGGATCTTAGGCAAAAGGGACCAAGGTAGGTCTGCATCAAAGAAAACCTAACCAAATGCAAAGGGGACACTGCGTTCATGAAACCCCCTGACCAGACCCCGTGGCATGGAGTGTCCCAGTCTACCATTCATAGCAGATCATAGAATTGAACAGAGTTGTCCCTTTCCTCTTCAGGCCCCCAGACCAGTGCCAGTGCCATACCGACCCTGTTGTAATGCACCTGAGTACTATGCATAGTTTGTATGTTTGATTCTTACCTCTTTGGTTTTGTGTGTGTCTGCCCACAGACTCTCACTCCCCACAACAAAGGTCTGTTCAAGAGAGCCATCTCCCAGAGTGGAGTCGCCCTTTGCCCGTGGGCCATCAACAAGAACCCCCGCAGGTTCGCTGAGGAGGTAAACTACGGATTCTCATAAATCTTTCCACTTCCTCTATTAGACGTTGACCTCTCTTAATAATAGTTATCAGGTATTTAAAGAAGGACATCAGTGTATATTAACTGTAAATGGAACCCTCTCCTCAGATCGCTCTGAAGGTCAACTGCCCCACGGATCAATCAATGGCAGCTTGTTTGAAGATGACCGATCCCGCACTCCTAACGTTGGCCGGCTCGCTCAGTCTGACCAGCTCACCTGATAGTAAGCACTGCAACCACACACAGCCACCTAGAATTAACATTTACATTTCAGATATTGTTTCTATATACAACAGCAACGCACAGAGAATAAAAGTCAAAAGTGTTTTTTAAAACACATGCAAAGAAAATGTGCTACCTGCTATAGAGATGCTTTTCTAGACATTGCCTGTAGGAGCTGTCTGTTTTTTGTAAACCCGTGATTTAACTGGACATAAAGAGAAACCTGACATGAAAAGACTGCGTAAGGTCCAACTGAGAGTGAATGGAAATACAAATTACAGATAGATGACAAACATGTTTTTATCTCGCCTCCTGTCGGGAGATTTAGCCTAAACCAACAATTTAAACCTAAATGTTAAGGTTCTCGTCAGATACAGTATGCACAACATGATTAAGTGTTAGTTAATACAAGTCAACAGCAGCTCTGTCACATGGTAAGTAAGATGCCACAGTTGTAATGAGTGTATGTTGGTATCTTGCCCCTGTTAGGCCCTATCTTAGACAACCTGCTCCTGTCTCCCGTGATTGATGGCGACTTCCTGCCTGATGATCCTAGCAACCTGTTCCCCAACGCCGCAGACATTGACTACATCGCTGGAATCAACGACATGGATGGACACCTCTTCACCGGTCTAGATGTTCCTTCAATCAACTCTCCCCTGGTGGACACCCATGTGTGAGTTCAAGTGTCATGTGATCAGTGCGAAACCTTGACTGCCACCACAGAGAAGAGTTTTATCAGACCTAACTTCCATCCGTTCACATGTGCAGTGAGGATATGAAGAGGCTTCTGGGTTCGTACACCAAGGAGAAGGGCAAGGCTGGTTTGGACAACGCCTACTCCACATACACCTCAACCTGGGGATCCAATCCAAGCAGGGAAATCATCAAGAGAACTGTAGTGGATATCGGAACAGACTACATTTTCCTGGTTCCTACACAGGCTGCTCTCTACCTTCATGCTGCCAATGCCAAGTGAGAAAAGGATCATTTATCAATGTTATAATTATATATATATATATATATATATATATTTTTTTCTATATTTAATAAAAATCCAGCTTTTAGAGCTTATTTTGTCTTTTTTTTTAAAGAACTGGCCGTACCTACTCCTACGTATTCTCCCAGCCCAACCGTATGGGAGGCATAGGCAGACCCTACCCCAGCTGGATGGGAGCCGACCATGCTGATGACCTGCAATACGTGTTTGGAAAGCCTTTCAGCTCCCCACTGGGATACTGGCCTCGCCACCGTGACGTCTCTGGCTACATGATTGCCTACTGGACCAACTTTGCCAGAACTGGGTATAATTAGACAGACACAATATACAGTAGAATCACAGAAAATGGAGCTAAAACAGTGACTGATATAGAAAAACGTAACTATCTTAATTCAGTTGACATGTTGTCTTTGCTTCCACAGAGATCCCAACAAAGGAGAGCTGAGTGTGCCCGTCACTTGGCCCGAATTCACCAGCGCCTCCCACCAGTTCCTGGATATCAATTCCAACATGAAGAAAGACTCTGTGGGACAGAAGATGAGAATGCGTTACGTTCATTTCTGGGCCAGCGTCCTGCCCAACCTTTCCACAACCGTCTAAGAATAACGAGCTTGTGCACTAACTGTGCACCTTAAGTGTAGAACCCTTAGATGTAATGAATTAAATCAGTACTGTGCATCATAAATAAATTGATAAGTACAAATTATTTTTTTGTTTTGTTGTTATTTAATATTTTATTGTGCCTTAATGTAGGGCTCAAAGAACTCCCTTTGCATGTGTGCAAAATCGAGCGCCTAGAACAAATTGTTTTTGTTGGATTGTTTGTCTTGAACAAACCACTCAGGTACAAATACACAATCTGCACAGCTTGATAACAAGACAATCTGACCACTGGGCAATGATCAGGTTCCAGCAATGCATGTCAGCACTGCCATTAACTAGCATCCAGTTAGCTAGCCAGCTAACACAGCTAGCATAGGCCTACAAGTTCAAAGTGTCAAGCTGCTAAACTTACTCCTTTAAAAAGATGGTATTCTTATGTTTGAATGGATATATGTGCAGTTTAATACCAGAAGTGGAACCAGCTTAGTAACCTATGACCGAAAAATACGTCTGTTTTTGCTTTTAAAACCAAACATGTTGTGCTTAGATGTTCGAGAGCCGGCCCATCTGCTCTCGGAACGCAGTCAAGGCCAACATCAACATCCAACATGATAAACTGAAACTGCTGCTGCCCGTATTTGCCTACTTCATGGTGAGCTCAGTTCATTTTTACCTGATGTCATTCAGATATATTGTGAATTATTTAATGGTCGTGACCCCGCAAAACACGGCTTTTAGTCAAGAATTGAAATGCAACATATAGTCAAATGTGGTCAGATAATGAACCAGTAACACACATTTTGTAGGTCGATCTGGAAAACTTCACTAAAATACACTTAATTAAAACTCCTTCAATCTCTTAACTGCATATGTCTGGATGGAAATAACAGTTTCTTTTTTTTTATCTTTTTGATTAATGTCCTTTTTATTATGTTGCCATATATGAGGCACATTGTTAATTGTTTTGAAAAGTCCTATTTCATTATATCTTTACTATGAAGTACTTAAGATAGATTACATCTTAATTTACTTAAGTGCTTCTTTATTGTAGGTTAAAAAGGTTGTTTATAGTCCTGGTTGGATTCCTAATGCAAAACTGCTAAAGTTGGAAAGTCACTTCTCAAAGGTTTGTATCATAAACCATCTTTATGTCGGACCTAATAAAGTCAATGCCTCATAGTGATTGTAAAGCCCAACACAACCTAACTGTGCAGTCACAGAACAATTAACATCAATATTTATATATCTCATATCCTGTACATTTGTAAAATGGCTTTAATTTGATATTCCATTAAAGGCAAAGAGGTTAGAATGTGTTTTCTGTGCATTGTGGACAAGGTCGGTAAATATTATGTAACAGCGAGAAAAGTTGCCCTCACACTGCACAGTGGTCAGATGTTCAGGGGAGGAGTCCCCTTTATAAAAGACCAAGCCTGGAAACCAACCTGGTTCTCACAGTCATGATGGCGATGCTGGGGATTTTGGTGGCTTTTGCCATGTTCCAGGAGGTGTTCACCGGGGCCTCTGTGAGTGCTTCACAATAACATTACATATGTTAAATTCTAATATGTTCATTTGCCAAATGTCACTGATGTAGTGCTTTGATTTTGTTACTTCACAACTTTTTGTGTGCTGAACCTCTGTAGCTCGGGGTAGTTTACACGGAGGGGGGGATGGTGCAGGGCGAGAACATTCGTCTCGGGTACCGTCGTCACATGGATGTCTTCAGAGGGATTCCCTTTGCTGACGTCCCTGGAAGGTTTGAGAAGCCACAGCGTCACCCTGGCTGGGACGGTGGGTGATTGACCTTCTCACAAATGAGATCTGACAATCAGACCAAAACTTAAACCGTGTGTGTCTTCTTTCAGGAGTCATGAAGACCACTGAGTTCAAACAGAGATGCATTCAGGTGAACCTCATCATGAGTGATACCAGAGGAAGTGAGGACTGTCTGTACCTTAACATCTGGGTTCCTCATGGCCGCTCAGGTAAACACAGAGAGAAGCACCAAGTGTGGTTCACGATAAATCAACACTGCAGCTGCTTCTGACTCTGTTTGGTTTGTAGTCTCCACAGATCTGCCCGTCATGGTGTGGATCTACGGAGGAGGCTTCTTGACCGGTGGCTCCATGGGTGCTAACTTCCTGGACAACTATCTGTACAGCGGTCAGGAGATTGCAGACAGAGGAAATGTTATCGCGGTGACGCTGGGATACCGTGTGGGAACTATGGGTTTCCTGAGCACTGGAGACTCGAGCATGCCCGGTAAATGACAGTTTATTCTCTCACAACAGCCACAGAATCAAATATATTATAATGAAATGTTCCATCTTGTCAGGAAATTACGGTCTGTGGGACCAGCAAGCCGCCATCGCCTGGGTGCACAGGAACATCCGCTCGTTTGGAGGAGACCCCGACAATGTCACACTCTTTGGAGAGTCTGCAGGTGGAGCTAGTGTTAGCTTCCAGGTGAGTTTTATTTCTAGACTCAGGCACATTGAGTGTGTTGAAGTGGTAACACCTGATGAGTCGAAAAACATCAGGAGTGTTTCAAGGGATTTTGTGGGTCTTAGGCAAAAGGGACCAAAGGACCTCTGCATCCAAGAAAACCGAACCAAATACACAGGGGACACCGCAGTCATAAAACCCCTGACCAGGCCCGTGGCATGGAGTTTCCCAGTCTACCGTTCATAGACGATCATAGAACTTTACAGAGTTTTCCCTCTCCTACTCAGACCCCCAGTCCATTGCCTAATATACCGACCCGGTTGCAACGCATCTGAGTACTATCCATAGTTTGTATGTCTGAGTCTAACCTCTTGGTTTTTTTGTGTTTCTGCCCATAGACTCTCACTCCCCACAATAAAGGTCTGTTCAAGAGAGCCATCTCCCAGAGTGGAGTCGCCCTTTGCCCGTGGGCAATCAACAAGAACCCCCGCAAGTTCGCTGAGGAGGTACACCACGGATTCTCATAATAATCTTATAAATAGTTATCAGGTATTTAAAGAAGGACATCAGTGTATATTAACTGTAAATGGAACCCTCTCCTCAGATCGCTCTGAAGGTCAACTGCCCCACGGATCAATCAATGGCGGCTTGTTTGAAGATGACCGATCCCGCACTCCTAACGTTGGCCGGCTCGCTCAGTCTGACCAGCTCACCTGATAGTAAGCACTGCAACCACACACAGTCACCTAGATTTTACATTTAAACCTAAATGTTAAGGTTCTCGTCAGATACAGTATGCACAACATGATTAAGTGTTAGTTTATACAAGTCAACATCAGCTCTGTCACATGGTAAGTAAGATGCCACAGTTGTAATGGTTGTCTGGTGGTATCTTGCCCCTTTTAGGCCCCATCGTAGGAAACCTGCTCCTGTCTCCCGTGATCGATGGTGACTTCCTGCCTGATGATCCTAGCAACCTGTTCCACAATGCCGCTGACATTGACTACATCGCTGGAATCAACGACATGGATGGACACCTCTTTACCGGTGTAGATGTTCCTTCAATCAACTCTCCCCTGGTGGACACCGATGTGTGAGTTCAAGTGTCATGTGATCAGTGCGAAACCTTGACTGCCATCACATAGCAGTGCTTTATCAGACCTAACTTCCAACCGTTCTCATGTGCAGTGAGGATATGAGGAGGCTTCTGGGTTCGTACACCAAGGAGAAGGGCAAGGCTGGTTTGGACAACGCCTACTCCACATACACCTCAACCTGGGGATCCAGTCCAAGCAGGGAAATCATCAAGAGAACTGTGGTGGATATCGGAACAGACTTCATTTTCCTGATTCCTACACAGGCTGCTCTTTACCTTCATGCTTCCAATGCCAAGTGAGAAAATGATCTATTATAAGCGTTGTAGTTATCATTGTTTCACCATATTGATTTAGTAGTTGGGGAGTAACACCTTTCCGCTCCATGGTGGAAAAGGTAGGAGGATACATTTACAGGAAGTAAATGGTAAGGTACAAAACAAGGCTTGTTCTACTGGACGTCTCTCATTATAACCAGACTACTGCATATGTATATATATTTAATAAGAATCCAGCTTTTAGAGCATATTTTCTCTTTTTTTTAAGTACTGGCCGTACCTACTCCTACTTATTCTCCCAGCCCAGCCGTATGGCCGGCATAGGCAGACCCTACCCCAGCTGGATGGGAGCCGACCATGCTGATGACCTGCAATACGTGTTTGGAAAGCCTTTCAGCACGCCACTGGGATACTGGCCTCGCCACCGTGACGTCGCCGGCCACTTGATTGCCTATTGGACCAACTTTGCCAAAACTGGGTATAATTAGACAGACACAATATACAGTAGAATCACAGAAATTGGAGATAAAACAGTGACAAAACACAAAACACAACTGCCTAAATTCAGTTGAAATGTTGTCTTTGCTTCCACAGGGATCCCAACAAAGGAGAGCTGAGTGTGCCCGTCACATGGCCCGAATTCACCAGCACCTCACACCAGTTCCTGGATATCAATTCCAACATGAAGAAAGACTCTGTGGGACAGAAGATGAGAATGCGTTACGTTAATTTCTGGACCAGCGTCCTGCCCAACCTATAAAGAGCTTGTGCACTTACTGTGCACCTTAAGTGTAGCGCCATTAGATGTAAGGAATCACATCAGTACTGTGCATAATAAATAAAAAAGTACAAATAATATTTTGTTTTGTTTTATTTAATATTTTATTGTGCCTCAATGTAGTGCTCAAAGAACTCCCTTTGCATGTGTGCATCTGGACCTAAGGTGTGTTTTAGTGCAGCAACAATAACAGACACGAATGCTATGACATATAATGTTTTGGTATTGAGTTTATTTAATTTGCAGAGCATTATCATTGGTGAACAAGTGTGTGTTAACCTCATAATGCAAAATAAACCCAAGCAAGAGTCTAAAAAAATTGTCTTTGCTGGATTGTTTGTCTTGAACAAACCAGTCAGGTACAAATACACAATCTGCACAGCTTGATAACAAGCACAAAGACAATCTGACAAATGGGCAATGATCAGGATCCGGCAAGCACTGACAGCACTGCAACACTGTAACCAGCCTGTCAGCATTAACTAACATCCAGCTAGCTAGCCAGCTAACACAGCTAGCATAGGCCTACAAGTTCTCTCCAGGCCTCTCCAGGTTAAAATGCTATATCGGTTGACATTTTGAGTTCCTGAATAGCTCTACAGTGAAATTAATCATAAGTACGTTGGAGGTTTCATTTGTGGTTCTCCTGGAATACTGATAAAGTGTGTGGATCTGTCACGGCAGGAAGGATCTAAAGGGATTTGTCTTCTCTTAATATCTTGACTGTGCACAACACTGAAACACAAATACATTTTTCAGCCAACTTGCAGAACTGCTTTACTTGTTGTGTGTTATTTGGAGGTTTTTTATCTTATCTCAAGCCTCGTTTTTTTCAACAATCTGAGAAATACTCCACCTGCGTCTGTAAATCAACAACAACTCAACTTTTGTACCAGTTTTACAAGCACCAATGAGCTTTCTCTCTGCCATGGGCTCAGGGTTTTTTCAATATGTGTACATCTTCAATGTATATGCTCTTTATGTGCATGCTGTATCCTACAATTGTTTTTTAGTCACTCAAGAAAGTTTGACAGCATCTACATTTAATAAAAATGAAGGAAAAAAACACTCTTACTAAAACAGACCTGTGGTTCTCATGTCAGAATAGAGCCTCTGAAAATAAACCAGCCACTAACTATGGTTTCTTACGTATTTGCGGTATTTAGTTATATAGAAAGTTAATTTCTAGGAGACAGGGTTGAATAGAGATGTTGAAACAAATATCAGAATATTTTAAATTAAACCTCTATAACCGTTCAACAAGAAATAGCAAAATACCATAATGCACCCCCCCAAATCCCTGAAGTTAATTCCATAAGCTCATATGAGTTTTTGAAACATACAACATGAAACCACTGGAATAGTTTGATAACTTGATTATCTTCATTTGGCCATGTTTCCACCCTGCTGCTTCCCATCAGAGGTCAGAGGTTCAGAGGTCAAATATTTTTCAGTGAGACCACAGGTTGTATAACATGTGTGCACAGCTATATTTACCAGTATTCCTCTTGTACTGGAGGGGGGGTCTACGTGTATATAAGCATGTGGAGAGGCATCTGCTGGTTTCTGGACAGCCATGGAGAAAGTGAAGATTTTGTTGGCGGTTGTTCTGTCCCTGGGAATGGCCTCTGCAGCCTCTGTAAGTCAAATCATGATCGGAATCTGCAAATATGTGAAAATAAACTAGTGTGCAAACAATCCTGACACTTAAATAGTTCTTCTATGAACTGTGGTACTTTATTTTGTTATGCTCTTTATTTGTCATGCTCCACTGTGTTATATACTGTCATTGAATGGGAATGCTCTTCTTTTGACTGTGTGTGTCCAGCTGGGGGTGGTGCAGACAGAAGGCGGCAGTGTTCAGGGACGAAATATTCCGCTCCGTCTTTTCCGCTCTGTGGACGTTTTCAAGGGAATTCCCTTTGCTGCGCAGCCTGGAACCTTTGAGAAACCCAAGCCCCACCCTGGCTGGGAAGGTGCGTTCAGATCTGATCTGACCAAACAGAACAGGACACTTGAATGTGTCATTTTTTATGCAGAAGCTAAGAAATCCCCCCTTAAACACTGAGAAGGAGCAATAACAATGCTTTTCTTCCTCAGGCGTACTCAAGGCAACTAAGTTTGCCAAACGGTGTCTCCAGATTAGCATGCTCCAGACCTCGAGCTTCGGTAGTGAGGACTGCCTGCACCTCAACATCTGGGTTCCTCAAGGCCGACAGGGTAACCTTCTTTATGTTTCACCACATCGACATGAGAAGCACTGATACAGCAGAGGAGTTTCTAATTCTCTCTTCTTCTCCTCTAGTGTCCTCCAACCTCCCAGTGATGATTTGGTTCTACGGAGGCGGCTTCATGGTCGGTGGCTCAATGGGGGCGAACTTTCTGAACAATTATCTGTACAGTGGTCAGGAAATTGCAGACAAGGGGGATGTTATTGTGGTGTCGGTGGGATACCGTCTGGGAACTCTGGGCTTCCTCAGCACAGGGGACTCCAATTTACCTGGTGAGTACAGTTAACAGGGATTTACCGAAACAAAAGGAAATAGTGTTGGAGTTAGTTTAATGTGCGTTTGACTCAAAATTTGTCACCATGACAGGGAACTACGGTCTGTGGGACCAGCACGCCGCCATCGCCTGGGTGCACAGGAACATCCGCCAATTTGGAGGAGACCCCAGCAACGTCACCATCTTCGGAGAGTCTGCAGGTGGCGCCAGTGTTAACTTCCAGGTCAGAGGCTCTGCTAACAAAACATGTTACAACTTCTCATCCAGAAAACGTTTGCAAATTCCATCTTTCTTTATAGTTAATACATTTCTTAGGTAGCTAACGTTAGCATGTAGCATTCCTTGCCATGATGGAGGTTTTATTTTGAAATATCAATGCAGGCCTTGGACACATTAATTTAAATCTGTAGGTAAACTAGATGTAATCAAACTAGCAATGTAACCTTCACTGTCGTGTCTTCATTCAAGTTTAAGGTCCTAAACAACTATTTCATGTCAATTCTTCTGTTGAGAATGCCAAGTAGTCAATTGAACTAAACTACAAATAGTAATTTTGATGCTATTCCTACACAGATGCTCTCCCCCCACAACAAAGGGCTATTCAACAGAGCCATCTCCCAGAGTGGAGTTGCCTTCTGCCCCTGGGCTCTCAGCAGGAACCCACGAAAGATCGCCATGGAGGTATGTAACCATCAGATCTTCATGGAGGACATCATTTTCGTTTTGGACTTTCAGCGATACAAACATTAACTTTTTTCATTTTGACTTTTAATGTAAATGTCAGCTGATATAATTACGATGTTA
Organism: Pseudopleuronectes americanus; assembly: GCA_038501795.1. NCBI lineage: Eukaryota > Metazoa > Chordata > Actinopteri > Pleuronectiformes > Pleuronectidae > Pseudopleuronectes > Pseudopleuronectes americanus. The sequence goes on along the minus strand of CM076733.1, from coordinate 15,844,043 downwards.
AAACAAGCATGAGGCGTCTCACTAGTCAACTTACAACACGACTTGATTTCATGTTTGTGCTCAGGTTGCTGTGAAGGTCGGCTGCCCCACTGACGACAGGATGGTGGACTGTCTGAAATCGACTGATGCTGCGACTCTCTGCATGGCTTCTCCCAGCATCAGACCGGGCTCCGCAGACCGTGAGCGTTACTCCTCCACATCCACAAATGTGAAATTATGAACCCAGGAAAGAGTCACAAACACAGAGGGCCAACAGTCCCCTTAAATCAAATCCAGCTGGACCCATTTTCACACACTAATAGAAATCTGTCCCTTAAAAGTTCCTCCTGCACCTTTTTGAAATGAGCTCATCCCTAAAAACAACAGAAACAAATATAAACGGACGTGTCATAAGATGCCACTTTATGAATATATCTGTGTCAATCCCTCTCAGATCCTGCTGTGCAGAACCTTCTTCTGTCTCCGGTTGTCGATGGCGACTTCCTCCCTGATCAGCCCAGCAACCTGTTCCAGAACGCCGCCGACATAGACTACCTTATTGGGGTTAATAACATGGACGGTCACCTCTTCACCTCAAAAGACATTCCCTCCGTTGGCGACAAGAATCAAGACACTTCTGTGTGAGGCCTCATTTTGTTGTATAGCTGTGAAATTTAAATCATGACACTTAGGAGCCTCCACTGTACTCTGACTAACCGAGCACGCTGTTATTTTCTCTGCAGAGAAGACCTAAGGCGTCTCCTTGGTGCTTATACCGAAGACAAGGGCCAAGCTGGTTTGGAAGTCGCCTTCACTGAATATTCCTCCAACTGGGGGTCAGAACCCAGTCAGGAGACCATCAAGAGAACTGCAGTGGACATTGGGACTGATTACATCTTTCTCGTTCCTATTCAGACAGCCATTCACCTCCATACTGCAAATGCCAGGTGAGGCCACGAGTTACAGTCCTGCTTAAAATAGCAGGACAAAGTAATACTTCAGTTGTGTTTGAAAAAGTCCAGATATTTTCTTATTTTGAAACTGGCATCGTCAGCTTGATGATAATGAGGAAACATGTTTTGATGGTGTTGGACAGGTCTGGCCGCACCTTCTCCTACCTGCTCTCTGAGCCCAGTTTAATGGCCGGGCCAGGCAAACCCTACAATGACTGGACGGGAACCGACCACGCGGACGACCTCCAGTACGTGTTTGGCAAACCCTTCACCACACCGAGCGCTTATGGAGACAGACACAGAGACCTGTCTGGCTACATGATCTCATACTGGACCAACTTTGCCAGAACTGGGTAAAAAAAAGCACTGCACATGCTTGTGCAAAAACTTGATTAACTTAGGGACGATTTTAGGAAACTTCACATCATAACTTTCACTTTTATTTCCGCAGAAACCCCAACAAAGGAAACCTGGTGGTGCCTGTGATCTGGCCTGAATGTACCAGCAATGGATACCAGTTCCTGGACATCAACGCTAAAATGAACGAGACCTCCACTGGACAGGAAATGAGGTCACGCTTTGTCCGCCTGTGGACCAGCACCCTGTCCGCCCTTCCATCGCATCATGAAACAGATGCTCTGTGATGCATTTCACTTTCCGTTAAGACACATTTGTACTAATATCAGAGTCTGTACAATAAACTTTATGTGTGGAAAAACATGTTACGTGGCTTTTTATGTAGTTGACCCTTACTAAAGTGGAAGCCTTATACATCATCAGGAGAAAATAAAATAATATGTAAACCGTATAAGAACTTGTTTTTAAAAATAATACAATAAATGTTAGTGTGCAAAATCCCACAAAAATATATTTTCAGTGTTATTCCTGCTCATTTCCACGTTGCAGATAATTTAATACATGGTTGTGACCACCGTGAATCTAATGTCTCTCATACATAATTAATTACAAATTATATTTATTCGTTGTTAAATATTGGCCTTGTGGATTAAACACAATCTGCTGTGCATTTATCACATAAGACCAGTAGAGGGTGCATTCAGAACAGGAATCTGCTCCACTCAGGCTACAGGTCTGTCATGAATGGTCTGAATCCGCTCAGAGCAGAAGTACAATGATGCACAGTTACTACACTGCACTTTGTGTTATGAGCTGCAGGCGTCTCAGACCCGTCCCCAAAAAATATGATTCTCAATCATAACAGATTAGATGCACAAACGTGTGTGGGTGGCCCAGTCCATTTCTTTTCTCCACTTGTTGTCTTGTTTTGCATCTGGATGTTTGTGGCAGCAGATTGTCTGAAGGCACTTCACAGTTTAAACTTGACACCATCACCTCCCACTGACCCACATCTACACAGACACATATCCACAGTTTGATGTGGAAGAACCAAACTATAGAGGAGCATCAAACCTGCTGCTGAAATAAATTAATTATAATAATAATATTTGTCAGTGACTTAAGCTGGAGGCATATTTCAATCTATGAATCACTTTATGAATTCCATGGATTTGACATAGGGACTAACTCAGTGTCAGACCATGGGCGTAGCTTGACTAAATATCTTGTCTCCAGGACACTTCGAAACCAAACTCACCCGCTGACCCTGCTCCAGTGAGCAGACCTGGAGATCCGCTATGAAGGCGCCACCTGCTGGACTCTTCCTCGGGGACCTCATGTGGAGGTTCGAGGGGTCGCTGGATGCTCAGGCCCGGGCTGCGGTCCTCTGCATCATCGCCGGGGTCTCCCTCTACGCTGTGTGGCGGCTCTACCGGCTGCTCTTCTGCCCCCTGGTGCTGCTCAGGGCCCTGGAGGATGTGGGATACGTCGCCGAGGACGGACGCTCCAAAGCCCGGACGGCGAACGAGGTGCGCCGCAGGAGGAAGATCGGTGACCTGCCTCCGGTTTATCCGAACGGGTGGTACCGAGTCCTGGACACGTGCGTGCTGAAGAGGGGCCAGGTCAGAAACGTCACAGTTCTAGGTATGATTATAATATATAATTTAATAAATATATCAACTAATAGTTCATTGACATAAATTATTACACACTGGGTCGCTGACTGTATTCAGATACTATCAGTTACTGACTGTGTTCAGATACTGACTCGATTACCGAATACAGTCACCTGCTATCAGTAACTGGGTCAGTAACTGTATTCACTTACTGGGAGTATTCAATGACTGCAGTAACTAAACATACTCAGTGAAAATGATATACTATCACCAATCTCTCCACCTCAGCACCGCACGTGCCCATAACTCTGTTACTGTATATATTTGGGTCTATATTGTTGTTTTTATATTGTTTATGTTGAGTGCACCAACGAACAACACCAAAGCAATTTCCTGTATGTGCAAACATACTTGGCAAATAAAATAATTCTGATTCTGATTCTGAACTTGGAGTACAAAGGTCAGTAACTTTATGCAGTAACTAAGAGCAATTGGGTCAGTAACTGTATTAGGTTACTGAGAGTATTCATCAACTGCAGTAAGTGGGTCAGTATGGATAAATTGAGAGTATTGAGTTTATAAAGTATCCAGCCCAAATGTCTGCTTTGTAGTTAGAGACTGGAATCAATTGTATTACAAAAAACAAAGCAGCTAATATTTAACATAATTCTTATTGAGGTCAAACATGGACACATGTCTGTAAAATAGTGTCATTCTCACATGTTCAAATGTTTAATATTTATAAAACGCGTTTTTCTTTTACATGATCTGATATATGGATGAATTACAATTACATTGTCGCACCTCCTAAAATACAGAGACACAACTTATCGATCACTTTAGTGACACAAAATCATTTTGCAACTTTTCCTGGGAAAATGAGCATGCGTGGATTTATCGTTTTTTCAGTTTCACGCTACGTTAAATCATATTCATTCCCCTGGATTTCCGTGCAATAGTTTCCAGGTAAGATGAGAACAGCTCAGTTGACAAAGTAGAAATAACACACAGCGCACACACTGGCCCGCTGCCATTGTTTGAGAGGTTTACACTCTCGGCTGCTTAGTGACCTTCTCCTTTTGAACAAAGCCTCATTCTAACAGCTCGCGTGTCATTTAACCTAAAGGTGTCATGGAGGTGAATGTTTAGGTTACTGATAATACCTCAGTAGTGGATCTAGGATTTTTGGCGTGGAGTGTGTGTGTGTGTGGGATGGGGGGTGGGTGGGGCAATTATGTCCAACATCCATGTTAGCTCTAGTGCCAGTGCCTCCCCTGGTCCGGCGCCTGGATCCGCCACTGTAATAACTCAATTATCACATAAAGGTCATAAAGCTTCAACTCATTAATTTATTCACAGTCAGTTTATCTGCTGATTCCTCTTTAATTGAATGAGGGCCATTCTAGCTTGGGTATTTGGCCACAGTCCTACTGACTCAATGTTTATGAGCGGTGTGACCGTCTGCACCACTGACACCTGACCTGCACTAATCTGGGAGCAATCCCAGCGATGTGGGTCAACTAAATGTCACCCAAAGACAGTGGATACAGAGAGTGAAGCCCTCCAGATGTGATCCGCAGGTTCGATTTCCACACTCGCCACACGCACTTAGTCAGCAAACTATACAGTGGATGTAAACGATCCCCGGGGGTCAAATGTATGCTGCTTATTCTGGAACGTCTGTGGACAGAAGGATCCAGGGGCTTAAAGTAGCCTATGTCTGGGTGAATCTACTTAAAATAGAATTTAAACATGTCTTGATTTTGTATTTAAAATCAAGACATGTTTTAAAGTGTTGTTGCCAAGACTAACATTAGGAAAAGTGAAATGTGGTAGAGTATCAACCATAGCAGACAGATATCAGAGGCCATGACACTGTCCACTGCTCTACTGACTTGTTTTATTTTATCACAAGGGTCAACAGTTTTCTAAACCGAGCACAAACAGTGATCACATTTTTTTAATCAGGATAAATGTTGCTTTAAAAGCTTGACACTGTTATAATGATTTCTCCTAGGTGAGCAGGTGGCAGTGTTTCGAGGCCAGGACGGGAAGGCCTACGTGTTGGACGCCTACTGCCCTCACCTGGGGGCCAACCTGGCTGTGGGAGGACGGGTGGTGGGAAACTGCATAGAGTGCCCATTTCACGGGTGGCAGTTTGCTGGGAATGATGGGAAGTGTGTGAAGATCCCCTACGCAGAGAAAGGTAGGACCAGAAACGAGAAATCTCTCACACATTCACCATCTGAAAAACAAATGAAAAGATTATGGCGGAACATGAAGATTAATTATAGCCCAGAAGATTTATAGATTGGCCAATAAAAATCTGCCAATAAGAACCTTTCAGAGACATATTAGAACGAGAATTTAAATTGTCCATATACACCCATATGAAAACTCTTATTTAACAGGGTAACAATGCAGAGGAGATGTGTATTTATGTTTATATTTTATGTGAAAACATTGTGGAAAATGGTTCATCTTCTCGCCAGCATGAATAGACTGTCGATTTTCTACATTCATAAAAATGTAATTTCTCCTTATGCATCATGACTAAATAGACAGTGAATCAGCTCCAGGTTTCATTTGTCCTTCAGTGCCGGATTTTGCGAAGGTGCGCCGCTGGCCCAGCTGTGAGGTCAACGGCCACATCATGGTTTGGTTCCACTGTGACGGCGAGGACCCTCAGTGGACTGTCCCAGAGAAGCGAGCGATCACAAGGGGAGAATGGGTCTACCGGGGTCGAAGCGAGCACTTCATCAACGCTCACATACAGGTAGGTGGATGTGTACGTTTGTTTTGAGGGTTGAATCCCCCAAAAGACTACAGCCAGCCACCAGGTGGTGATCCAGATGCTTTGGGTTCACTTTTAGGGAGCCGCCATCTTCATATACAGTCAATGGTCTTGATGCTTGTGTTTCAATCCAGTCATGAGGGTTGTTCATGCTGACTTCTCTCTCTCTGCAGGAGATTCCTGAAAACGCAGGTGACTTTGCTCACCTCAATCATCTGCACACCCCGGGCATCATCTTTCAATTTCTCCAACACGAGTGGAAGGTAAGACTCTCTCTTTCTTTTAGCGTCATTATGCCATTAACATTTTGATCTTTGACGGTGCAGGGTATATTTATTCTGAGAGGATGCAGGAGTGATTAGTCTGTTTGTGTGTTTGTTAGCAACATTATGCAAAAACAATAGAATGGATCTCCACAAAACCTGTGTGTTTGTGTTTTTTTCCAGGCCAGCTGGGATCCACAGTCAAAGCCCAACACGCACTGTGCTAAGATGTACTTGAAACACAGTTTGATTCTGTTTGGACACCACTGCTCCCTGGGGGATATTCATGTTGTGGCCTCACAGGTACGGTGAAGTTTAAAACTATATATGCGGTTGAACATAATATCTCGACTTTGCCAAATTTTGACCAGCTGTCACTCAAAGATGAACTGGTGAGATGCCAGTGGTCAAAGGTCAAATATCATGGTGACCTCATATAAATCTGAATTGAAATGTATGTAGACTGAAAGTGCATTTAAGACTCATGATAGTATTTACGGCAAAAGAATGTGAATGTAGTTTGTGAATCAAAACTAGTGTATAAAAACTCAAGTATATCAATAATTGGATTATACTCATCACACAAGAATAAACAGAATAAAATGAGCAGACGTCTGCTTGTGTTTCAGGTTGGTCCCGGACTCGTGTTTCTAGATTTTGAGCAAACTTTGATAGGCCGGGGAACGATCATACAATGTGTGACACCAGTGGAGCCTCTGATGCAATGTGTCACTCACACCATCTATTACCAGTGGAATGTCTTATCTCTGATCCCCAAAATCATCCTGGCAGGAGAGAGCGTTCAGGTACTGCAAACACAAACCTGCTGAATCACAGTGATATCGTCTTTCACTGTCAGGTCATTCATATAATTTATATATTCAGGCTTCTCCTGTTTTTTTTTGTTCGTTTCTAGTTTGAGCGAGATGTGATGATCTGGAACAATAAGAAGTACGTCTCCAAGCCTCTGATTGTGAAGGAAGACTCAACCATCCAGAGGCACAGGCGCTGGTTCAATCAGTTCTACAGCGAGAACAGCCCGCGGCTGCAGTACCAGCGCGACACTTTGGACTTTTGAGATCTTTGGACTAGAGGAGGAGAGATCAGCAGGGGACAAGTCAGGGTTAGGGGTTAGGTGTCTCCATAGAATCCACAATTTATTTTATATGTCACATATTTCAGGGGGAAAGGCGACCTGAATTTTTTAGCTGCAATGGTTTTGCCTTCATTTCCATTTCCATGAAAACGGCCCTTTGCTTGTGTTTCTCGGACTTTCCAATCTGTGTCTATACAAGTGCCTGAAATGTATTTGATTACCTGACTGGTTTGAAATTTGTAAGAACCAGTTTAACTTATCAAAATAAACAACAATGAGAATTGTGATTTTCTGTGACCGTTGTGACATAATATGTCTTCACCAGCAGTCTCCCCGAAAAAGGGAAGTGTTTATGTTTATATGAATTTGTGATGTAGCAACGTCTGGTTAGACGGTAGACTCTTAGTCAGCATTGGAAAAGCAAGGTCTAAGAAATTTGCTAAGAAATGTTAAATTAAAATCACTGATATTATGTAGTTTATTAGCTAAATAACACATCACTTTAATATATTTAATATATTCAAAACATCACTAGGATTATTTTATATAACATTTCTGCCACTACATCCCTTTCACCTAAATCTCACACACTGGACGTTGAAAATAATCTGTATTTACAAATATCTCAGACATTTTACGAGTTAGGTGCAAGAAATACGCAATGCTGCTGTGTCTTGTGTAGAATTACCTCATGATGGGTGTTGACTTACAGCTTAAAGGGAAATTGCTGAATGGCTGTTTGCTAAGCAAGAGGTTGTGATATTCCTGTTCTGAGAAAGATGCTTTCTTCTATGAAAAAACCACTCACTAGCATACAGGTCAACCATGACCTTTCTAAATTACACAACATGCTCTAGAGAAAGTGTGCGTTGTTCCATTTAACAGCACTACGCACACAATAATAACACAATACTACTAATACTACAATAATCCGCCTTGATCCTGGCCCTGTGATTGCAAAACTTCCAGGGTCCTTCCCCTTACCAGCTAAACCCTTCCTCCTAGACTTCCTCCTAATATGTGGTAATAGTCTACTTTCTCTTCATAGATGATTGAATATTGTAGCCTACTTGTTTTTAAAAATAATTTAAAATCTCCTGCCGAGTTCCAATTACATCCAGACATCACAAACTGAGATCTCTGCAGTGACGGCTTTACAGAGCATTAATCCTCAAACGCCACTAGAGGGTACATTTAGAATACGAGTCCACTCAGGCTGCAGGTTTGTGTTGTGCTCTTTGTGTTATGTGCTATAGTCATTTCCAAATGGCCTCATTTGTCTAAAATATGACGCAGTTTACAAAAGTAATTTTGTTTCGCCTTTCCAGCTCTCGCTCAGACCCAAACCTCTCACAGTCACAAATCATGTCGACCCAAATCAGGACTGCTGTGAATGAGTGCATCCATGTACATGATATATTGAATTCCTTGAGAGTGTGTCTGTCCCCCCCTGTGCTGACCTCACACACTTCACTGGGGCTCAGCTCTGCTGTGCGGTGCAGACTCATGCCTCATTTGAATGAGCCTTATTTTGAATTTCTCAGAATTCTATCTAGGGATGCTCCCTCAGCAGTTCACACTTGACCTGACCTTACTGTCAGCCGGCCTGTTGCAATCTGAGCACTGTGGGTCAGCGGGATGTCAAGCCAAAGACAGTGGATACAGCCAGCTCCTGATGGGGTCTCTGACTGGGGACAGATTCCGTTTGCACACTCACCATTTGAGAGTTCCTATAGATATAATACAAATCAAGCCTCATACTCACTTAAAGGTTTTTCTACAGTGAGTGTCTCCTGTTTTTTTTGGTTCTGTCTAGATTGAGCAAGATTTGATGATCCGGAATAATAAGAAGTATGTCGCCAAGCCTCTTATTGTGAAGGAGGACTCAGTCATCCTGAAGCACAGGCGCTGGCTCAGTCGGTTCTACAGTGAGATCAGCCCGCGGCTGCAGTACCAGCGCGACACTTCGAACTTTTGACCTCTCTGGACTAGAGGAGGAGACATCAGCCGGGGAGAGGTCAGAGTTGAAATAAACCACATGTCTCAGGGAGTCCAGGATTCATTTATTACATCACATATAATATATTCAAGGTTATAGATACCCACCTAAAAAATGTGTCAACCTTTTTTGTCACCAAAATCTAGCCAGTTTTTTTCTTGACAAAATAAAGAAACCTGATAAAAGACTCATGGATCTGGCCCTTTATCTTGATCCACGCCAAAAGTTAATGGATTCATCCTCGGCCCATGTTCCTTCCTTACATCAAGTTTTGTATTTAAAATCTGTGAAGTTGTTTTTGCTTACAAATGAGCAAATAATAATATTAACGAACCATCAAACAAACCGTGCATGGTTGTGTTTCTGGACATTGAACAAGTGTTTCCTGTTTTATTTTGGTAATCACTTCCGGTGTTTGTCTGCCTTCCCCCCCGCCCTGGTGAGTTTCACCTGTGTCAGTGTTCACCTGAGTGTCAGTCTAGTTTTTCACCTTGCTTTTTGTCTGTGTGTATGTCTGTCTTTGAGTGTATGTGTGTGTGTGTATGCGTGCGTTTGTCTGTCTGTGAGTGTTTTTCTGTGTTTTGTTTGTCTTTGTGTGTTTGTCTTTGTGTGTCTGTCTGTGTTTGTCTTTGTGTCTTTTGCACACCTCTGCCTCACACTGCCTGATCACCGGACCAGTAAGTCTGATCAACGACTGTGTAACAGAACTATTGTCATCACGCGGAGACATTGTGTCCTCGTCTGTCAGTTCTGACATGTGATGTTTATATGTCAACACAAACCAGCTGCTCTATCAGTCTCTCTCTCACTCACTCTTCATTCACATTAGAAAAGATACATGTGTAAGTATGAAGTTAAATCCAAATGACAACTGTGTTTATTTTCTGATTCACGTCTCAGGTGACAGCTGATAATGATTCATGACTATTTAAAGAACCACTTCACCAATTTGTCTTTTGTCTCTAGAGAGAAATTAAACAAGTATAGTTTGTGCTACTGCAGCTTGACACAGAATCAGGTGGACGTCATTGTCTCAGGATTATAATGTACAACAATGATAACGTTAGCTAGTGGAAAATCCCACGGTGTATTTTTAAAATGTTTACTTTACACTTGCTTTTAAAAACATGTTGAATAATCATCTTCTAATGAAGAAATAAACTTGTCTGCTGCAGTTTGTGCTGTGGTGGTCTCAATATTTACAATTGTACAGCAGGTCAGGTTGGTCCTGATGCCAATACAAAATGGGGTTCCAATTACATAGGGGACTGTATAATGTCTTGTAAGTGATTACTATCCAAACTATACACTGCTGACTATTGTTAATTTGGATCTGTAAACTCTGTTGTCAATTATCTGGATTTTACGTGCAGGTATTGTCTGAAAAACGGTTTTAATTGTCAGTTGTTCGTAGAAGACAGAGAGGACACTTTCTAAAGCAATAGCATAGTATCCATTAGACAGCGCAACACTTCTTATTAATAGCGCATGAACCCTTGTGCTCAATACTCAATATTGAAACATATTTTTCATGACCAAGGCCAATCTACAGATGTAATGTGTATTTACATATGCCGAATAAATCTGCTCCGCTCTGATGCGTTTGCTCATGCATCTCTGAACTGGCACAACCTCTCCATTGCACTAAATATGTTAGTGTGTTAAATTGAGCAGAGTAGTTCAATGTTCACCGTTCTACTTGGCCAGTGGCCCTTCTCCGAGGCACAGGGCATTGCTTGGTGGCCCTTATCTCTGAGTATGCTTATCTTATCTGGGTTCACGGTGGGGAGAAAACTGTGCTGCCTTTGTTTTACTGAAGCTTTACCTCAGCAGTTGGCGCATTGGATTTAAAGTTATGAGGAACTGTTGTGTTAATGTGTTGAACAGACGGGAACGAGGAAGCATGGCGGAAGCAGGAGACCTCGACGGTGAGAAGGAAGCTGTTGTTACGCTGGAGGAAAACCAGCTACCAGGTGCTGTCAGGTTTCAAAACACAGCGAGGGGATCAGAGAGGCGAGAGGACGAGGGCGACCCGGTCCTCCAGCCTCTGCTTCAGCACAAACACCAGGAAAGCCGGGATGAGGGTCACAGAGGAGACACGCTAACAGAGACAGATGTTGCTGACCCAGAGACATCTGTTCCCCACGAGCTAGAATTAGCGGGCGGGGATCAGCTCAGCCGCAGCGGAAGTGTCAGGAGCTCGTGCAGTGACAGCGGCCGAACCGAGTGCCACATCTGCAGCGAGTGGTTTGACTCGCACACTTTGCTGCTATGTAACCACACACTGTGCCAACGCTGCGTGGATGGCATCATGAGGCGGGCCAAAGAGCCGGGCAGAATGCAATGCCCCTTCTGTCGGCAGACCAACCTGCTCCCAGAGTGGGAGATCAGAAGACTTCAGGAGGAGTTCTACAGCAGCTGTGTCTCCGAGGCCACACCGGCCCTCGTCATCAGTCCCGGCCCTGAACCTCGAGCCCCTCAGGCCGTCGATGCTTCCCACCTTGACAGAGATCTGAGATGGATGCGACCAGCCTTGCGCTGCTACTGCATCATTGTCTTCGTGCTGCTGTGCCTTGGGCTGCTGGGCTGTTTCCTGTTTCGATTACTTTTTTCCGCTTTGGCTAATTTCTTATTTTGAGGGACTTCAGGTCTTTTGAGAGTTTGACCTCAGGAAAATGTTTTTTGTTGAACTTTGTGTTTTCACCAGAGGGACCAGGGTCTACATTCAGATTCAGGGGAAATCCTTTTATCCCCTAACAAAAGTCGTTCTTCACAAAAGTACAGGAAACCTTTGGAAAGGAGTCTGCAACGTTAAGAATGCCTGACTGGTCGTGTACTTTAAATATACTTTGTTACTAGAGCTTGTCTCATTGTTGTATAGTCCTCTGCATTTACGCCACCGCCTGGTGGACTGGAGTGGAACAGCTTGTTGTTGTTATATTGTTCCTAGATCAGCCGGATAATTTGCTCAATCCCCCCCCGGTCTTTTGACCACGGTGGTTGGTAGTCTGAAGGAACTTTAAGTTTCTTTTAATAAATTCCAGGTACTTTAGGTTGAAATGCTGAAAAAGTTAATTGTTTTCCAGTTTTTGTTTTCTTTTAATAACCTCGTTGATCATTCCTTTTACGCAGCCTGATCATTTCCTTGGACTCACAGAGGAACAAAGGAGAATGTGAATATAAGTTATCAGCAACATAAACGCTTCTGTCAACCTCTGACTTTTTGGTTTCTTTGAAGAATACTTTGTGCCACAGCGAAGCTAATGGAGGTTTGACTTTGGATCAAAAACTCTTTCTGGGTCTCGTGTTGACCTACTTCTCACTGGAACAGCTGGGATGCTTTGTGCTGTTACCGCTGAATATTCTTAGCAACAAAAACTCAGCTTGATCTCGTTTCAAAGTGCACATGAAGGAGACTGGGCCCCGACAAGTTCACCTCTTACATCCATGTTGTTCTTTCAAAGACAATGATGACAGCTAGATTTAACGCTTCTCTCTTTGATTGTGGATGCACTTGCACCTTCATGTTTGTTACTATGTACATGTGCAATTAAATATATATATATATAAACTGTATGCAAGTACTCCTATAAACATATTGATCATGTCTGCTGTGTCAAAATAAAATCAGGTTTTCTGGGGAATTCTGACATTCTAATGGTCTAAGTCACATACCACACAATGATGTATTATTAACTCAATATTGCAAAGGAACATTCCTGAATTTACTCTTACGCACTTATCACTTACTTACACAATATATTTACAATACATCAAATGACAATGTAATGTGAAAGGGCTTCATCAATCCGTTTTAGGGATTTGTATCCTCAGAGTAATATGGATTTCAGGTGTAAATATGGCGACAGTGATACATTTTAAAGCAAAACAGATAAGTGTGGATGTAGCCTATATGAGTTACCTAGTAGCTGCTTTCAGACATGCACTGAACTCTGCAGTTCCTCTGTGTTTTCTCCAGAGGGGGGTGCATGTGTGAACGCAAATGTCCGACTGAGACGCTCTCCAGTAACTGAAGAATTTCTCCGCCTGGCCTCCTCGAATAAAGTCCCTAGAAATCCAGGAGAATCCCATGTGAGAACAAGTAGAAAAACAAATATCTCTCTGTGACAAAGCGGTGACACACGCGTAGAAGAGAGGAGATGGTGATCGGAGCTGACACCAGTGTGTTGCTGTTGTGAACGCGTCTGTGCAGGGAGCCTCTCGTTGTCTTGTGAATGTGTTAAAAGCAAACTGCCGGTGAACTCTGCAGCCGATTCTCTAGATTTTACCCAGAGGTCGTGTCTGAAAGTGGATATGAGACTTCTGACAAACCCAGGAGGACCTACCTGCCTGCAGCATCAGATGGCAGCCAGATATAGCCTCCAGTATTTCTTGGGAGAGAAACATATCTTGTTCACAAGGTCCTACATGAATAATGTACGCCATAAAAACTCATAACATCAAAATATGTTGTTTTTTAGCTTGTTCCTCGTCCACAAAGAGGCCAAAAACCATAACAAAGATTTATGTAAATACAATCTCATTCATTGGTTGACTGGCTGTTGACTCAAATGACGAGGATTAAGTGAAGGCAACAGCCCAAACATGGTTCTCAGAAGTATAAAAAATACATTGCTCACATGCATATCTTGCCTTGGGGCAAACTAATGTAGAGACAATAACACTTAACGCCCTCTGTTTCAACATGGTGAGCTGCGGAACGAGAACACTATGTGAAAAGACAATTCGAAAGCACTTCATAGAACACAGACTCTACATGTGTATACATACGTTGCATCTGAAGAAGAGGACGGGCCTTTAAATCCTGTGGAATTATATACGACTGTTTTTTCCACTCCTGAGTCAGTGGACCTATTGATGACTCAAACGCAAATTTGGAATCTGAAATAGGGCATCGCTCTCTACTGTGAAATTTAAAAGGGTATCCATATTGATCAGGCCTGCAGCGGACCCCTGCCCCCCCCTCCCCCCCCCCTACAGGGCTCTGCAGGATGTTGGCAAGCAAAGATGGAGTCTGAAATCCGGAAGACTCGCTGTGTTTCACTGCAGCACCAACGCTTCAGCTTCGGGACGGGGCAAGCACACAAGCACTGTGGGGGCTCACACATCCATAATTTATGCAAAGACTTAACACTACATGAGAAACACATCAGATCGGCAGGCATCCATCTGGAGATGACTCATTGAGGCAATCCATTTCACAGCACAATGTCTGTTTGGTTCCGTGCTTCGATCACAAACTGTGGGCTCCATGTCGCCGGCGTCCAGCGATCGATGACGGACGACACCTAGGTCGCTGTGCTAAAGGAAACCTCACACATCATTTATGGTTGTGCCTCTTCACACCATTCCACACGCACACGATGTGAATGTGTTCGAAAAAACACTTGTGTGATGGAAAAAGCAACACAACGAGCCGAGGTGCAGTTTTCTGACAATTGTGACTCTGTCGTACTGAGCGCTAAATCATGTAGAGTTCAAGTACTACAGACTCTGTGTGTTTCATACATGGGAAGTCTGACTCATTGAAATGATTAAAACATGAAGTGAAATCACATCAAGTCATTTTGTTTTGTCAAAAATAAGATTAGACAATGCGTTAGATCTCCTTTAACAGGATATTGATTTAAATTTTACTTTTTAATGCTTTCAAAGCTAAATTTCATCACCTAGTTGAAATCATGATTCATCACCAGATTTTAAGGTGCATAAAGCTCATTAAATTAAAATCAATAAAATTGCTTAGCTGCTACAATCTCTAATAACGTCTTGATCGCCCCCTGGTGGCTGGCTGCAGTGTAGGTTGTAAACATCTTATTAGATGTGCTATAATTGTTCCGGTACATTTGGTTTTGATGACGTAAGTTTGAAACTGAGGTGATTGATGAAAAGTGATATTTAAATATATTCAATCTTTGTTCTCATATAGAAATATTCAAAACCAAATGACAGATAAGTTGGTGAGAAATTGTGTTTGTTGTTAACTTGAAATGCACAGATACACACTCACTCCTTGCAGAGGACTGTGTGGGTTGTGTATCAGTCTGTGTTGCTTCTGTGTGGGTGGATGGCTCGAAGCGTGAACTCGAGATTGTGCCTGTGTTTATGTGTGTGTGTGTGTGTGTGTGTGTGCTTCTGCATGGATTAGTGTGTATATGTGTAAACTTAGGTTTAAAAGCCAACGATGATCAGTGTGTGCTCTGCTGCCTGCATGAGCTTATTCATGTGCATCAGCTTTCACGGGGACTCTGTGTTGTGTTACCCCAGCTGCAAACGTATATGATATTATGGCTGCAGAGCAGATTGGTCCGGCTTTATTGATGTGTGAGTAGTCGATGAGTGGGCGGGGGAGAGGAGGGCTTCATAACCTTGTTTTAATAAGAGGCCTTCACACGGTCAGGGCCGGCGATAAGTGGAGAGTTATATACAAACTGGCTGTGGCACCGACGCTGGAGGAGGGGGGGGTTTAATTATCAAGGGCTCTGTTCAACACCGTTATTTGTTACCTTCGGTCGATCGGTAGTGACAGGGACTTGTCTCGTTTGTTTTGGATTTTGGAGGCTGCGTATTTCTTAAATGTCGCTTTTTTATTTACTTTATCGAGGACAAATACCTTTTTAAAATAGACCTGTCCTGGCTGTGCTCCAGAGAGACGCTGTGTGTCGAGAACAATGAGACTAACCAAATCTGCAGCTTCTCAATCTCACTAGTTCTGTCTTCTTGAGAAGTTTATACACACTAAAGGGATTTGTCTTTCAAACTATAACTTTGTATAGGATTGTATTGGATGTACAAATGAAGTCAGATGAGCTGAACTAAATTGAAAGTGGGAATGAAGATAATTTAGCCATGGTGATGCAGGACACTGATGCTTTCCCTGAATGTTGTCCCATGTATTTGAACTGGTTTATTGGCTGTTTGATGGACTGGTGTCCTGTCCAGGGTGAACGTCACAGCTCTTCAAATGTCAGCAGGGACCAGTTCAACCTCAACCCCACAAAAAGACTAAATTGTTGATGGATGGATATTTCCAGCTAAGCCTCCATTTAACATTTAACGTAGGTTATGTAAAGAGAACTAATCATATGTGAGCTGGACTCGTTGTGGGAGCACACAGCCGGCAGCTGATGGATGTTGATTTCTTTCAGCCTTGTTGATTAATTCATCAGCTCCCTGCAACCCGGAGACACACCGCTGGGCTGCGGGATTTATAATTCAGAGCGTCGTTCAATGATTTTTTTTTGCTCTGGCTTCTTTTTTTTCAAATAAGCTTTTGTTTTGAAATGTCCAGTGAAATGTCTAACTGTTAAAATGATTGATTCACTCACACTATCGTTTTTTTCATCCTCAAGGCTGGTTTGGTTAAAGTGATGTTTTTTTTTACGTTGGCTGAATAAAGTCTTACCACAGTGTTAATATCTTCTTTGTGTGTGTGTGTGTGTGTGTGTGTTTGTGTGTGCGTGTTGTTAAAAAAAGGCCTTGTTTCCTAAGTAACCAGGGGGGGGTTGATTCTGCTCGTGGAGCTGCAGGGATGCTGCTCTCAACTTCAAATTACCCAACATGCACATCTTCACGTCTGCCTGAGATTGATGGGCTGTCCAATGAGCTCGGTCCATTTTGGGGCGAACCAGACCAACCTCTCCCAGTGTCAGTGGCTCAACTCTGACCCGAACACCCTCCTCCTCCTTCTGCTCCTGTGCAACCGGGCTAATTCAGGAGATAAAATGTAAATCTCACAAGCGTCTGATCCTCATTTGGAACCACACGCACTAAACAGGGCGCGCACATCGTGCTGAATTAACGCTGCAGCAGCATCCCCACGCCCCGCAGGTGAACGCGACCCCAGCGCTGCGAGTGAGCATCCTCCACAGATCCGGCCCTTTCGGGTCTCATCACATTTTACGCGTATTTGGAACAAGCGAGTGCATTCATTTTTCATACGAGCAGCTTCTCCCCCAGCAGCATCACGCCAACGCGCAAATCCCAGAGTGGGGGGAGCTGCTGATGCGGCGGGAGCGCGCACCACTACCTCCACCACCACCACCACCACCGGGGCGCGCATGCACAGCTGTCAGCACCAAGGACAGCGGCAGCAGCGGCTCATCCAGGAGCGACCCGCCTCACAGGGACAGTTCAGTCCGCTCAGAGCGCAGCGAGCAGCGGCCACAGGGAGCGACACGCACCCTGGAGAGGAACCAGCCTGGAGGACTATGCTGCAACTCTCCCTTCAGAACCAGCGGGAGGTTTGAGCCATTCTGCAGAGGAAGATGTGGACAATGCGGTTCCCTGGTTAACACCCTGTCCCTAGTATGCTTGTGCACATTCCTCCGCATTGCACATAAAGCCACATCTTTCTCCTCCCTCCGTCCTTCTTTCTTTTTCCTTTTCGCACCCCCTCCCCCGCTCTCGCCGCCCACCTGGATCGAGCCCGCAGTCGTGCATACCGCAGGCTGAGCCGTGCTGCTGCCCACAAGCCGGTCGAGCCGACCCGCCACCGGAGAGGATAGCGGCCGGGCTGCACGGTGCCGTCTGCTGGTGCGCACGATGCGTCTGTTTCTGCTGGCGGTGCTCTTCTGGTGCTCCTGCGCGCGGGCCGGCTGCGAGCCGAAGATCGTGAACATCGGGGCCGTGCTGAGCCAGAAGAGGTTCGAGCAGGTCTTCAAAGATGCCGTGACCCAGGCCAACCAGGTCTACGGCCGGGACAAATTCAAGCTGAACGCCATCTCCGTCACGCACAAGCCCAACGCGATCCAGATGGCTCTGTCCGTCTGCGAGGACCTCATCTCCAGTCAGGTATAGTTCTCTGGTGCCTCTGCGTGGGCGCACTGCTCCATTCTCCATCCAACACCACCTAGATCCATCCACCTCCACCACTGTCAGACTCCGCATCTGGCGCAGCAACCTATAAATCCTCATCTCTTTCAATAGAAAGTTGATTTAAATGCCTTCATCTGATGCGTTTTCTCCCTCAAGTGCCATTGAAGTGGTTATTGGACCACACAGAGATGTTGTTTATGTCTCCAGAGCCTCACACTTGCAGATTAACTCTCCACTCAGCATGCAATGTATAGGAACACTTACAGAGAGCAGCCGGGAGATCATAACAGAGCTGCCTTTTATCCAATTTGGCAGCCATACCACACTTTCACAGGATTAATTCACGTTGTATAGAGCTCACCACAGACCAATCTGTTTTAATACAGACGTGCAAAAAAAAACAGGCTTTGGTTTGGGGCATTTCTCTTAATGAGAGGGCAACTGTATAATCCAGGACACAGCTGCAGAGCCACTGAACCAGTGAGGGGTGAACATTGAAAATGTGGAGAACGTCATTAGCCACTTGGCGTTCAGGGAGAGTGTAATGCAGGATAACATTTTGGCGTGAGCAGAAACTGTCTGTGTGTTGGCGTGGATCACACTCGCTCAGACACAGCCTGTTTGACATGATGCAGAGGGAACGGTAACAACTTCTGTGCTACAATGAAATTCCTTTTTTATTTATTACCTCAAACAAGAAGGTTGTGTCTTCTTCACTGTCTTAAAATTTTTCTTTAAAAAATATGTAAAAAATATGAAACCAATTTCCACCAAGGGATGGGCCCTAAATCGGCAAAGGAGCCATCACGGTTTGGTTTGGATGTGGATTAACGGACGGCACCAGAAATACGTTTTCACTCTCATAACCATTGCAGCGTTCAGGCATATTTCAACATTTGCATTAGTTTTTCAGGGTATAAATGAATATATCTTAATCTTCGCCTGTTTAGGACTATTAAATGTATATCTTAGATGATCAGAAGACTTCATTTACTTTTTATTTCCACTGCAAGAAATACATAATCAACCAATGCCCAGAATGGTGGTGGAGCTGTGCGACTAACTCTGCCACTCTAGTTTCCCTAAGTGCTTAAACGCAGGTTTTCCTTCCAGCTACACATGCTTTACGACTCATGCATGTGCTGCAGCTCTGACGAACAAAACACATTTCATCAGCTATGCACGGTGTATGCTAAGCGTGTGTATGCGCCTTAAAGAGTGGACACACACCAATGCACACACAACCTTCTCATGTGATGCTCTACATGGCTTCTATAAAAGAAAGCCGGCGTTATGTCAGAGCATGTTGAGGCGTGAAGTTCCCTCTCGCTCTCGCTCCCACACACGCAATTAGGCCTCATTGGAAAAAAACACCCCCAGCTTCAGTACTGCTTTCATGTCCTTGATCCTGTGTTTGGTGTAATGACTCTAATTGATACAGGCTTGGAGAATAATAATGTCACATCCAGGCTTTTGTCACCCAAAGCACAAGCGTGCGAGCCGCCTATCAGGCCGGACAGATTACACCAACAGGGGTTTCAGTTCACCACACACAAGCACACGCCCTTTTGTAAATGACAAAGTGAAACATGGTTTGGACAGGAAAGTCCACAGAAGGTTAAATCGGATGAGAGTGGGTGGTAGGCCATAACAGTCAGTGACGGGGGAAGTCTGTGGCAGATGGAGGAGTAGATGCCTGGGAGCAGTCCTTGGAAGACAGACCTCATTTTTGACCCAACCATACGGAGCGCTCGTATCCAATAATCCATGCCTTCACTGCCGTGCCATCTTTGTTCCCCTTCCTCCACGTCTCCATGGCAGCTCTCAAGGCTCTTCTTCAGGAGAGGCACACAGAAAAAACAACTTCTCTATTCGTTGACCCCCCTTTAGTTTGCTTAATGCTGGAATAAGATAAAAACTAAACAGTCACATTATAATATTGTTCTGGCAGCACACGCTCCTCCAAACAAAGGAGAACATTTCTTTGTGCTTCTGTTTCTCTGTTATGTAGGAGTTTGTCCCTGAATACAATTTATAAATACACTCCAGGTTAAATTTTTTTTTATTTTTAACTAGTTATACAACAATGTTAGGGCGGCGGTTGTACCCAATAAAAGATTTGTTTTTAAAATACGCGCAATTGTCATTCATCTTGACGTCGGGGAGGAAAAGGCAGATGTTTAATTTGAGGCTGGAGCAGAAAACTGCCCCAGAATCTGTGGAGTCATTTGTCTTTATTAATTTTATTAATTGTAGATAGATGTAAAGCGGAAAGGGCTTAAATAAATTTGCATTAATCCGACTTAAACTAAGACGAGGAACACTCTCTTGCTTTTCCTCCACCAAGAGCGTGAAGTGATGAAATCTTGAAGCTTTTTTACATAAATAACCTTTTTTTATTATGTAATTATCATATATTCATCACTGTAATGTTTTCTTCTGGTGCTGACAGACCTGACAGAGTCATGAATGCATTCGGTCTTGTTGTTCCTGTATAAATAAAATAGAAATGTCTGCATGTCAGAACAGTTTTTTGCAAAGTAATCCTGCGAAAGAAGAAAATAGATCATTTTGATTAAGGAGGACGGGTAAAGGAAATTTTACTCCCTACTCATATAATTATAAACATGTCACATGTGATGAATGTGGTCATGACCATGTTGAATTTAAAGTTCATGCACAAGTTTGATTAATCTTGAGGTTGGAAAACATATGTTCAGGTTGGATTAACATCCAGACAAAGCAGACTACTGCCCCCGAGCCCACAATCTGTGGAGTCATTTGTCATTTGATTAATCGTAAACTAACCCAATGAGGAAAGTGCTTGAATGAATTTGCATTAAATCAACTTGAGAAGCAGAACACAATCTAACTTTTCCTCAACGAGCAGGTGAATCAGCTTTAAATTAAATCTTGATGCTTTCTACAACACCGAAATAAAATGTTTATGATGTATATGTCATGTATTCTTTATCATAAAGACGTGTTTTGGTTGTATTGGTACGGTGTTACATGTTTTTAAGCCTCCTCGTGTTGTTGCATACTTGTTACGTGTGATGAATTAATGTTTATTAAGTCTTATTTTTCAGTACACTGCATGTTTTTAGTCTCATAATCTATATAGCTACCAATTAATCAATCAAAAAGACAAATGGAAAGAGAGAAAAACATAAAAATAATGGATGCCTGTATGCCTATAGCACAACTGTACTTCATCTTAGTGCCAGTATCAAAAAAGACAAAGTGTTCTTCTCCTGTGTCTCTGCAGGTCTACGCCATCCTGGTGAGTCACCCCCCCCAGTCCAATGACCACCTCACGCCAACGCCTGTCTCCTACACCGCGGGCTTCTACCGTATCCCCGTGGTGGGACTCACCACCCGCATGTCCATCTACTCAGACAAGGTGAGTGACGGATGAGAAAGATGTAAAGACAGAGAGACAGACAGAGAGAGAGAGAGACAGAGAGACAGAGAGAGAGAGAGAGAGAGAGGATGACAGGAAGTGAGAGAACGCAGAGCGAGGGAGGACGACGCTCCCCCGGGGCAACTTCAAAAGCTTCTTAGATTAAACGTCCCATCGCTCTCCATTAGAGGAGCTGTGATTAAATGGGTTTCCAGCTGGAAATTGAAAGAACATCATTAATAATGCGTCGCCTGACCTCAGCAATTTTTTGTATCAAGCACAAAACAAGTAAAATGAGACTTTAAAGGGATCGCATGAATAAAAAACACCCATGGACTCGGCTTAACATCTTTTTAAGGGGACATCACTCACCAGCTTCATCAAATCGACGTGTTTGTTATTATTCAAGTATTTAAATTTATTTTTTTTAGACATGTTTTTATCATTAAATGTTATATATCTAAAACAACCATTTATTGTCCTATGTGCTCTTTCAGTACATAGAACATAAACGTTGAAATTCACAAAAAATGATCCTCCCCACTTTGCTAAAGACGCCATTTTGGAGCCTGGCTGCAGGGCTGCGCTCCCTGTTCAGCTTCAGCAGCGTTAGTGAGAAAGTCGGGCTCACAGCCGGTGGGTCAGTTCATCCAGTGGGAGTCGGACGGGGGGGGGTCGAGCTCATGCTCTGCAGGGACCAACATTTCTCCATGGTGACAGAACTGTCATATCAGACTTCAAAACACATCTGCCCTTTAGAAGGAGAGGCCGTGTCTGTGCTGTCCGACACCATTACACATCACTGGTGAAACATGCGATGCAATGGTGCCACATTGAAACTTCATGGTTAGAATTAATTTATGTTAAAATGATTGAAACTCTTTGATGGCCTTTGTCGCTATAGTCACAATATCTGCTTGATGAAGGCAGCTCTAAAGAATCCATCATATCCTGTTGGAAATTCTTCTTAAATAAGTTTCCTGCTGAATATTGGAGATAAACGCTGGTTTTTAATAACCTTTAATAAGTCTTTTTAACTGATCTACAGTTCCAGCTTTACTCTTTAACTTGCTGGACCTGATTCTGAATATTAAAGCTGCGACTCTCAGTCAGTTCCACACTTAATTAATTAAAGTTAATTAGAACAGACGTTCAGGGTGAAGAGTGGGATGGAAAAAATGAAACATTCTCCATATTCACTGATCCATCAAAGTCATTTTAATGAAGCTGCTGTTTTATTTTGAAAAGGTCCCATGTTTTGTTGATCCTCCAAACCCCCCAGACCTCCGACCTCTATTTCCAAACCAGGACACAGTGTTCTCCAAATGTTATCTGACTAAATCCTGTATGTTACATTTATAAATGTATTACACAACGTGAGTGACCTTTTAAAAAGGCCAGAATCTGCCTTTTGGGAGAACTTGCCTCTGCTCATTTTGTGATGAGTCATTCATTAAAAGTCAAGTTTTGTCATGTGTGTGTGTCTCATCCCCTCGTCTCCTGGTCCTCAGAGCATCCACCTGTCCTTCCTGCGGACAGTCCCCCCCTACTCCCACCAGGCACACGTGTGGTTCGACCTGATGCGCGAGTTCAACTGGAACCACATCATCCTGATCGTGAGCGACGACCACGAGGGGCGGGCGGCTCAGAAGAGGCTGGAGACCCTCCTGGAGGAGAGGGAGACCAAGGTGAGACGCTCCGGCTGCGCACGAGCCAGGGCGCTGTTTAAAAAAAAACACCTCAGAGGTCTTATGTGTATGTAACTGTTTTCCTTTCTGTTGTGTGGCAACATCTCTTTTCTCACCATTGTGTAAACATTGGCTAACACACCTAGTGACATCAACAGCGTCTAATGTGGTCTAATCTGACGAGAGTTTGTATGTTTATTTGCTCATCTTCACGTTGCTTTTCGCCATAGTCCAAATTATCCTGTGTCTATCCACAGTGGGAGCCAAATAGTGGACTTTAACACGGGGCTTTGCAAACCATCACAGACTGGGGGTGTGTGGACGGGTCTTACTGGGAAGCACTCAGGTGTTTGTCTCCTCTCGGTGCTTGTGTGTGGCGAGGGGCCGGTGTTTTCTTGCTTCCCTGCTAACTCATGTTCACAAGATGCTGGAGATGAGTTTTTTTTCGGTTACCACTGATGCATCCATTTTAAGTGTAGCTCTGAGCTGTGTATGTGGGTCAGTGAAATGCTGATCTTCTGTGAGTCCGAACAGACTTGAGACTGCAGCGATGCCTGGCCTTTAGGAGCAGGGAGAGAGGAGGAGAGGGGGGGAAAGCGTTATCTTTTTCATCTATTCATTTACTAAAATGAATTACCTTGGGATATGTCTTTCTTTTGCTTCTTCTTCTTCTTCTTCTTCCCTCTGTGTCATGCTCGCCCCTCTCTGGGGCTCTTTGCTGTAATTGTGTGGCTGAACCAAATGAGTTCAGAGATTTAATTAAATCAGAAGCGGAGGAGACGTTGAATATGACAGACACACACACACACACACACACACACACACACACACACACACACACACACACACACACACACACACACACACACACACACACACACACACACACACACACACACACACACACACACCCACACACCCGAGGTATTACAGAAGGCAGCTACAGCTGAAGAGCAAGCTGTGTCAGTTAAGTGACTGGCATCACTATGGATCAACAACCACCATTTGACGTTTCCACCATCTCAGTTAATCATGTTTAATTTTGCATCCGCATCCAAGCGGCTTGAAGGATAACGCTGATGAGTCAAATCATCCAATATTGACTCACATCCTGCCGCCTGACAGAGAGACGTGTTTATGAAAAGACCTTAAATCCGCTGAATTCATCCAAACTGACAACTGCAGCATCTGCGTCTCTGGAGTCTGATCTACAGCAGCTTCAGAAGTGATGCACACCCCTTCACTTTCACTGGGATGTAGATTTCACTTCAAGTGGGAGCACTCCCATGGATCCACACTCAGTGACACAAAGTGGAAAAATAGAAAAGTCTTTGTAGATCGTTTCCTTTTTGTAAATATATTTATTTTGCTGTTTGCTGTGGAAATTTAAAGGTTCAGTGTCTAGAATGTAGTGACACCTAGTGGTGAATTTTTTTATGTTAAAGCTGAATTCAAAAGGTGCTTACTTTGTCCCGTCTGGGCTACTGTAAAAAAAAAGGGCCCGCTCCTTGTGTAAATATAAAGTATTTATATATACAGGGCTCATTCTAAGGTAAAGAAAACAACAATTTACAATGTAGAAGAAACACAAATTAAACATCACTAGGATTCATTTATATTTAAATTTCTGCCAATAGATCCCTTTCATCTAAATATTACACACTGGACTTTTTGAACCATTTGTTTATAAGAACCCACAATTTACACTGTGCATCACGACAAAATCCAGAAGACCTCCACAATAAAATTTGCGCTGAAGCATAGAGAATATTTTCGATGTTCTCCAGGGGCCCCCTGCTGAGTTGCCCTGGGTAACCAGTCCTCTCACCTCCGCCTCTGCTCTGACATCAGCAGAGTGATGAACTGTTGTCGGGTGTGTTTGTGTCACGGTGTTGAATAATCACCTCAAACTGTAAATGCATTAGCAGGTTGAACTGTGGTAGGTGATGGGACACGATGCTAGTTTCCAATCAGCAGATTTAAGCCTCGACACATTATCCTCTCAGCAGGAAGCAGGGAGGTGTGATTCTCGCCAATCACCTAATTTGTGCTGAATAATCACAGTGAATTTACATGATTATTATTTTTTAGCTCCACGCAGGGGGTCACGGGGGGTGGGGGGTGGGGCTGAGCAAAGAGGCTCAGGACACGGTGGACTTAGTCACAGAGCAACCGTGAGCAACACAACATGAAATATTAATGCCTGACTCTGAGGATACAAAAATAGATCCCTCAGAAAAAACTCTTCGGGGAGAACGAGACAAAGAGAGGGAGTATTTGTTCGCCGTGCTGCCGGAACGATTTCTCGCTGAGAGGAATTTTACAAGCTCGAGACGCTTAAACACTCATTTTATCATGTTTAGTATTTACACAGTGGAGTGTTACGACAGATGGAATCAAACTGTGTAGAAATCACTTGTTTCACTATATACTGCAGTTTTCATCCATCTTCTAAAATGCCACGGAACCTTTATCATTTATCAAATGTAAGTGGGATTATCTTCAACCCAAGTGACAACTTGGCGTTTCAGTTTCATTTAGGATGGAACAATAACTTCATTTAAAATGACTGGAACTAAAAGCCTGTCAGAAGCTCCCAGGAGCCTCAGCTTGTGTTGCGGCCTCTCGGGCTCGGTGTGAACGGAGCAGCTTCTCCGTGTGCATCTGCTCGACAGCCAGCAGTCAGCATCGCCTTTTGTGAAGGAAGGGAATCAGGCCCAGAGTGCACTGAGGTGTGAGCTGTGAAGTAAAGCAGCTGTGGGACAAACCAGACGAAGCAGAAAGACGACCATTCCTGCAAAATGGCTCCGTGCTCCCAGACAGGAAACCGTCCCCCGAGCTTCACAGGACACGGACGGTGAAAAACCTCAGGCGTTTGAATTAAGTTGATCCTGCTCAGAGAGTCAGTGTCCAGTGTGGTGACCAAATCCAACACTGCATGCTGAATACATTGTGTCGTCTTCATGAAGTTCTGTGTCGCAGAAAAGACTTCAACTTTCACAAGGGAAAGATAATAATTTTTTAAGATTTAAAGCTTATTTTTTAAGATCCTCCTGCACCAGTGAGCACAGCCTGCTTCCCCTCTGAAGAATAATCCCAGAGCCATTTTTAATTTAGAATGCTCAATATTTTGAGCATTCTAAATTGTTTTCAAAGTGGACACATCCATCAAAAAGACAATTGTTTTCAAAGTGGACACATCCATCCTCAGAACCAATTTAGAACGAGCATGTATTATCGAACTCGGACACAGCTTTTTTGAGCCTTGGCTGGAATTACATTGTAGGATGGAAAATCAGAGAGTTAATTGTTGGCTTCTCTTTGATTTGTGTCAATTGGATTTAAAAGACATTTAAAATCCAGTGAATGGATGAATGTTCCAAGCTTTTAATTTGTGTCTGGTCAGATGAGGAGAATTAGCTGCAGCCTTCGGGCCCAGAAGAAGAGAGTGAACGTTGCCTGGTGCCAGTCTTATTGTTGTGAAACTTTTAATGAGCTCTTAGTTTAAAGAAAGGTCACACTTTGGAATTGATCGCATGTTTTGTCGACTGTGATTTCTGCTGCGGTTTTTTGCATTTCCAGATGTGTTGCAAGACATTTGTTTGTGGTCCCAAAAAAATGGCGACGCTTCGGACTTAACGGTGTGAGCTCAGTTGTGTTTGTGAAATGTTTTACGTTTCCAGTTGTGTCACGGTAACTGACAATTTCGTGAGGAGGAAACAAATATTTCACATAACTGACCGACGCAGGTGAATCACAGAATCATTGCTGATGATGAATTAAGTTCTGTATCATCTGTGGTGTCTGGATACTCGGTCACGTCTGCTGCTCTTTGCAAGCCCCTCTGTTAAAGATCCCAATTTGAAGCAGAAAAGTGGAGATTTGTTGGAATGCTTTACTGCCCTCCATTTTCAACTGTTTATAATATTTTTCTGTGTCTGCATATTTTCTCTGTGCACATTACTCATCAGAATAAAAAAAGGAACTATGAAAACCTCGACCAACTGTCCTATGACAACAAGCGAGGACCTAAGGTATATTTGCATGGTCAATGCACGCCGCCCACCAACTTTCCAAACGTAGCAACTAGAAACCAGCCCAAACCAGTCACCAGCCGAACCCAGAAATGTCCCTCTCTTGGTAGCACGTGTTTTCTTTGATTTTTTACTTTTGAGACATTTCCCTATGATTTTAATGACGAATGATTTTGTTATGAAAAATCTATAATTTTCGGTCATTCCAGACAAAAAAAAAGAAAGTCAGTGAACTGCGCCCCCCCCTCTTCCCCCCGCTTTTTATCATTTTCATTTTCTCCTTTAATAAAGGAATGCATGCACTCAGAACGCACACACACACATTCACGCACTTAACAAGTTTGCAAGTCCATTCCTTTGTGGAGAACCGGCAGTGTGGGACGAAGCCGTTTCCCAGATGCTACTTCCTCCTGTTCGGTAGCACTTCCCTAGTTTTCAGCAAGTTTTTTTGTTGGGGGCAAAACGTCCCCCTCACCCCCCCCCTCCCCCTCACCTGTTTTTAGTTACTGGTTGCATTGACCTTCTTCTTCCCCCTCTACCTAACACATGCACGTCCTTCTTTGGAGCCTTGATAACCCTCAGTTTGCATGCGAACAAATGCAAAAAGTTTTTTTTTACCCCCCCTTCAAGCTTTTTCTTTTATATTTTTGAAAGTTTTTTTTTAGTTCAGCCGGTTCCCCTGGATCGCTCTCCTTTTTTTATTTTTTTATCTCTGTCTCCCGTTTTGAAAAACAAAATCGGCCAAGCTCGAAAACCAAGCAGGTAAAAAAAGGCAGCATGGTGTCTGAGGCAGGGATAAGTAGCTGGCTTGACCTTTCTTATGCCCCGATCACAGGCAGAGAAAGTCCTCCAGTTCAGCCAGGAGACTAACTTAACTGCCCTGCTGCTGGAGGCCAAAGAGCTGGAGGCCCGAGTCATCATCCTGTCCGCCAGGTGAGACGTTCACAAACTACCAGACATGTGCAGCCTTAAGAAATAGCTCAAGGTTTGTTAAGGTTGTGTTTTTTGTTTTTGTTTTTTAACGTGTTCAATTCCAGTGAGGAAGACGCTGCTGCAGTGTACAAGGCGGCCCGCTTCCTCAACATGACGGGCTCTGGCTACGTGTGGCTGGTGGGCGAGCGGGAGATGTCGGGTAAAGCCCTGATCGAGGCGCCAGACGGTACGTTCCTCCAGGAGAACACACGAGTCGGTCCCCTCCCCCCCTCCCCCCTCCCCCCCTCCGCCGGGCCGATCATAACACACAGAGGATTAGAGAAAGTGATTACATGATTAACTGTATCATTGGTTTGTTGTGTGTTTAGCCTTTTAAACGTTTAAGCATTCTCCGCTTAAAGGTTTAAATGTGGTGTGTGTCCACACGCTGTTTTTTGGTTTATTCAAAGGTTTCATTCATTCTGCCCTTCTGCCGTATTAACACGCTGGTTTCTAATGAATTGTAAAGGGGCGAGTTTTGGAACAGGTAACTGATTGAATGGTAAGATACAACAGCCTCTTTATCTCTTTGTTCCTCACGATCATTTGTCAATTTCTTGGTCACAAGCGTCTTTTTTCCTCCAGGCACTCGCACACACAAACCAAACTCCGAGCGTATTTTTTATTATTTCTCTGTGTCCTGTCTGTGTCTCGTCTCATCCACCTCCTCTGCAGCTTCTCCCGGGAGTCTGCGAGACTGATGGACCTGGTTGCAATCGGAAAACTTAGCTGAAGTTGGATTGTAGATTTAGGTCTGGTGCTATTTTGTTGTGTTTGTGTTCCTGTGATGCTTTGCCCCAAAGAAAAGAGATCCAACTTCAAGGGCCACTTTATACATGCTGCCAAAAGGTCACCGGTGGCCACGACAGACAAGTGATCCGTTTATTTCACATCATTAAATTCCAAGACATTTTACCAGCAACCGTGGATCACACACCTGATGTCTGACCTTTATTCGGGATGTCTAAAAAGCCCTATAAGTTTTTTTCCCACTGTGTGAATTGCAAAAAAGGATCCAGGGAGGCCGTCGCTGGCTCAGGTTGGTGATTGTCTGTTTTATCGGCCCGATCTCCTCAGGTCTGATCGGCCTCCAGCTCATCAACGGCAAGAATGAGTCGGCCCACATCAATGACGCGGTGGCTGTGGTGGCTCAGTCCATCCAGGAGCTGTTTGAAAAGGAGAACATCACAGAGCCTCCGAGGGGATGCGTGGGCAACACCAACATCTGGAAGACGGGGCCCCTCTTTAAACGGTGAGATCGAATCGGTCAGGGTAATGTCCCACAATGGATCTCATTCCTCCTCTTCATAAGATATCATAGGAGCCGTTTCATGGGAATATGTTGCAGTATTGAAGCTTTGAGCTCCATTTTATAGGAATCGCTTAAAATCCATATTTCTCAGGTCAAAAAAAGCTTGTGTTCACATTTGTAAATGCTCCTTATTCAATGTCCGGCTCTATGACTTGAGAGCCCTGCACTGAGCGATACACAATCAAAGGCACTGCTGCGTTCCTAATCGGTGACACACGATAGCCATGCATGAACAAGTGTGCGCTCGTTCACACGTGTAATCGTTCTCGTTCGCTCGCCGCAGGGTCCTGATGTCATCCAAATACCCAGAGGGCCTCACGGGGCGCGTGGAGTTCAACGACGACGGTGACAGGAAGTACGCTCACTACGGAATCCTCAACTACCAGAAGACTCGACTCGTCCAAGTGGGCATCTACAACGGAACGCAGGTAGACAGAGACACAACCTGTTGGACCAAAAAAGGGGGATTTTATATGAAGTCAAATGTCTTCTTTATTTTCTGCTCCCTGTCCATTAGTAGGTCGTAATGTACCCACACTTTGTCATCCTCCTTTTTTTTAAACCCATGCCGGACATGCAGACCCAGTTTTCTATCTATAGCACAATGTACTTACTGGAGGACAAGTCTGCAATTCACTGCAGACCACCCCCTGTGTGCGGCGAGGGGGGGGTTTTCAAATATTTATTGTCATGATGAATTGAAACATGAATAAAATTTACAGATGGATTCTAAAAGGGTGAGAGAAAGAGGAGAGAAAGAGGAGAGAAAGAGGAGAGAAAGGGGCTAAAGAACAGGATAAGATGAGGCTGAAAAGTGTTACAGTTCCCCGAACGCTTTAAAAGTTTCATGTCCGTTTCACTCCTGAAAGTGTGACAGCCGCCATCTCTGAAAGATTTACTGCTGGAGGTCAGTGGAACCAGGGATTCATGGGAGGGTGTTATGTTAACTGTAAGGCTTGAAAGTGTTGACTGAAAATTTGTGTTTGATGCTTTGCCCTGAACTAAACATTATAATTATGTTATTTACATAAATTGTTAATATCTTTATAAAAATGTATGTCAGTTCATTCACCTGCAAACGATCCTCTCGAGCACATGTTCTGGTAAAAGCTCATAAAAGGACCTTTTTAATTTGGTCACATTTCCCTCTGGATCAATCAAGTATCCATAAGTTCAACTCCATTCCATTTGTAGTTAACTGTGGTTATTAAATTGGCCGGTGTTTCCTGGTAATAGCTGTGATAACGATAAGTCGGTGAAACCCTCTGGTATAAGACATAAGTCAAAGGTCAACGTGATAAATCAAAAGGGACGCCGAGCGGTGCTTATATAACGCTGACTCATTAGTGAAGCTCACCCAGGGTTGGAGCCTCATCAGCAGCTCAACCTTCTGTCGGCTCTCACCTCCATTACTTTATATTGGTGTGGCGTCCCCCCCGCAGGTGGTGATGAACAATCAGCGGAAGATCATCTGGCCCGGAGGAGAGACGGAGAAACCGCAGGGCTTCCAGATGTCCACTCGATTAAAGGTAGCGTACCTTCCCTGTGCCGCTGCTGCGATGTGACGTCCGTGTCGACTCGGATCGAGTGCGAGACGGCGCCTGACGTGCTCGCGTTGGACAGCCCACTAACGCTCGCCCCTCAGAGAGGAGTGAAGCTCATCTATGTTAATAAAGGCAGCGGTGATGTATCCGCTATGACCTGTATCTCTTCAGATTTCTCCTGGGCCTCAGAATGGCCTCTCCTCGGCTATTTTTACACCCCCATCCCTTCATCCTGAGTATCTGGGGTTGTGTGTACTCGCAGTATTTGTGGGTCTGTTGGGATATTTCTGAGTATTTACTCGCTGTGGCGCTCTTGAAGTCCTCTGGGATTGATCAGATTAAGCTCTCCGTCTCATCTGTTGCAGATCGTGACGATACACCAGGAGCCGTTTGTGTACGTGAAGCCCACCCAGCCGGACGGAACGTGCCACGAGGAGATGACACTAAATGGAGTCTTAATTAAAAAGGTTATCTGCACTGGGCCCAATGAGACCATCCCAGGTAACACTTCAGGGACGTTTATATTATCACTGTGCTTTTACTGCACTCGCCAAACACCCACTGGAGATGCATACATATATATGCAGTAGGTATCTATATATGTATGCATGTAGCTGAGTGTGCCATTCAGAGTGAGTGGTTGCTGAGGTGCTGGGACATGCTTCGTCTGTGTGCCGTGTGCAGTGTGAGTGTGTGTGTGGTTGTGTGCTGTGCAACGTGTGTCACGCATCCTCCGTGTTCAGTCTACGTGTGCGCCGCCGCCTTTGGATTAAAAGAAAAAAAAACAAATCTCACACGTTTCCCCCCCCCCAGGAGTGATTTTAACGTGCAACCCTTGCTGTTTTTTTTACAGGTCGCCCAATCGTACCCCAGTGTTGCTACGGATTCTGCGTCGACCTGCTGATCAAGCTAGCTATGACTATGAACTTCACCTACGAGGTGCATCTGGTGGCTGATGGGAAGTTCGGAACTCAGGAGAGGGTCAGTTTCAACATCTACATATAAATACATATATATTTTTGTTATAATAACCTGCATATATCCTGCATGACGTTGCACAGGTTGCATGCAATATGTCACATTTCAATACTTGTTTTTAATGATTATATTTCACTCCACCAACAGTTTTGATCTCACTAACTATTCAGAGGTGAAGTGATAAGCAGACGTCAAATGTCCGGAGGGTGAATTCTGCATTTTTATCCCTGATGATGAGCCGGTTTTTGAATATTTGCACAAAAAGGATTAGACAAGCAGCACCTGACACTACTTTTATTTTGAAAGGGCCATAACATCACCGCAAAAGGAGAATGTTTCTAAATATGCCTGATTTCTCATCTGTCAAGATCCATGAATTATTCTTTGGAGAAAACTGACCTTTAATGCAACGGTAACACTTCTGCAGAGCCCTGTTATTTTTACAGCTTAAAATCCTGCAGGAGTTTCTTTTCGATTCAAACCCCCCGGAAATGTTGAAGGCGAATAACGAGCATGACATTTGATTCTTGCAGTGCATGATTTTAATTAGAAAACAGCAAATCTGTCTGTTACGTAAGACTGAGACAGTTTTCAAAGCTGTTGAGCAAACACCACCCCCGCTAGGCTTAACCCAAATCCTAAAAAACTTGCACGCAAGCTGCGGTCTAGACGACAGCAGGTTGTTCACCGATCCTCGTTCTAACACCTTCCCTTTTTCTGGGCTCCAGGTGAACAACAGTAACAAGAAGGAGTGGAACGGCATGATGGGGGAGCTCCTGGGGGGCCTGGCCGACATGATCGTGGCCCCGCTGACTATAAACAACGAGCGAGCCCAGTACATTGAGTTCTCCAAACCCTTTAAATATCAAGGCCTCACGATCCTCGTTAAAAAGGTAAGTGGCCTGTTTGCTGCTGCATCACGTTGGACGTGTGTTGTCTGGTTGTGCAATCACCAAACCCACTGGGACAATTATTACCCCCCCTGAACTTCGACCACAGCACAAATCTCACACACAGGCAACCTGCTATTTTATACCTTGTTTTCTACAACACAAACAAAAACCTTGTCCCTCCATCCATCCATTATCTATACCACTTATCCTTAGAGGGTTGTGTAGGGAGCTGGGAGCCATCTCCTCCTACCCTTGTATGTTTAGTGAGAGTACAGATATTTACGGATGTAATGTAATGGAATAAAAGTAAAAAAGTATCCGAAAATAAATCTAATTTTGTACAAATACATGAAAAATTTACTTTTGTACAATAACAAAGTAAATAAACTGTGTTACATGTCACCACTGCACACATTCCGTGGCACATTTATCAATATCGCGCTGCGCTGTGTTTTTTCAGGAAATTCCTCGCAGCACCCTGGACTCGTTCATGCAGCCGTTCCAAAGCACGCTGTGGCTGCTGGTGGGTCTATCGGTTCATGTGGTGGCGGTGATGCTTTACCTACTAGACCGGTTCAGGTACAAGGGGGACCTGTGTGTGTGTGTGTGTGTGTGTGTATACGTGTGCCCATGTGTGTGTTCACGTCTGTCTATTCATGACTGAATCAGCGTGCGTGTGTGTACCTGCCCTCCTGAGCGCTGCAGATCTTCCCTCCGTGTGGACGCGGAGGCAGACAGAGGTGAAGATCGTCTCCAACCATCCCACCGCTCCGTCTTTGTCTGCTTTTTCTTTTCTGTGGACGTTGTCTCCCTCTCCCTCTCGCTTGGCTTGCTCTCGTCCAGTTCCCTTCCCTGCCTGGGGCTGCCAGGGTTTTCCCTCTCTGCAGGTTATCAGCCATTTCTCACCATGTTTCCTGCCACCCTCCCAATTTCTCCCCTCTAGCCCGTTTGGAAGATTTAAAGTGAACAGTGAAGAAGAAGAAGAGGACGCCCTCACCTTGTCATCCGCTATGTGGTTCTCCTGGGGAGTGTTGCTGAACTCCGGAATAGGAGAAGGTGAGACACGAGCGACTTGACAAAGAGAACAGGATCATAACTGAAAACTAACAAATCGTCTCTCACTGAGCAGTAAATGTCCCTTTGTCCCAGAACAGTGGGACGTTGTCGAGAAACCTTTGATCCCTTCACAGTTTTGCAGATTTATAAAAGACAAAACGTGTCGGTTGTGTCTTCAGCTGCAGGAGTTGGATGACAACTTTTTTCCTTTCAACTCAGCTTTAGCAAAAACAGGCTTTGATTCAGTTTGTACCTGTTGACTTCCCTCGACTGATTTGCCTTCAAGAGTTTCCTTTTCCTGTTTGATATTTAAGTGGGTTATATGTTTTTCTAGGTCACTTTTATAGGTTCACGTTTTGTCAAAACTTTTCTGTCATATGTGGGTTTGCATTGTTTGACTATTTGCAGTAAATGTTGTGTTTGGAGCAATACTCAGTTGTTATTATTATAAATAGACATATGCAGCTAACTACCCCACTTATCTGACTTGAAGTAGAAACTGACAGAGCTGAAGGTTAAAACTTGAGCTCACCTCACAACAGGTGCGCCGCGCAGCTTCTCAGCGAGAATCCTGGGTATGGTGTGGGCCGGATTTGCTATGATCATTGTGGCCTCTTATACTGCCAACCTGGCTGCCTTCCTGGTGTTGGACCGGCCTGAGGAGCGCATCACCGGCATCAATGACCCAAGGGTGTGTAGAGCCTGGTGTTAGCCACATACCATAACACAACAACTTTTTTATTCGTAGAAATACAATAATTATGTTAAACTATTTATTATATAGCGATGGAGGTTATTAACAGTCTCCGCCCTCCTTCTGTTTTTCGCAGCTGAGAAACCCATCAGACAAATTCATCTACGCCACGGTGAAGCAGAGTTCCGTGGACATCTACTTCCGGCGGCAGGTGGAGCTTAGCACCATGTACCGCCACATGGAGAAGCACAACTATGAGAGTGCCGCCGAAGCCATCCAGGCCGTGCGTGACAAGTGAGTCTCGGGCCAGGCCGGGCCGACCAGACCTAGGGTCGGCCGGCTGCTCGACCTATCAGACACCTAGGCTAGGGTCAGTCCAGTCAGCTTGAGGGAGGGAGGGTGGTTGGATGGGATGGAGTGGATCTCCGGACCAGGCGGAGGTGGTAGGTCTTACTGCGGCGTTCCCTCTGATCCTCGCCCGGCCAGGATAGGGACAGCGGCAGGTGTAGACGTGTCAACAGCCATGACACCAGTGTGAGATCAAGCTAACATTGAGTGGAGCAGCCCCCTTTTTCAGGTGGTACCCAGACGGACATCTTTGAGATGGGGGGAACCCGATGGGGGACGTGCCCCTCACCCATCGGGGCGTTGGATTTCATTTGGGTCGTAAGCAACGGTAGCGATTTGCTGGTAAAAAGCCGAATGACACACGATGTGGTGTGCAAGAGAGAGAGAAAGAGCGAGAGGGGGGTTGGAAGCTGTAAATATGTATGTTAATCATTGTACTGTTGCACCGTAACCCCCTCCTTCCCCTCCTCCTCCTCCTCCTCCCTCCTCCTCCCACCTTCCTCCTCCCGCCTCCCCCCTCCCCCTCCCCCACAGCAAGCTGCATGCTTTCATCTGGGACTCTGCGGTGCTGGAGTTTGAAGCCTCGCAGAAGTGCGACCTGGTGACCACGGGAGAGCTGTTTTTCCGCTCGGGCTTTGGCATAGGCATGCGCAAGGACAGCCCCTGGAAACAGAATGTGTCCCTGGCCATTCTCAGGTCTGTCCCAGCAGAAGCTGCATTACTCGTATGACTTTTTTTCGTATTTTGGTTTCTTGTTCATTTGATTTCCTGGTCAGTTATCGACCAGCTACAACCGCCCAATACATTGCCTTATGTCACATCTTCTTCTCTGGATCTCCCCTCTCCGTCTGTCTGTCTGTCTGTCTGTCTGTCTCTGCACGTCTTTCACTTATGTTGCTATCTGGGAGTGAGCGGCTCGGGTTATCCCGCCCACCGCGGCCTGTATTAACTCTGTCACCTCTCTCCCCTTGCAGTTCTCATGAGAACGGCTTCATGGAAGACCTAGATAAAACCTGGGTGAGATACCAGGAGTGTGACTCGAGGAGCAATGCCCCAGCCACACTCACCTTTGAAAACATGGCAGGTATGGTCCTCATGGCGTAGGGAAAGTGTTAAAAAGTGATTAGACAAAAACTGCAGTGGTAAGGTACTGTAGCCCTTTTTTGTCCAATACCTTTACAAAATCATTGTTTTTGGTGTCGGCGTGGGTGCTCTGTGGAAGTGTGGTGTTCAGTATTTTGTGCCGTGACTTTGTGTGGGTGTGGTCTATGAGTACGATGTGGTTTTCAGTCGCTGTGGTCAGTAGCAGCTGGTTGAGGGTGACCACTGGGCATGATGGGCCGACCTTGCAGTCATGCTGAGTGGGAGCGGCGGAGTTGTCGACCACCAACTCACATGTCCCTCTCTCTGCTTTGTCTCTGTCCCTCTGTCCCGCTCGGAAAGGTGTCTTCATGCTGGTGGCTGGAGGCATAGCCGCCGGGATCTTCCTCATTTTCATTGAAATCGCCTACAAACGGCATAAAGACGCCCGCAGGAAGCAGATGCAGCTGGCCTTTGCGGCCGTCAATGTTTGGAGGAAGAACCTACAGGTAAGAAGGCTCACCCTTGGGGGGGAGGGGGGGGAAGGGCCTAAACTTGGGTGCAAGAGAGCCAACAAAGAACCCCAGTGGGGGGTTGATTTCAAGGAACTTTTCTCTTTCACCACTGGTGGTCAAACTGCCACGTAGCCACATGAGAAACCATGATCTCCGTTGAAGTCGTGTCCTGCAAGCGGCCACCCTGTAGGTCCTCAGAGTCTCGAGAGGCCAACAGCGCCTGTGTGTGTCTTGTGTCTGCCTGCAGGACAGTAAGGACGCCTCTGGAAGTCAAGCAATGGCCGGGACGCCCTCATTAGTATGTAACGATATAGCAGGGACCATTTCCACCTCATATCACCTCTCGCTGTTAGACTAACGATAAGATAACTGGCTTTGTAGCCCACCAACAGGATGGACATCAGGTTCAAGCCTCCACCTTCCATGTCCATGGCATGACCTAGTAGTTCTGAGCTGCTGCAGTGCTTTTAAGGCTTCATGAGGTCAGATGAAGTGGACATGGAAAGACAACAAAATTAGATTAAATCTGCAGTGATACAGTGATTGATGTACAGGGGATGCTCTTTGATAGTATCATATTTTAACAGCAGCCAGGGGCAGACAACACAAATAGAGCATGAAGAGTAAAATCAATGTCCTGGCACAATTGCACAGAAGTGACTCTCCCAGTATTGCCAGCGTAACTGCGTCATGCTACAGTGCACACTGTGTGTTCTTAACCAGTGTAGTGTCCAAGGAGTGACAACAAATAAACAGAGTAGAACATGTGCACGCCAGAGGCTTCATGCAACACAGTGGCATCGGATTTAAGGGTCAGTTCTCCCAAATTTAAAAAGTGCATATCTTCAAATTCTTCTTGTGCTTTGTGGTATCAAGTCATGCAATAGTTTTGGTTGTACAAGCCGGGAATTTGACATATCTGCCAACAAACATATAAAATCAAGACACACCAAGTCTCGTCTGTTGTTCAAAGCCACCTGCACGATGAGATACCACAAGTAAAATGAGAATTTAGCATTTTTAATTTGAGTGAACCGCCCTCTTCCATGTTCCAGCAAAGAACATGATTTGCCGCTGTGCTCCGATGCAATCAAATGAAGTGTTGGAGCTTCTCTCCTGCGCCCAAACACGCTCCGTCCCTTCACCCTTTATGGTTTTGATTCCTGAGAGTCTGTGATGTGTGCAGCCCGTCTGCTGCCTCTCTGTAAAGCTCAGGGTCTCTGCCCTGCTGAGTAGTGACAGGAAGGTACAGTATAAATCACAAGTGCCTGTCAGCAAATCCGTGTCCTCCAGAGAGTGTCTGCCATCGACCTGACTATTGTGCGTAACTGTCGTGAGTGAGTGTCTTCGTATGTTCGGTCTCTAGGTGCACACACAGCAGGCTAATGCATGCAGGGGGGGGGGCAACACTGAGAAAGGAGAGGGACACACTAAACTGCTCTCAGACCAGCGCGTTTCAGATCCATGTCGGTGGTGATCATGTTGATTCCTCTGCTCCGCTGAACACAGACAGCTCATGCATGTTCATCCGGCTCATCGACCGTCACCGCGGACCCTCGAGCTAAAATAAGAAGGACACACACAATCTTCACTGCTCTAACTATAACTGCTGTAATGGGGTCTGATGCGAGGGGCACAGAGGGAGCCCACGGAGTCGAGCTAATACAATCTGTTCTGTTCCGTGCGGACATCATTCCGGGATCTTATTAAGACTGTTTGGGTGCGCTGCTGCTCTGATTACTCACTGTGATCTGATTTGCACAAACTCCAAAAGACAACTTGGTTATGTAGGACACGAACTCCGCACGATGGAAAAAGTCCAAGTTCTCAGTTTGCGTGGCCCCCTCCTTCCTCACTGAGACCTGGAGTCCCGTCGTCGGCCTCGTTTCGACTGCTTGCACCCGTGTGTGTACGTAGCTGTGTGCTCACACTGCCTCAGGTCGGTGTGCGATGCAGAGCACTGCAGAGGACTGTGCACCCACGTACCTTCAAACAGGACAATCTAATCTCAGAGTGCGTGCACTTCTGTTCACGTGACACACAACTCATCCCCCGCAGGCTGACATCATCTCCACATTTTGCTGACGTTCAGACGCCCTCGGAATAAAAGTTAATTATCTAAGGTGCATGCAATGTTGGAGCTGCATGTCTGTTTAGGATCTGAAGCCACAGAGATGTAGAGGGAGCAGATCGACTGAATCTCAGAGAGTACATTAGGCATTTAGCTGCATTTTAAAGCTAATTTAATCATTTAAATTCATTATTTATATCCTACAAAGTTTTATATCTAATTTAGTCTTACTTTTAGCTATGGATGCTTTTAACTGTCCAGTACAAAACAAAGAACAAGCTGTTGAACATAATGGTGCAGTAATATGATGGAGAACAAACCAAGAGCTATTATTGGATTTATATTAATGCGTAGCTTAATTGGCAAATTAAAGATATAATATGTATTGTGTAGCTACATTATTCTATAATATTTTAACAATGATCAAACCCGGAGAAATACATAATTAACAGGAAGTTTTATTTTGGTCATATTGTCATATAATTGTTTATAATCAGACTCATCAGGCTGTGTTGACCTCTACATCCCTGAGAGGCTACATGTGTGGCTTGTGGCTTTCCCTTTAAAAAGCAGACGTCATTCAGAAGTGCACCGTCTGAGCTAAACAAAGATTTGTCCATTTTGGGATTGAAAACAAATTGTCGCAGTTCTGCTCTCGACCGACGATAGTAACGATGATGTATGACGATGCTCTGCGGCGGCTCGTGTGTTTCCAACGTGAAACAGGCGGCTTCCTCCTCCACACTGTGCTGAGTCCCATGCCCCGCTTCATCAGACGGCCCAGCATGCCCTGCATGGCCGGGACTGTGCTCACGCGGCACCTCATCAGGGCTCAGAGCAACCAGACTGCAGCCCGACCTTTAGGAGAAGAGCACTGACCTCACTTTGGCACTGATTTCCTTTTTTCTTTATCTGAATCAAGACGAAAAAGTTGCACAGGCTGAATTTCATTTACTAACATGACATGTCATCTTCCAACAGGAAAACAAAATCATTTTATTTGCTATTACCTGCTCTAAAAATCAAGTGATGTTGTGCCAGCTTTCATCTCCATTCCACGCCAGCCAGTGCCTGCCCTCCGCCTGCCCTCATGTCTTCAGGGCTGTGGGAGGAGAGCGCAGGTTGGCGGCGTGATGGGCGGTACCCTAAAAGAGCCTGGTCATGTGACCTGATGAACAAGGATGCACTGCGGGGGTCCCCAGTGCCGACCAGGATTGATTTGTCATGCTATTTGTTTTGTGTTTACTTATATTAAGTTTCTCCCCTTTTTTATTCCTTCCCTTCATCCATAAAGATGTTTTTTCGGCATGTTGAAATTCACACCACACTGCCCCGCCCGCCCCCAGGGCCTCCCCCCCCCCAGCTCCCTCCTCCTCCACCTATTCTTTACGAACATCCATCTCAGAGCTGCTTTCTTTCTTTAAAAACATTTAGCCTGTTTGAAATCAAACAAATCGCTAATCTCTCCTTTTTGTTTGCAGCAGCGGTGAGAAACCATTTCCTCCTCAATCTTTTGTTTCCTTGCACTCTTTCTCATTCTCCATCCCATTCCCTCGTGTGTGGGGTGAATTTCCGTTATACCGCTTTCAGGTATAATGACTCTAAATGGGCTCTAATTACTGACATTTGTCGCTGTTTGTTTCCCTCCTTGCATTTATACTGGCCTCTTGATACTGAAGCTTCTCGACTTTTTAATACCTGCCTGGCTTTGGATGTGGATGTTTGCTTTGCTAGTTTTTCCTCTTTCTTTTTTATTATATATATCCACCCTTTTTTGGGGCTTTTGCTTATAAGGATTCTTCTTTAAAGTAATAACGATCAAGTGGATGGAAATTTATTTCATTTTTTTCTTTTCTCCCCCTATGCAGCCCTCTTCCTCTCTAGAGACTCAGGATGTAAGAATACCTTAATATGAGTTTTTTTTTAATCTTCGCACACCAACACGCAGTTATTGTGCCGGGAGTAGCTGTGGGGCACTCTGACGGTGAATGAGGGGAGGGAGGGCACCAAAATTGTCTCGACATCTTCTCAGGGAACAGCTTATTTTTCTATATTCTTAGCGGGAAGCTACTCTGAGCGCTGTCAGAACAAGTACCGAGTAGAATCCCAGATATCTTTAAAGGGTATGTTTGGCATTTCCAGTTGAACTTTCAACTGTCAAGTGTGTGTTCAGGCTTTTATCCAGCGTATTTCAGATCTTTAAAGCAGGTATCACACCCACTGACATCTTTACTAGCCATCACTCATTTCAATGCATTTCTAGGGGTCAAGTCAGTGTGTGTGCACATTTCTCAGGGTCAAACTGTGACATCTCGTACAGTTTCCTGTGTTGACATCAAAATGCAGATGCCCTCACATCAAGCCTGAACAGATATTCCCCCTCTCTAACAGGCTGTATCCCTTTCTCTCTCCCACTTTGTGCTTATCACACTTCCAAGTGCTGTAATCTTTCTCACGAGGACCTTCCCTCTATTTAGACAATACACAGTAAGGTCATTTACTGGGGTGGTTGTGGTGGTGTTGGTGGGAAGAGAGCACGGGTGAGACTGGAACCCCGGTTGTCACCCCAGCCACAGAACATGAATAATGTGTCTACATATATTCATTATAGGATAGGAAAAGTGGTAGAGCAGAGCCCGACCCCCAAAAGAAAGCCTCTTTTAGGTCCATCAGTACCAACCTGGCCTCCAGCATCAAGAGACGTAGGTCCTCCAAAGACACGGTAAGGAGAGGAAGAAGCGACATCTTCCCTTGTTTATTCCTCCGTCTCTTCTTCCGTTTCCTCTCCTCCTCCTCTTCTTCTGTCTCTTCCTCCGTCCTCTCTCTCTGTCCACTCTGCCAACATCCCCATATCCGGCCGCGACAGAGACCCATGCTCCTCTCACCCATTTCCACGCGACTCCGCAGCCTCAGCCACGTGTCTGTCCGTCTCACCATCGATCAGCCATCACCATCTCGCATCTGTAGCTCCTCTAGAGGCCGGGGGGCATCAGTGCAGGAACTCAGGGTAGGCCAGGGAGCAGGCGTCCGACGTGTCCAGGTTTTTTTTTGTTTTTGGTGGGATATAGTGGCTTCTGCGGAATGGGGGGGGGGCGACAAAAAGCAAAAAGCAGTCTGCCAGTGGTGTTTTGTCTTGGGCTGCTCTTCCTCCGTGCCGCTGGTTTGGACGTGGATTCTGGCGATTGTGTCCTACTTGGTGGCGATGTGGTGTGTGTGTACTGTACATGAACTTGTGTCTTTACATGTTTGTGTCCTGTCTTTTTCGATTGCTTGATATTTTGGTATATATCCACCTTTCTTTGCACCAAATCCCGCCGCTGTTGGTTTGCCTTTGGTTTGAAAAGCATGCGCTGGCGTTCTGTCTTTTTTCTTTTTCCCATCTTTCAAGGTAGTCGTCGGGACGGCCGGTCCTCCTGAGAAGAAGAACTAATGTGCTCTCTTATTGATCAACAGGGTTACGCTCACGGATTCCAAATTAATCAAAATTCCTTTTTTTGCTTTGTCATATTTTTATTTGTCATGATTCTTGTTTATTTTTCAGTGTCCTCGTGCTCTGACCTTTGCATGCCTCTTTCAGGGAATATTTTCAGGTGGTGAAAATGCTCTTCTCTTGTGTTTTAACCGGCTTCAAACTCTGTGAAGCCTCAGACTCTCATTGTGTTTAAAGGCAAGCTTGAAAAAAACACAAGCTCTTCTCTCTTTCCCCTAAATTCCGTTTTTACACCAGTTCTGTCGCTTGACTCCTTTGTTGCAGCATAATGAGAGTGTCAGGTTTTCTTCACGCCTTCACAGTTCAGATAAAAAGCCCTGTTGTGCTCTACAAGCTCCCAGTGCCCTGACAGACCAGTGACCCACGGTCATTGTCCCCAGCTGCTTCACCGGGCGAAGCTGGAAAAGGCCTCTAGAATTAAAAACATAAATAAGGACGTTAGATCATTGAAAATGTGGCACAGACACCTTCAGGGAAAGAGGGGCTACTGTAATAACACTGTTTTCAATGTGTGTCTCCGGGGAGATGGAGCCCGAGCTCACGGGTCACATAGTAAAAGATATTTCTCTGCGTGTTATTATTTGCTTTCCTGTCTTTCTCTCTTTCTCTTTTTTTTGGGGGGATGATGTTTCACATTTAGCCAAACCACCTCTCTTCTTCCCTGGAGGTTTCTCATTTGAGTTGGTGTTGTTCGAAGAGAAGAAGAGTGGAATCGCCATTGCTCATCCTGTTTAGATGCTGGTTCGGGACCCCTAGTGGATACATTTATATATCTATATATATATGTATATAGATATTTAAATATCCATAAGCTTTTAGTATCGCTACGAAAAAAGATGCTCTACTTGGAATATTTACCATCTTCAGTCTTTGACCATTATTTTAATTTTATATAAATGTTCTTCTTTTATATATTAATGGATATAAATGGACTTGAGTGTCAGTGTCCCTCACCCACATGCCACACTGCTCCTCTCTCCCTCCGCCAGCATGCCGACTACTCTAACTGTCATAGAAACGGTAGAAGAAGTAGAAATGAATCAGTAGCTTTATAAGCATTTACTGTGGTTGTGATGTGAGTGAAGTGTCTCTCTCTTGCTGGTCCACTTGACCCCCAGTAGGGTGCGCTGTTAGCAGGTCCTCAAGGTACAAGACATTATGGAGGGGGGCTGTAAGCCACACGATAACGATGATGATGATGATGATGCAACTCGCGGGTCAAGGAGATGAGGCAACATCCAACAATTTTTCCACTTGCTATGATTGGGTCTGGATGTTGCCTCATCTGTCAGCATGTTAGTTGCATCACAAACAGCTTCTGAAGCTCACATGCTTGAATACACTGGCTCTAAATTGAGAGGCGACAAAATTCAAAGATCTTGCCTCCTTATTGAGAAAATACATAAAACAAATTTTTGTGAGACCGGTAAAAATGGAGGCAAGACTCTTCCCTGTCCTGGTTCTGCAACAATATTTATCTGTTATGCTTTTAATGTTCCAACTAAAGGTTTGTGAAACCGGTTTTAACAACACGGCGCTGAGTCAGGATTACGAGTGGCCTGTTGGAAAACCAGTTGGATTATGAAAAGCATAATGCAGACGACTCTGCTGCTCCGCCCAATTTCCCAAAGTGATGAAGCAATTCCACCAAATCCTCTCTATTTCTCCAGCATTTGACTCCATTCACAGAGGTTAATGAGGAATTGTTTCATCAGGTTTCTATTTTCTTGCTCGTTAGCAGAAATACAAGCCTCTTCAGCGTTACGTGCAAACGTGGCTCGCTGCTGTCGAGCACTGAAAAGACTCGGGAGGCAAAAAGAAAGAAAATCACTGTTGCCATAGAAACTGAGCACCTGCATGGAGCCGGGATGCGGTTTCCCCTCTCATCACCGTAGACGCCTACAATTCAACGCACTCCGCTTTGAACGAAGCACAGTGAAGTGGGGACGGGACGTAAAAGTCCCACACAACAGCACTTTGAAATCGGCCTAAAAATCTCATCTTCTCTGCACCCAGATGCTAAAATTAGACGAGCCGCACAAGTCTGCACGAGTACAAATGGCTGCGGGGAAGATGAATGAGCTGCCCGCTCTCTATCCAGGGCAGAACATGATCACCCAGGCTGAGAAGACAAATATACTAAATGATGC
This sequence comes from Pseudopleuronectes americanus, assembly GCA_038501795.1. Taxonomy (NCBI): domain Eukaryota; kingdom Metazoa; phylum Chordata; class Actinopteri; order Pleuronectiformes; family Pleuronectidae; genus Pseudopleuronectes; species Pseudopleuronectes americanus. The sequence continues at coordinate 15,799,920 of CM076733.1, read as the reverse complement.
CCGATTCAAATCTGCTGTTGTTCTGCTCTCAGGGGCCTTACGTCTCCGCCCAGCTAGCCCACCTCAGGCAAACTGCTTCCAAAATCTAATACAACAAGATGTCAGAATGAAACTGAGGTCTGCCTGAGGCGGGTTAGAGAAACCTCCTGCTTCAGAACCCGTGAACCTTTCGTCCTTTGGTTTTTCTGTATCGCAACCAAATCGTTAAAAAAACTAAAACAACGTCCATTTTTCTGTTTCAAATCCAGAACAAAAAAAACACAGATTAAAGAGAAAAACATTAGATAATCTTCTGTTCGCACAAAAGTGTTTTAAATCCAAAAGGGAAAACAGAAATATAAGATAGTGATTTAAGTTTGTTTTATCCATCAATGGAAATGTAGGAGCAGAATAGATTAGTGTTTTAGTGAAGTCAGCTTTCAAGCCGAGAAACAACTTTCTCAGGGCACTGCCACTTTCTATAAATTTGAAATTATAGATTTTGAATTTAAATTGATTTTGATACTGGAGGTTTTGTTATACTGTTTTCCTGCTCTGGTTGTCAAAAACAAAAAAATCAACGCCAAGTTTTTGTTTTCATGACTCCGGTTTCGAAACAGAAAAACCAAAGAACAAAGGGTACATTGATTCTTCTGGTTCTTAAAATTAACATTAACATAAAGAAATAATATTGCAAAAAAAAATTGCTGTCTCTTGCCCAGAAATGACATATTGTCATGTGTCTGCTCTTTCCCCTTCATTTGTTTTCACCTCTGCAGCAGTACCCACCCACTGACATCACGGGCCAACTCAACTTGTCGGACCCGTCTGTCAGCACCGTGGTGTAGGAGCGAGGGAGCCACCGAGGTCCGCTCAAGGAGAGAGGAAACCAGACGAGGAAGGAGGAAGGAGAGGAGGAGACCTTTTCCCCCTGTTCCCTTCAAAAGCCCAAAAGCTTTTCTTATTCACCGCCTGCTGGAGAAGAGGCTGAACACTGAAATTTGCACCTTTGTTTTTTATTCTTTAGATAGATCCCTGAGCATGCACTGACGAACCCATCGGACTCATCTACAACTCTTCTGTATATTATCCACCTACTTATTTAACCTTGTTTCCGTCCTTTTACTCACAGATTTACTTAATGTTGGGTGTTTCTCTAAGTTCCTCTGCAGCTGTATAGCATTTAGCAAGCCAGGTTTAGCTTGGTTTACGTTTAGGGATTCAAACCAGTACTGTTTTCTACATATCACTTCTAATTAGGGCCTGGATACCCTTAAGTAATATTTAATATTTCTTAACAACATGTACTGCAATAGAAGGCGGACTGTATAAGCTTCAAAGTATTTTTTAATAAGTACTTTTTGTTTTTAATCTACACTTTTAGATAAGGATGGGAAACACTAATAATGGCACTAACAAAGAGAATATGACTAATCTTGTCTAATGGAAGCATGTGTGTGCTTGTATAAGAGCTTTATGTATCTGAATGAGGATATCGATGTCTGTTATTTTCAACATATAGAATTTGTTTACTCGTATTTAATCTTGCACCAATCTCCCAAAACGCATGTGTTCTTTTTTTCTGGCAGGAACTCGGCTGATTAGCTTTAATTCTATTTATAGCAGGTGAAGTTTCATCATTCGTCTGTTTGAAACCGTTACGCAAGGCTTCTGTGATTTCTTTTGTTTCGTTTTTTTTTGTTGTTGTTATTTTACGAAATAGTTTGACATGCAGCTACAAGCCACGTTGTGTTTGGGGACGCCCTCTCTCTTCCTCTCTCCTGCCGCAGCACACTTTCTCATTTCCAGTCTCGAAGGGGTTGCATCAGGGGGCCAGGTTTTTCACCCAACCAGAACTCGGTCTTTCCTGCAAAACCCTCCCCCCCCCTCAAGCCGAGCCGAGCCGAGCCGGGCCGGGGCTGGGCCGGGCGGGAGGGCTTTTACAAGAAGGAGCCTGAGTGAATCGAAAGCTTTGCTCAGCCTGCAGGTTTGTGTGCAGGTGTTGGTTAGATGATTAAAAACAGGCCTTTTCCCAGCTTCTGGATCTGAGAAACCACTGCTGCCGGTTCACAAAGACGATCACTACCCTTCCTGGTGTCTGGCACTGAAGAGCACTTTATGTCGAGGGTCTCCCAAACTGAAAGCTGCTGACTCACCCAGAACAGAACCACTATGACATCATTCTGACGTATTAACTTCTCCACTTGATTCAATCGCACACAAATCTCTTTTTAACGCTTTATCGAGAACTTGTGTTTACAGTCTTTATAAAAAGAAAGAACAAAATAACACTTTTAAACACACAATTTGGTTTCTGAACTTGAAACCCGAGCCGTTGCTTCTGATCCTGTTCTCCTTCCAGCCCGTGCATGCTTCTGTCTTCTTATCGGTGCTTTGGTTTGTTTTCCGGGATGCGTGTCGTGGCCGTGAGCTGAGCCTCGGTCCAATGAAATGTAAATAAGAGTCTTATGTCCAGTGTAGACGGGGCTGAGGGGATTGTACCGCGCTCGTTTGATGACTGCAGCTGAGAATGTCCTATGTTATAGTTACACAATACAGCCGTGATACACAGGCATGCATTAACACACACTGACACACACTGACACACACACACACACACCGAACACACACACACAAAGACAAAACCCCTAAAGGGAGAAATTGCCTGTTTTTCTTACCTTTTTCCAGTAAAGATTGCATTGAATCATCTTGTTTATACAACTGTAAATAAAATATACTTACGTTGCCAACTCTAATAACCCTGTCATCTAATTATTGAAGGATTAAAACCAACAGTTGCTCACATGATCAATGAATCCAAGTCTCAATCAATCCAATTATTGTGTTGGGGGCAAAATACCACAAAATACTGCACATGGAAGATGAAACAATCTGTCTCAACAAAAGTTAGGAAAACATTTTTGAGATTTGAAAAGTGTTGCGAGCGCAGAGCAACACCACAGATTTGTTTCACAGCTCCAGTTCATCACTAATGGAGAGAGGAAGTGCTGCTCACATGGGGAGCTTCATATCTGGCAGCCATCTTCCCAGCAGGTGGTCTGATCTGCTCTTGGCAAAGACGGACACTTCTCATCTCACGGTCCAGCAGAGCACGATGGAGCCTCTGTCTCGCACAAGAGATTGAGAGTAATTTCCCCGGTCATTTAATTTATTATTGGAGACAGGACTGTTAATTAACTGCCCCAAACTTCTCCGAGCAGCTGCACCCTTCATTTCCACGTTGGCTCATTTGGGTTTGGACGTTGTTATTTACTCAGGAAATAAGATTTTCTTTCTTTTCATGAGACCTGAGCATGAGAAGAGATGTATAAACCTTATCAAACCTGCGGGTTACGAACCATGCACATCATAGACTATTAAAAAAGATGAAATACGTGTCTCCACTTCCCACTATTCACGATTGGCCACGCCGCTCGACCAATCGTGAATCAGTCTCAGCTGTCAATCACGACGTTCCATCGTGTTTTTACACCAATTAACGAAGAGTGAAAACTTATCAGGAAAAAGTAAAAAAGCTCACATGACCTGTACCTTGATTTAGTCCATGTCCCACTTGCTAACATGGGGGAAGCAGGATTTATATACACTGCACACAGCCACTAGGGGGCGATCTCATTAACAAAAAATTGATTTACATTTACAATAGAAAGGGTAGGTCTGTGGAGAAAACTTCATTTTCATAAACTCTCGACCGAGTTTGCAATTTGCAAGTGTGTGTTATTTTTTTCATTCACATGCAAATCCAGCATGACAACAACATGCAGCTCAACAGCAGGCCACAGTTTGCTTGGGCCTTGTGTTCCCCAATAAAAGATTAATGATTACATTTTTTCCTCCACCTAGATACACAAGGAAACGCCTCAGAGGCTCCACCCTGACTAACCCTGAATGAGCTGCAGGTTTCTTCTGTCACCGGCTGTGGCCTGGATAGAAGCATTTTTCCCACCAAGGCACCAGGAGCCTTGGAGCTGTGCGCATTCAGGGGCTGATCCGGGCGCACGGATTGGAGCAGAGTCCTCCCGGCTCTTTAACCAGGGACATAAAGTCAGCTCAGTCACTCCATAGCTATCTCAAGTGAAATGTAAATCAGGAGGCAGGTGGCGCGTGAACCACACGCGGGTATGTTGTGGTAAGTGCACCACTTCTCTCTCTCCGCTCGGGCACAGCTCGGGTTTCCAGCAGCTCCTCTCACTTCTCAGCGTCTCCTCATGGCTCAGCAGCGCTCCTCTCATCCCGTGCTCCCCGTCCTCCTCCTGCTCGGCGGGGTGGTCGCGGTCCTGCTCCTCACTGTCCCCACTCGCGACGTCCTGGACGCGCCCGGGTTCGCGGTAAGGTCCTCCGGGTATTTTTGGACTCGAGTCTGTCGATATTTGTGTGAGTTGAAACTCAAGCTCTGTTCTGCAGGGTGAGAACACTCTGCTAATATATAGAAGTATATACAGCTGAGTGCAGCGTCAATGGAGGAAAGAGCTATGTTGATATGTGATATTGTTCATATATTCTGATCCATTCAGCCTTTATTTTTACTTGGGAATACATTTGCAATATAGCAAAGTACAGGAAAATAAACAAAACCTTACAAGACACCAAGGAAACAAATAAGAAACAATAAAATTAGCAAAAGATCAAATTTAAGAACAAAACAATTAAGTTTAATAACCTAATTGCTCCGAGGATAAAATTTAGATGTTATTATATTTTAAAGTTGCATAATATGTGCGTAATATGTTCATGATTATGTTTCAACAGCATTTTGATAGGGCAAACAATAGCCAACAAACATTTTACTAAACTGAGGTTGATCAATGACATATCATATGTCCTCACGATGCGTAAGGATTATATTGATAAACACTTGACTTTATGTGTTGGCCCCTGTCCGTTGTTTTGTTTTTGAGTTTGTCAGAAGGATTTGGAAAAAAACTGCTGCAAAGATTTTCACAAAACTTGGTGGAAGGATTGAACTTGGGCCAAGAAATAAACCCAGGAAATGTAACACTAATCCAGGACTTATTTCATCACCTGCTTCTCTATAATATCATCATTGTCGATATCCTTGTGGTGTGTTCACCTCATGGCTGAAACACAGATAGGCTGTAGTTGCCTAATTGTATGTATGTAAATGTAAAACAGAGAAAGAGTTAAAGGTCCAGAGTGCAGGACTTAATGGGATCTGTTGCCAGAAATAGAATATAATGTTCATAACTAATGTTCATCACCTGAAACTAAGAACTGCTGTATTTTTTTTAACTTTAGTATAAGTCATTTATAAACTTCCTCTGTCACAGAGTCCGTTATTGTTTCTACTTTAGCGTGTAACGGACAAACCAAACACTATAGAGACAGCTGTCGTGGCAGTTTCTGATATCTCACTTTGACAACGAGGAAGGAGACACGATTCTATTACAGTATTGTTTCACCTTAATGCTCAGAGCATGATGCATACACAAAGGTTAGTGTGTAATATGCACACCGATGGGAAGCAGTTCTTTGTCTTCATACCTTTGGCTCATCCCTCCCACTCTGGTTGGGGTTGTTACAAAGTCAGAGGTCAGGATCTTCTGACGACATCAAGGCAACAATGCCTTAGTTAAAGCAATCAGGCCAAGATTCATTCAGTTGTACGGGATACAGCATGATCAAGGTTACATTGTATGAGATTCAATCATGACCATTCAAAGGGGGAAATGAACATGAACATATTGTGGTCAAAATGTTACATTTCCCTTACACAGCCTTTCCGGCTTTATGGTTCCTGCAGGCCACCATAGGTCCTACATGCTTTGACAACATTGCTTAACACACCAGTAAATCCTTCACACTGAACCTCGACAACAGTAAAAGATCACATTCACCAATGCAGGAAACTGGCAATGTGATGAGTTTCAATGTACAAGGCTCCATGTCCATCACAAATGGAAATTGTCCTCATCTGAAAGTCTGAACCTACATTTGCAGGGTTTTCCTCTGTAGTTTGCTGCTGTTTGTGGATTCAGAGCAGGATTTCAACACAGACCAACTCCAGCTCCTGTTTCCTTTACTCCCTCGTTCTTGTGTCGCCCGCCCAACATCCCATGGCTCCGTTCTTTCAGCCAAATGTAGCTGCTCTTTCACTCAGTCACAGAAAAGGGGCACAAAAGGAGTTCAGCGGTTCCCATAGTGTGTCAAACGCAAGGGACAAAACACATCATTAGAGCGCCGCTGTGTCTTTGGCAAGTGTTGGAGCGAGTCCTCATACGACTGACTGCACAGCGGTAATGACAGAGTGAATATCAGATATAACGAGGAGCACTCCCACATGTTACCGTTCACCTGTGAATCTCAGGGCCTGTGGCATGTTTGTTGGCAAAAGCCCGATCGTGTGTGTGTGTATGTGTATTTATCTCTGCACATGCATCTGTGTGTCTGTGTGCGTGGGGGCATGTGCGATTCCCCCCCCTGTTGGATCGTCTGTCACATTCCCTCTTGCACGGCTGAATTTCTGCACATTCAGAGTCCAGGTTTCTTTCATTCAAAGTGTCAGGACAACAGGTCTTTAATCGCTGCACAGCAACAGGCTACGGTCTTTCAGCTAAAGGAACTGATATAGTGCCTTTTAATGGAAAATTCAAATGAAGGAACATTAACAGTACACTCTATTTCCTCATATAGTCACTGTGTAAAGGATAATCATAAGAACATGAGGGTTCACTTCCTTAGGTTGACTTACCGCAGGCCTGAAAACAACACTTGAATGCAGGAGAAGTGAAAGGACATGGACACACACTGAAAACATCAACTAGAAAAACACTCAGTTCAGCCCAAGACAGCACAGCCCCCTTAAATCCAATAAAGCTGCACCAGATTTCACACACCCATAGATGTCAGTCCTCTTAATGTACCTGATGGCTTTCCTCAAGATCCATGATTTATTCTCCGGGAGAGGTTGAATGTTGAGCGACGTCAGGATTGCAGTGATGTGATATCATCTATTAAAACCAGGAAGAGGCCTATAGCTGCTCCATTTCTATGATTTCCATGTCTCTCCACCACATGGCCGAGTGTCATCTGATACCCAGGAGGCTCTCTTTAAAGACTGACGCAATTATTTAACGTCCGACCTTCTCCGTCTGCAGCGAACGCCTTCCAGATGCCCGAGATCAGTTTCAAATAGCCAAGATCTAAACATGCTTCGTCAAACCCTGTTAAGTGGGAATGTTTATAGCCGTCTCTGTTCTCTACCCCCTTCTGGTTTGTTTGACTCTTTTTGTTTATTTGTCTCTGTAGTACGGGATCGTCCTGGATGCTGGGTCGTCACACACGGCGTTGTACATATACAAGTGGCCGGCAGACAAGCAGAACGGCACAGGAGTGGTCACGCAGCACAGTGAATGCCATGTTAAAGGTAAGATATGACAATGAAAAGTTTCCTCCTTCCATAGAATTAGATGCAGCTACATTATCTGTTTCTGGCCTAAGAAGGAAAGAAGCCAAACGCCTGGTGACTTCTTCATTTCATATCCTCACTGGTACATCTGTGGGAAAGTGTATTTGCACACTGGAAGTGTTCTCTACGTAAAACACACAGTTTCTGTGAGATAAGTCAACAAACAGGAAACGAAAGCCTCACAACAAATGTGTCAGCAGCGGTGGTTTACACACTGAGTCAGACTCAACTGTCCTTTTATGTTTTAGTTCAAACAAATGTCATCGTCGCTTGATAATATCACTTATATAAACAGTCTATGAAAGTGTTTTATCACTGTTCACGTGTGTGACTTTAATATGAGTTTGAATAATTTATTAAACTGGTGTTATATTTTTTTCATTTCATTTCTTCTGTGTGAAAAGTCTGTTTAGCATTTAGCACAATCTTCAAAGTTCCCAACTTTTCAAAATAAAAGCTTGATACGACGTGTTATAGCTTTTAATTTGAAGACCAATTACAAAAGAGGAAGTGATTATGTTGATGTTTTTGCCTGACAGAGATCAGCACAGTCAATTTGTATTAATATTGAACATATCACACGTACAAATTACACCAAATTCAACACTGAGCTCCCCATTTACACCTCCCTGTTGTATTTAGAATACACATGCTAGGTCATCAAGTTGAGCGGTTTGCAAGACAGGCGATCCACTGATGTTTGTGGAACTAGTAGGTAGAAGTAGTAGTAGTAGTAGTAGTAGTATCAGTAGAAGTAGTAGTAGTAGAAGTAGTAGTAGTAGTAGTAGTAGTAGTAGTAGCAGTAGAAGTAGTAGTAGTAGTAGTAGCAGTAGTAGTAGTAGTAGTAGTAGTAGTAGTAGTAGTAGTAGTAGTACTACAGCTTCCATCCTTTCAAACCTTCTGAATGTGAATGTTTGATCACTAAGACACAGGCTCTGTTTGGAGTTTGACATCGACCCTCTGATTGGGACAGGAATATTCTTTTACAAGATCGAGTGGGATCTGACGCAGTTCTTCCTGTGAATTAATGTTATCGTCAGGGCACACCTAGAGCAACTCAAGCAAACCTTTGTCTCCTTAATTAGTGATTTGGCAATGAGGGCTGAGTCACTGTCTAGGTGTGTGTGACCTCACTCCTCTCTCTGTTTGCTGTCTGAGACAAACTTCTTTTTATTTTCCCGTCACAGCCTAGATGATTCATTAAAGGCTTCAGTCAGAAGTGGACTTTAATCCTTATTTGGATGCTTCAGTTAAAGCTTATTATTATTAATCATTTTATCATTAGTTATTCATATTAAGTCAGTCACCGTTGGTCGTTGATTTTTCTGTTTGAGCCACAGACAGCACCGTTAGTTCCACGTTGACTGACAGGTTTTCATTCACCACGTTTCTTTGGGTGAGATTGATCCGTATCATGATGCCTCTGGGTCACAGCAGTGAGCAAGAGCAAGATTCTGCTGGTTCATTTTGTAATCAGATTTTTGTTTCATCACTCAATCTGCAGGCGGAGGGATCTCGAGCTACGCCGACCATCAGGGAGAAGCCGGGCAGAGCTTGGAGGTCTGTCTGGACCAGGCGGTGAAGGACATCCCCAAAGAAAGACACCGGCTCACGCCTGTGTACCTGGGAGCCACAGCTGGCATGAGGCTTCTGAAGTGAGTGTCTGTCTGTCCTGTATGTGAGGCCTAAAAATCACATAGATACTCCAACTAACGTGACCAAACCTGCACTCAAATATTATTTCAAAAAAAAATCCCAACCCGTGCGCCCAGCCGTCTGTGTTTGTTTATGTTTTATGTGACCTTTACTCAAGTTCTCTGAATCTAATTCTGCCTGATAGGTTCCTTTGGTACCATAATAAAACCAAAACGATTTCTATCTTCTAAAGATAATCGCCCTTCTTTACACTGCATTAAAACATGAATGCAAATTCCTAAATAGCATACATAAGGATAAATAGGTGACCGGTATATATAATCCTCATATTAAATTAAATTGCGTTGTTGCCTTTTTTTTTACATTTCTATTTTCAGAAAGGAAAACAAAAAGATAAATATGACAGAAAATACAGCTCTTAGTAAATACAGTTTTCTCTCTTATGTTTGTTCTATATCCCATCAATCAATCAAATAGTTATTTTTTATCATTTTAATCATTTAAGTTTTAGTTCACTTTTGAATTCATATTATGGCTTATATTATTATAAAGGCTTTCTAAATGTATTCAAATAACCTTATGGCATAACTCGGTTTTCTACATAATGCTGAGTGAGAGAGACACCAAGAGTTAAAGCAACTTGGTCCTGGAAAGTGAACTTATCTTAGTGAAGTCTAATCTTGGATGACACACTTCCATGTTTTGCCTACACAGTTGCTAAGTGACAGTTTGATATGAGCCCTGCAGGCACGAGTGTCTTTCTTTATTCCCATGAATTGCACAGAGCAGGGTTGTTGCCACTGTGTTCAGACCATGATGGTGAAAACACAAGTTCCTAAGAACCAAACCTCACCCAGGGACAGGAAGCTGACAGGAAGCTGACAGGAAACTCGCACCTTACCTCAACCCAGGCCGATGGTCCACTTTATCATCACACTACATATTTATATCTGAAACACCATTTACACACAAATGTTCTGCAAACTGCTCATATGCGCTGTATCTGTTCTCTGATACAGTCGACAGTAACTGAACAAATATCAGCCTCCTAAGAATTCTTGTCCAGATCCAGACCAAATATCAACTACTCATAGATTTCGACCTTCTACACGTGTCTAATGTTTGTTTCAGAAAGATCTCTGCATCGTGTTCTGGGAGATTCACAAAAGAATTGATCCCTAAATTTAGAACGGCCTTTCATTCATTTCCATGGAAACTGCAACAACACTGAAGAAATCCGTGTTTTTCCTCCGCACCAGTAAATCCAGTCCGGAGCAGTCGGGTCAGATTCTTCAGGAAGTGGGCCACAGAATCCAGTCGTACCCTTTCAACTACCAAGGGGCGGCCATATTGAGTGGTCAAGAGGAGGGGGCGTACGGCTGGGTCACCGTCAACTATCTCCTCGAGAACTTCATAAAGGTACCGATGGAGTCATGTGGTTATTTCTCTGGTGACTGAGGACACCTAGTGGCCTCTCCTCAGTAACTACAACTCAGGCTGATGTACCCTGTTATTGTCTGAGTACAATCAGTATCAGTGTGTCTGAATGTATGTAACGTGAAGTTACTTTTTATAATTGCCACTGAAACCATTTTGTTTCTCTTAATATTCCTTTTCAGTATGGTTTCGTTGGGCACTGGCTTAGCCCCGGCAGACCCACGGTGGGAGCGCTTGATTTCGGCGGCGCGTCCACCCAGATAACGTTTGCCACTCAGGAGGACGTGGAGGACAAGCTGGGACACAATGAAGCTGCGTCTCTATGGACACGAGTACTCTCTGTACACGCACAGCTTCCTGTGCTACGGCCGGGACCAGGTCCTCAAGAGGCTGCAGGCTCACTTAGTCAAGGTGAGTATGACACAGTGGCTCAACAGAAGAAAAGCCATTTGATATGTCTTATAAAAAATAATGATCATTTATCTCTCTGTTATTTTATATGTGATAAAACAGGATAAGACGTGAACCACTTGGGTTTAATAAATCGTCAATTTAGAAAATTGTATTTCTTATTTTGAAAAGCATTGTAAGTGTCACTCTCTCATGTCTCCGTCTCAGTCTCAGGGTTATTCCCAATCAGCCGTCCACCCCTGCTACCCTGCAGGCCACAGCAGGAGTTTCAAATTCAGCTCTATATTCAACTCTCCGTGCACAGAGCAGTACGCGCCCAGCCCGTACAACCCAGAGGCCTCGGTGACGTTTCAGGGCAGCGGACATTACGAACACTGTGTGGGCAACGTGTCTGAAATCTTCTCCTTCGACAGCTGCCCTTTCTCCCGGTGCTCCTTCGACGAGGTGTTTCAGCCAAATGTCACCGGCAGCTTCATGGTAAGAGAGGAAATAAATGATGTGGGTGTCTGTGTTCTATATGTCAAAGATAATATCTCCACACTCTGAGTTTTGTATTTCATTTCCTCCTCCATCAGGCGTTCTCTGCATTCTTCTACACTCACTCCTTCCTGCAGGAGGTGACTGGCATCACTGTGAACTCGCCGTCACGGCTGGATACCGCCACCAGGACGCTGTGCGCCATGAGCTTCAATAAAGTAAAGTCCTCTTCTGTTTAGGTTCTATTTAGATTCATGATGTCTCACTTGTCATTTGCCATTTTAGAGTTATTTCTTGTTTAATTTGCTAAGATGTATTTCTGTGGTATCCCTGTCTGAATATAGATTTCACATTTTGTTTTAATAAAAAGAAAATTTAAAAGTTATTTTTTATTTATTGCATTCGAACATTTTCACACATGTTTTTTTGTTCCAGATGTTGCTCCTTGCTCCGAAGCAGGAGCCCCGTCTGCCGGACTACTGTGCCTCCTCCGTGTTCATCAAGGTTCTCATGTTGAGAGGATACGGCTTCGACGACACATCTTTTCCTCGCATTTCCTTCCAGAAGAAGGTGAGAACTTCATCATTTACACATATGTTATAAAATATATAACACTCATTCCCCCACTGACCTGCAGTAATACTTTGTTTCTGATCCTGCAGGCCGGAGATGCCTCTGTGGGCTGGGCTCTGGGCTACATGCTGAGTTTGAGCAATCTGCTGCCGGCAGAGAAAGTGGGTCACAGGAAGGCCCTGACCATGAGTTCGTGGGGAATGCTCGTCGGGCTCTGCGGCCTCCTCCTCTGCGCAGCCCTGGTCTGTATCATGCTCCGAGCTTGTGATGGGAGGAGGAAAGGAAGCGGTGACGGCCCCATCTAGATACTGTAGCAGCACGGTCAGAGAAACAGGAGCACAGATATGCAGTTTTACCTCCAACATGCTGGATCTGGATGGTGGAATGAACGTGTGCACAAAAACCACCTAAACAGACTCATTGCAAAATATTAGGCTCCGACTGCGTGAATGTATTAATGTTTTCTTTTCATTTCAAATCCAAATTGCTGGAGTAAAAAGCCAACATATTGAAGAGTGTGACCAAAACTTCTGTGAGTGTCCTGTAGGTTTAACCACTCCCCTGGTTGCACTGTCACGTCAGGATGAAGTCTGAATGTATATTTTATTCTTAGAGGAGACATTTGATGATTTTTTAATGTCCTAGTTTGTAATTCAGGCTCTTTGTGACTGTGAAAGTTCTGCAAACATCCATCATTTGAAAATGGGTTTTTCAAACTAAAACAATCTCTGACCACGTGAGCGCTTTAGCTGGGTATCAGTTTTAATCCCTGAGCATAACAACACACAAAGAGGAAGCATTCGGTTGTAGAATTGTTGCAGAATCTCTGTTTATGTGGAACGTAAAAAATGTCATCTCTTTGTTTGCATGTAGATCTGTAATATATATGAAGTCTCGCATTAAGCTTTGTTTGCAGGGTTTAACACAAAATAATCCATAATTTGCAGGTGCTGATTGCAACATTTGTTGACAGGCTCTCAGTCTCCGGGCACATTGAATCTGTAGCTCAATAAACGTAAATCACTGCTCAGCTAAAGGTTTGATTTAGTCCGTTATTGTGATGTGAAGGACAAAATAAATAAACCACTAAAGATGGAATGGACAAACAGGTTGATATCTGATCAAAATATTTGTATTCAGTGATGCAGAATTCTTGAATCTAACCATGATGCAGAATGTATCTGTTTTAAAACAATAAAATATTTAAATTGCAGCGATTAATGTAGCTCACAAGTTGGTGTTGAATTGTACATTGTATAATGTGTATTTCTGGATTTTTAACTTTTTATGAAATTAAAGTTTTGAAATGGTAAAATGTTTCTACAGTTTGTTGGATGAATCAACATTTGCAAGTGTAACAGTAAATTTGAGCTCAGCGTAAATAATTAATATGACATTTACTAATTCATTTACCTAATTCAAGGACAGAATTTTTGCTAATCTAGCCTACATATTGAAAATGTGCGAATGTCAAACTGCAGATTTGAATGTATATAGTTTTAGTTGTGTATTGTATTTGTATTATTTATAGTAAGTTTCTTCTACCTTGCTTTAATTTTAATCTATTGTACTGTTGACCCTGTGTTAACTTGCATATGACAAATATAACTTTAACTTTGAAACATGATGAAAAGGTGAAGGGAAGGAATCGAACATAACACCACAAAATAATAATAGTTAATTAATAACAATAATCTGAGATTCAATGTCAACATAAACATAAACAACATGGCAAACAAACAAAAGCAATAGGAAAGGTAAAAGTCCATCTCGATAATCGCCCAAACCAGATCATAAAAGGCTGAGGTTTTATCAGTATTTTATTGTGAAGGCACAGAGCGGAAGTATTGTTGAAGCTACCGGAAGAGTTTGTTTTGATGCCGGAAGTCTTTGTGCGGAACAGACGAACAGTGGAGGAGCCGGTCGTTCCTGGGATGAGTTCGTGTTTCTCCGTGGATTTAAACGACCCCCCCGAGCTGCTCGTGTATCTCCGGAGCTTGTTGACAAATTATTTATTTACTTGTTGTTGAGAGGAAAGTGTGGACATGTGCTCGCAGACCAGGGCCGCGTCTCTGATGGCGAACATCCCGCGGGCGGACATCGATCCGTCCGGCGTGTTCAAGTACGTTCTCATCAGGGTCCACAGCCGAGAGGAGGGGGACGACTCCGAGGTGGACATCGTCCGAGGATACGCATGGGCCGAGTACCACGGTGAGTCAGGAGGGTCGGGACCCCATGACAGGGGGGGCCCATCACAGGGGGGGGCCATCACACGGGGGGGGCCATCACAGGGTCTTTCTTCATGAGTGGGTCCTCCAGGAAACATGACATAGTCAGAACAGCTTAAACTCATTGTCACCTTTTAGAAACTATAATAGAGCATTCTGGATTTCAGAAATGAAAAATAGTTTTAAAAGCTGTCATATTCCTTTTCCTTGTAGCTGATATCTACGACAAAGTTTCGGAGGAGCTGGAAAAGGGCGGACACCTGGACTGTGAGTGTATCGGAGGAGGGAGGATCAAACACGATCCACAGGACAAGAAGATCCACGTGTATGGGTACTCCATGGTGAGAGGGGCCTGCAGGAGAACATCAATAACTGAACAAAGCGTTTTATCAATGTTGATGTACGAGCATCATTTTAAATATATAATCAACCCTTTGTTTTGGTGTGTGTCCTTCCAGGGATTTGGACGAGCAAACCACGCAGTATCCACGGAGAAACTAGAGGCTCAGTATCCAGGCTATGAGGTGACCTGGAGCAATGAAGGATACTGAAGTGAGAGCAGCCTCTGGTGGACGCTCTCTCTCCTGGACTGACAAGAGTACTTAACTGACATAGTACTTAGCTGTAACCCCTCGTGAGAAGGAGGAACAGCTCATTAAAAGAACATGTTGTGTTTCATAAGAAGCTTTTTTGAAATTATCATTAAGGATTTAGTCTGGATTCCAACGCAGCACTCACACATGGGTGCAGATGAGAAGACCCTGGAGAGGAGGGGATTCGTTCTCGTCTAAAAACAAACTCTGAAGTTGATCCTTTGTAACAGCAACATGATCCGACCGCTATCAAACCCAGAGCCCGGATCAGCATGCCCCAGAACATTGTCATTATTATCACCCTTGTTCCCCTCAGTTGTCTAAAGGCTGAAGGACAGTGGAGTATTTTTCATATTACCAAGATTGTTGTGATAGATATTTGACAACTCTGCCGTTTCTCTATGGTTCATTGCACTGAAATACGCACGGATGCAAAACACAGGATCTTCTTCCTGCGTTCACTTTCTTTCTCCCGTCCCAGACTAATAAAGAGAGAATAACACATTTCATTTACTGATGCACGTTTTTTGTTTTTTATTGGTCCACAAGCCAGAGGATAAACATAAATATATGCAGACTCAACACTGAGGTCGTCAGGCTTGTACCCAGGCTATTGCTATGAGGTGCTAACCACTAGACAACTGTTCCGCCCTTGTTTTGATTATTATCTGTGAAAATAAACAAAACCAAGGGGGAGACGCGATGAGTTTACAAATTCATCAACTGATTTGGACAAGAGCAAACTAACTACAGGTGTGAAGAGGCCCATAGACCAAAACTGGTCACCTACCTTTTTTAGGGTCACATAGTCTCAGAATTGACCACCACCAAAAAAAGTGAACAATTGAAATCCTTGTTGTATGTTTGATAAATCTTTCCTAGAATCTGCATATATAGTTGAGTGTTCTTACTGCTACAAAACAGAAAAACTCAAACACTCCCCATCGTTCCTTATCTGACGTTTGTTTTACAGCAGCTCTATTCCTGGCAGAGGCAAACCGTAAACTACTTGTCATGACCTGTATTTAATGATAAAAGTAAATGACCTTGAGGAATTTCCATTAATCATTAGTGTGTTATAATACAGTTCACCTGTGGTTGTAGGTCAGACGATTTTGCATTAGTTCATTGCTTTTGTACAAATGTCACAAAGTTGATGGCGAATGTCTTGGCAAACTAGTGGCAGCAGATAGAGTCATACCACTGGGGTCCTGATAAATACAGGAGCGAATCATTATAGGTTTGGTTTGAAAGCGCCGCTGTGTTCACCAGCAAATCTCTAACTTGACCTGCAGCTGTGCACCAGACTCTGTTCAGAAAATTTCCTGCTGAGTATTGGAGATAAGCACTGTTTTTTAAAGACTTCTACATCCATTTTAACTCCACATCCCAAGACACTGAACATCCAATTCCAACTTTAAGGGAAAAATTTACATATAGTGTGGCTTTAATAAACCTATAGAATACACAAAAATCTCCATATTTAGCTTCATTTCTATTTCTCTGAAGGGTGGTAAAAATACCTGAATAAATTAACTGGATTAAGAATTTCCCATCATGCCAATATGACATGAAGAATCATGAAACTTCTTAAAAATCTTTACTAAGGCACTTTTAACTTCAACTGCTCTTGTGAAGCTCAAAGTCAAAACCCTCAGAATCATAATGTAACCTGTGGAGTGATTTTTGTGAAGACGACCCCTGAATTATTGTGTTGCAGACCGCATCTCCTTCAGTTAATGTACAACAAGCGGATGTGTCCTGCACTGTAATTTGGAGGAAATTATTTAACGATGGCTTGTTACAGTTGCATGCTGGGTGAAAGTAAAGTCCAGCTGTTATCTCTGTGGAAGGGAGAAAAGGTCAGAGTCGACTATTAAGGTGTCTCCAGGCTGAGTTGGAATCTGCAGACTCATCTGGTGGAAGAGGGACGAAGATGTCAGAGCGGGGGAGCGCAGCGCTGCTCCTGGTGCTGATCCTGCACTGGGGTAAGATCACACTCACTCCACTGCAAGAGTTTGGGTATTTATCAACACTGTTGTGAAGCGTTAACGCTGCTGATGTTGCCTTCATATTTCTACCCATGTCACAAGTAAGTTACAGAAAGACATGTTAGGGTCTTATCACCTTTTCCAGGAGCTTTCATCTGTCAAAAGAAACTTAAAACAGACGAGTGAAGAATCTACTTTTTTCCTTTTTGGTGCCAGTTTCACTTCACCTGCTCACACATATATTTTGTGGCTTCTGAGGTCACATAGGTCATGTCCCCTTCTTCAGGGGATTTGCAATGTGGTAGGCGAAGCAAGCATTTCTCTGGGGCCCCAGGTTGAGAGAGGGTCCTTGAGAAGTACTGGCATCAACTGTAATTTGTGAGAACCCCCGCTATGTACAGGAAACGTAACCATGGTTGGAAAAACCCTAAACGAGGCCCTGTTTAATCCAAAACCTTAGCAATTGTAGAGGTTTAGTTGAAGACTTAATTGTTTCGAAGAAGGAACCTTGGGCCCTTTTACACAGGGCCCCCCAAAGTCACTTGAAACGCTCCTGTCCACATCTTTTCTGGTGGTTTAAGCAAACTCTTCTTTAATGAGCTGATGGTGGAAATTACAGTTATAATTGATTATAGACCCAATATATATGTATTATTTTAATGACATGCAAGGCAGCAAAGTATAACCTGCTGTGAGTGTGACAAGTGAAAATAATGTCTCTATGAAACGTGCATGTTCCTGCTCGGTGTCATGTTTGATTTCCAAACTCTGAATCACAGACCTTTGGATGGACGGCTGGTGTTCTGCTGCCGTTTACCTGCTTACGTCCTCCTGGCCTTTGAGCCCGTCAGCCTTAACCAGGTCGTAAACCTCAGACAGTAAAGAGTCCTGATAAGAGACTTTATGCAGCCTTCAAACAGAAGAAGAAGAAGAGAGGAAAACACTTAAATAACCAGAATGTGATGTCGTAGAGCCGAGGCCCAACAGAGAAGTAACACTTTCCACTGATGTTTCTCCTTCTCATCACACAGTTGCTGATTCTCAGGGTCAGTCGTGTGTGACCCCTGACGGGAAATGTGACTTTGTGTGTGACTGTGATGACTGCAGCGACGAGCAGAACTGTGGTCAGTACTAAAATCTTCATCTTCAATATGTTGCCAGTGAACACTCCCATCTAAACTGAATTATTTCATGTATCCTATTCTCACTTTGATGCCTGATCTCAAGACATTTGTCATTTTTTAAATGTTGTGAACAAATATGTGGACTAATATTAGTTGTTCATCATATTTCAAGGCTACACAGGGAGATTGTTTGAGTGTGGATTTGAGGATGCAGCCCAGTGTGGATGGACCGACTCCTCCGTCAATGAAGCGTACAGCTGGGGGAGACACCAGGGAGGAGGCAGCCTGCCGGCCAGCGGGCCGTCCTCTGACTACACCACCGGGACGGCTACAGGTGTTATTTCTTTATTTACATTTCATGCTGTGTCTCAGTTAAACCACTAGAGTGCATCAGTGCACTGGCCCAGTGGATCCAAGAGCGAAGATTCACTGCATATTAAAAACCAGCAGTGGTTAAATTCATCATATTCGATTGTCACTCATGTCAGGAGGTGATCCTCAGGATTGTGTGTCACTGGAAGGGTTTTCATTTGGATTATAGAAACTAATAATCCCTCTCATTCCATTTGAAGACTTTAAAACATACTGAACAGTTTCTACTTTGTGAAACTATGTGATATTGTGTATGTTGGTTGTGATATAATGTGTTTTTTTTAATGTGGAGTCTGCATCTCGGAGAGTTTTGTTTACTCTTATGTAAGATGAAGAACTAGATATTCATATAAAACAGAGCTAAAAGTCGAAATACAGGATTTATATTCATCTGGTCGACAGAAACATGTGTTGCTGGACATGCAAATACAATTTCTGCTTTAAAGATACTAGGAGCTGAAAACAATTGGTCAACAGATATATAAACAAATCCAGAAGTGCTGACGTTGAATTAAATGACAGCACTTATGTCAGTCACATAACGTGAATAACTCTGGATCTGTGACTGATGTTTCCCGTCTCACAGGCTGGTTTATGGGAGTGAGCGCTGTGAAGTCCGAGTCCCTCAGATCTGCAGTTCTAGTCTCTCCAGAGATGAGACAGTCTTCAGCTACCTGTCGTCTCCGTCTCAGATATTTCCTCTGGGACTCAGGTAAATCACATGACTGCAGGTCTTTCATTTAAATAGTTCACCATAAAAAAAATGTCTTCTATCGACAGTATTTTCATTTATTATTGGTGTGTTTTATTGGTTTTACGTTTTGTTCTGAAATAATCTCATAAATAATGATTCTAATTGAACATATTATTACTCTGTTGTATCTCATGAGTCTTCTTTGTCTGTGCTTGTGGTGTTTGTCTTGTTCCCTGTAGGTCACACAGGTCTGGGCTCCACACCGCTGTGGGCGTCCGTCCTTCACTCAGATTCCTCAGAGGCCACAGTGTGGCGTCCTGAGGCCACCAGTGTCCGCGGCTGGAGGGAGGCCACCATCTTCTTGGGCCGTATTCCCACAAGCTTCCAAATCCGTCTACACTCACGGCGGTCAGAGGGGCAGAAAGGAGACGTGGCAATCGACCAGCTGGAGTTTCTGGACTGTGCTCTGCCCTGTGAGTCCCTGAAAATATCCCACCAACAATTAGTATTAAAAAAAGGAATCAATAGTCAGTATTTTGATGTTGGTGTGATCTGTCTTTACATCATCAGTGCCATTGCCTGGTAAAGAATGCCCAGCTGAGATGGTGAAGTGTAAGAACGAGGCCTGTGTGGAGCAGCGGCAGGTCTGTGACGGCAGCGACGACTGTGGTGACGGGAGTGATGAGCAGATCTGTGGTGAGAGGTCACATCATCGAGTCCCAACTGAGCCTGTGCACTTACCCAGAGATGGATATGACTCACAATGCAAACGAAAATATGTACAAAACTAATAACACAACTCCACAAAGGCCCAACAGCTGCACCGAATTCCCAAATTATCTTCAAATGTATAAAATGGTACAAACTGTATTTTTTACATATTCTTATTTGGCTTTGAAATATATTGTATTACAATAAACATATCTTTAGCAGCTTAGTTTTGTATTGTATACTCTTACCTACAAGTATTTCTATTTATTGCCTTTGTCTTGGTCAGTATATGTTTTCTTAGTTAACGTGAGTTGTGTGTGTTGTGTGTCCAGAGGGCTTCCAGCTGTGTGACTTTGAGGACGGCCTATGTGATTGGGACCTGAGGTCCTTGTCCCCACTGATATGGGAGCGGACGAATCAGGAGAACATTTCCATCTCAGATCCTCTGAGAGGACCAGGCAGGGATCACTCCAAAAACAGTGCATCAGGTAACATTTCCATATATATATAAAAACTGGGATGTTCTTCTCTCAATCCTACTACTCCTTACTATCACTACTATTATTGCAGGTTCCTTCCTATACGTCACTGTCCCCGAGGGGGGTCTCTCAACGGACTGGGCCGCTTTTCAAAGTCGTCTCCTTGATCCCACCAATAGTTCACATCCTTGCAAGGTGAGAACTTGTATCTTTCCTCGAATCAGAGATAGTTTTACTCCTCAATTTCAACAAAAACACTTCAAATATAACATTTAAATACAAAAACATAACAAAAAATAAATGTTCAATGATTTTTAACAGTTTGAACGTCTATTCTTTAAGCTGAATTCAAATCTATTTTGACAAGTTTCCCCCGTCTGCCTGCTGTAGATGGTGATGTACACGCACCAGTTTGGGCCGAGGTCTGGCGGTCTGACGGTGCTGGTCGCTGAGACAAAGATCTACCCTGTGTGGGAGCGAGGCGGCGCCCTGGGTGATGTCTGGGTGAAGGCAGAGGTGGAGATTGTCACCAGCTCCCCTTTCCAGGTGAGTACCTCTCCTCAGGTTGGAGCTATAATCACGATCATGTTTGTAGTCCGCAGTAAAAACATCTTTACAACTGAGACCTGAGAGATGACAAATCTAATCTGTGAATTTACATCTATTTACTTCTATGAATTTTCTCTCCTTACAGATTTTAATAATGGCAGCAATCAGAGATCTTGCATATGGAGGTATCGCTGTCGACAGCATTACGTTGTCTCCTGAGTGCCGCAGATCATCTGGTAAACCTTGGTCTTAAAAACACATATATTCCTATATCAGCAAAGAATCAACCCTCTGCAGGATGATAACACACTGTCTCTCTTTCTCTCTCCGAACAGCAAACTACACTCTCCCCAAATTCCCAGACTCTCCTGGAAACCCGTGTGCTGAACCCGACAAGATGTGTGATTTTAACCCGGACTGTCCAGGAGCAGAGGATGAGGCCAAATGTGGTGAGTTTCAGTTTGATCCTCCATTACGCTCGGTTATCAACATGTCTGTAACTGGACAAGGGATAAAAAAGTAATAACTATTCGTTCAGGGCCAGTCAAAGCAGAAATCAGCCTCCAACAGAGTATGTTGAGTATTTGTACCAAGACCAGTAAAAAGGGTGTATACTCCCCGCCCGGGATCAACACCTATTGCTTTGTGTTATCGTGTGATTTGTGTGTTTCTTGTGTGACGTCTCGTGACTGAATGAATCCTGTCTGCAGGGGATTTCTCCTCCGCTGGGGGCAGCTCAGGCTGGACTGACTCCAGCATCGGGAGTCAAGGTTGGGTGCTTCATCAGAATTCCACATCCAAAGGTGCAGCTTCATTACATCACTCTCCTCAGTTACTTATTTCATTTCAAATGTTTCAACAAATGTCTAATTTTATCATCACATTTCCTTAGAGGAGTACCTGTATGTGGCCCAGGCCCCCGGCCAGCAGCTGACTGAGGCCCAGACTCGGACCCCCCTGCTGGGACCTTCTGGCCCAGCCTGCTCCCTCAGCTTTGATTTTGCAGTAACTGGAAATCCAGCTCACATTGGTAAGGCTGTTTTTCTTTTACCAGGTCTTCTTGCTTCTTCCATTTCCCCCCTGAAACACGACTCTGATATCTTGTCTCTGCTGCAGGTGTGCTGTCTGTCAGGGTGATTGACAGCTTGCTGGGCTCGCAGCCTGAATTGTGGGAGTTCGCTGGGAAGACGGGAGCAGTGGAGGGGGCGTGGCAGCAGGCCCGCGTAACTATTGGAGCCAGGAAACATCGCTTCCAGGTCAGGATTGGCCCAATAAAAAAAATACACTTATCAACAATGAGTATCAACACAAAATTCAGTTTTTGCATTGATACTATGATTCAGGGGAGTGTCATTTGTTTTAGATCCATCCAACGCTCTGTAAAGTAGACTTCTAACCAGATGAAGGAAAGCAAGACGGCAAACAAAGGAAATATGTCTCCCCCCTTGTTTCTGTCATACTATTGGTTGATCCCTTTAAAGTAAAATAACAGACCAACCCAGATACATTTAGATTTTTTCAACAGATTAAAATGAATGATTTACAGATTTGAGTAAATTTACAAAATAAAACCATGACAACGACGATGTTATGTTTGCGTCCTCCTGCTGCTGCCAGATTTCAACAGTTTTTTTTTACCAGATTTCTTTTCACTGTGTATTCCATTGTATTCATTGCATTGTGTGTTTTGTCTTTGTATTTTCACGCATTAGTCTTCTACCATTTGTCTTGTTTTCTCTCGTCCAGCTGGCGTTTGAGGCTCGTGCTGTGAAACTGTGTCCGTGCTCCAAGATCAAAGTGACAAACGTTCGCTTCGTCGACTGTCACGCTGCTTACTTCCCATCTTCTCCAACCGGTGATGCTCATATTCACAGTTCTGCACAATCCACATGTTCATAGTTTATCTACAACTCTTTTATGGATTCTTCTTTCCTTTTTGTTTTTGTCCAGCACTGTCATGTAACTTTGAAGAAGGACTGTGTGGATGGTATCAGGACAACAGTGACAACTTTGACTGGACGGTGCAAAGTGGGATGGACCACACCATCGGGATCGGTGAGATACATTCAAAATGAAGTGAAGAGATTCATTAAAATCTGTGTATGCAAATTTAAAATGTCTTTTCCTGATCCTTTAAATCCTTCTTCCTGTGTCTATAATGATGATGTCCAGGTAAAAGCCTCGTCGTGGACATGTGGAATCCTTCTCTGCGCGGTTTGTTCGGACGCTTGGTTTCCTTCACGCAGTCGCCCGGTCAAACAGAATACTGCCTGTCCTTCTACTACAAACTGTACGGACCCAACACAGGTGAGGATGTGACTGTTATTGATTATGAAACATCCTCATCTTTCACTCTGTCAATATCGTTACAGGATGAAATATGTCAAAAGCAACAGGAACATATTTGTCTTTGTGCTTTTCCATCACAAACCGATTGAGCATGTTTTGACAACATCCCCCTCACTGATTCCCTCCAGGTGGTCTTAATGTAAAGCTGCTGGATGACCACGGGTACGAGAGCATCCTCTGGACCCGCAGCGGAGCTCACGGCAACACGTGGCACGAAGGACAATGTCCGGTACCGCATCAACTCACCAGCTTCCGGGTATGGACTAAATTCACTCTGCAATTCTTCATCAGCGTCTCAAACATCACAAAAGGAAAGATAAAGACAGATTGTTGTTTAATTTCTCTGCCTTACAACCTTTCTTCTTCCCACAGCTGATGTTTGAAGCCGTTCGCTCTGGCTTCGACGGGCAGGTGGCCATCGACGACGTGGCGTTTGTGGCTCGCCCGTGCTCCGTGCCCAGGATGTGTTCCTTCGAAGGCCAGCGATGTGGCTACAGCAGCTCGGGTCAGGTTCAGTGGCTCCACCGCAGCGGAAGCACCACCACGACGAGTGGACCCAAAACTGACCACACCTTGGAGACCGACCTCGGTGAGAGAAGATGGGATCAAACCACACTGAGGTTTTAAATATGTGTTAGCAGGAAGGTGATTAAGGTCAAACTGTGCTTCTCAGGTTTCTACATGATGGTGAACACCAGAGCCGACATTCTTCCCTCGGGCGGCAAGGCGGTCCTCACCTCCCCCGTTCGTCAAGGAGCCGCCAGGACTGAGTGTGTGCACTTCTGGTACCACATGGGGGGAGCGTATCCTGGTGAGGCCCATTCACAGACACACACACACACACTAAAAACACATGCACAATACCGAACAACACCATTTGACTGTGTGAACTTTGCAGGCTCTCTGACGGTGTACATGAAGCCGGCGAAGGGAGAGAGGGTGGAGATCTTCTCCAACAATCTGGATCAAGGTGACGTCTGGCGCCATGGCAACGGCAACATCTCCAGCACCCTTGTGGACTGGCAGGTAGGAGGGAGGAGGGAGGAGGGAGGAGGGAGGAGGGAGGAGGGAGGAGGGAGGAGGGAGGAGGGAGGAGGGAGGAGGGAGGAGGGATGCAAATGCTAATAATTGAAAAATTGAGTAATAGGTTGATTTGATAAAGTTATCAACATTTTATTTTAAAATTCTTTAACATTTTATTATAACCTTGTTTATTTTAAACTTTTTGAAAGCTATTTTTATGGTGATCCACCATCTATTTTAAAGTTTTAAAGCCAATTAAAAAGCAGGCCATATTTTGTGTGCAGTTCCAAACTGACAGTGTGGTGTTTCTTTGTCCTGCAGTTGGAGTTCGAGGTGATCGGAGCTGGAGGCAGAGAAACCCACGTTGCAGTGGATGACATCTTCATTTCAGCTCACCCGTGTGACAATCAAGGTTTTGCATGAACGTGACTCATCAGAATTATGGGCCAGAACTCAAGCGGCTTTTCAGAGTAATGTGCAGGTTCATCAAGAGAATCTGCTGCGATTTCAGACCAGCAACAAAGAAAAAACCTTCTATTCACTTATGCATTTTTATACACAGTCTATGCTCCACATGTTGGATACTGAGACCACATCGAATTAAAAGAATACACAATGCAAAGTATAGCGACATGATTCAAAGACGTTAAACGACATTTAAAGGATCCTAATTTAAAAATAATCAGTGCACGTTGGTGTCCTCTTTGTCTTATTTTTGTTCTGTTCAATATGTCAGGCTCTAAGTGCAGTATGGAGAGAGGGATGTGCAGCTGGAGCAACACACACAACGTTAAAGTAGACAAACTGGACTGGGAGCTGACGAGTCCTGAGAAGGAGAAGCACTACTCCACCCCGACTGAAGATCACACTCTGGGCACAGAGAGAGGTGAAGCTGAGAAAACAAACTTCTGTGTCCCGGTCTGTGTTAGCTAATCCAAAAAACATGTAGTAAACATGCACTGAAGTGTAAAATGGACCCTGCCTTCTTTCTGCCAGGTCACTTCCTGTTCTTTCCAAGCAGCAATCGGACGGCAGACAATCAAAATGCTCAGCTGCTGAGCCCTCACCTGCCCCCGACCAAGGGCACCTGCCTGCGATTCTGGGTTTTCAAACCTTTCTCATGTAAAGATCAAAGTCCTACCATCCCACCATTACTGGTTGGGACAGTGCAGTTATCAATAAGCCTTCAAGGTGTTGTGTGGACGTTTGTGATTTACTCCAATTGTGTTGTTGTGTAGCGGACAACCAGCTGAGGGTGTCGAGGATGTCTCAGGGTCTTCTGGATGAGCTGCTGGTGGTGGACGAAGTGGGAGGCCCGTGGAGACGCTTCGACATCGACATCACGTCTACTGAGGAATACCAGGTCCAACTCTCACACTCAATACACTGCATCATGTGAAGAAAGTGTCTATAACACGTTTATAACACGCAACAGACAGTATCACGTGTAGAAAATGATGAATTTCATTCCTGTTTCTGTTGTTAACAGATTGTGTTTGAAGGAATCAAAGGCACTTTAGGCTTCATCGCTCTGGATGACATTGAATACACCATCGGGATCAACTGTGCTAAAGAAAATACAGACACGAGTAAGTGCAAAAAAAGACCAGAACTTTTTAACTGGCTCAACATGCAAAACCAGATTATCTGCCTTTCAACTGAGTTTATAACCATCATTTAAACATGTTCTTCAACCCGCTGCAGCCTCACAGAAACGAAACGACGCCGGAGGGATCGCAGCGTCCGTCATCGTGGTCCTGCTGATGATCGGCACTCTGATCGCACTGCTGGTTTACTGCCTGAGAACTCGCCAGAAGTTTGAGGCAGCGGCCGGTCGATCCCCTCGCTCCACAGGCAGGGCTGGTTTCGGAAATGACGCATATGAGCCAGACCTCACTGTGAGTTCACTCAAGAAATTACTCAAGCGTAAAACAAAGGTTATCCTCTTGAAAGCGTCTGATAGTAAAAAACTCTGATTCCACAGTTGAAGTTCACAGAGAATATCAGGGTCGATAAGAGGAAGATTAACTCAGAAAATTTACAAGAAGATAGAAAAAGAAAATCATGAATTATCATTTTATTTCACATGAATGAATTTATGACCTGGATCACCCTGTGTTTATTTTAGGAAAACCGTGTGACAGTGGCACCTATTCAAAACCATCCAATGGCCGCTGGCTTCAACAACGTCACTGTGAGTATATTATACACTATATTATACACTTGTCATGAATAATGATTAACTGTTGTCTTTTTGTCACCGTTGACTCGTCCTGTTGTGTTTCTTCAGTTCTCTGCGGATGACAGAGATATGGAGGTGGCGTAAGGAAGGTGCAGAGGTCGTCCTGCCACCCAAAGGTGGCTTCGTGAAAACGAGGGGATATCACAGCAGAAGAACTGCTTGTGTCGCCCTTACATAACACACACACACACACAAACACACACACACACTCACACACGCTCACACACTCGAGGCCCGCAGCTCCCTGCCTGTGGACGGAGAGATGGAGTTCATCTCAGATGTGTTGTGAATGGAAATTTGTTTTAAATTTCTTTAAAATCGAGAATGGGCGTAATCCGCGATGGCAGATATGACGTGTACAGAGGTTCCCAGAGAGCCAGGTTAAATGCAACATGTCTGAATCATGTTGGTCTGGTTTCTGAAGAATTTGGCAGGTTGAGCTCCTCTCTCGTGACGTGTCAGTCAATTGTCTGCGTAATTTCTACACAGCCTGTGAAACCAGTTGTATCGTCTTTTCTGTGGCTCTGGAGATTCTCTGTCAAAGGAAACTAGCTCAGAAATCTCAGCTTTTCAAGAGAGAGCCTGAATCTTGGGGAGTGCGTTAAAAAGGTTTGAGTTTACAAGGCAGCGAGAATTTAATGAAAGACTTGATCAAGTTGTGTTATGGGAGAAGACCTTGTCTTGCACTTTCATAGAAGGACAAAGCTAAATGAGTGATGTGTCCCTTTGCAGAGGAAGGAGACAGAAAAGATGGACGATAAAGAGACGGTTAAAAACTAGTTGAAAGTTTAAAAGAGTTAAGAGAGGAAGAAGACTGTTGTACGGTTGCGCTAACTTTGCTGTGAAACATGAGATAATTGATCAGTAATGATGAATAAATTAAAGTTGAGCACTGAAACACTGATGTCAGTATATTTCTTTGGTTCCCATCAATAAAATGTGTCGTGATCATCATTATTCACGTTGTTCTTGGTATTTTATGTAAAATAACGTTTCTAATGTTCTTTTGCTAGAACTTAAAGCAGAAATGATCAGTCAAGAAAAAGAGACTTTAAACTTTAACTATAACTAACTCAATATTTAATTGAAAATATGGTCTAGTTGCATCTTCTCCACATTAAAGATCTATTGTTTTTCTATAACCTTTGATAGTCGCTGATGAGGCAGAACAGTGCAGCATCTATATCCTATATTCTATTCACCATATATTTTAAAGCATATCATGTATAAATCAGTTAATCGTTGATGATTTGAATAATCAACATCATTTTCTTATTCATTTTCAATGGATGGATGTTCTAATAATAATAATATGAAAGGGGGTCCTGCATGCTCTTAATGTGAAGCTCCCTGCGTGGCTCTGATTGGCTCGATTCATGTTTCGGATGAGCTGATGACGACATCCTCCCCCTAGCAACGGTTGCGTCTCTACGGCAACATCATCTGATGTCCCCTTTCCTCTGTTGCCACCGCGGCTCTCATCTGTTGCCAGTGAGACGGAGAGAAATGATTGCGGAGGATGCTGCGGTGTCGCGGGTGGAGTGAGGGAGGACCACCGCAGCAGCAGCAGCAGCAGCAGCAGCAGCAGCAGCAGCAGCCGGTGACTTGCGATGCCTGAAAGTTTGAGTGGAAACAGGGCAACTCCTCCTCTTCCTCCTCCTCCTCTTCCTCAGCATTAAGGAGCCTCTCTCATCTGCACCGTTTTGTGTTTTCCTGAATGGATCCCGCCGTGCTCATCTTCCTCTTGTACGTGATGATCGCGCACGAGCTGGTCTGCGGCTGGATGCAGCACCGGAGGCAGGGCTGCAACCCCCGGAGACCTCTGCTGTGCTCAAGGTGTGCATGTGCATGTGTGTATCTATGTGTGTGTGTGTCTGTGTGTGTGTGTGCGTCTGATGGGCTGGGGTATAGGTATTATTAGCTATGGGGACACCTTAAACAGTCCGCACACTACCATGACCTTATGTGGACATGAATAATTTGATTGTGAGGTGAAGAGTTTTTTAAAGGTTAGGGCTAAGGTGTTTTAAAGGTTCAGGGTGTGGAATTTAGTGACACCTAGTGGTGATGTTGTATGTTGCAGCTGAATACCTCTAACCTCACCCTACCGCTCCAAACATTAAAGAGAAACCATGGGAGTGTTCAGTTTTCATAAAAACTCAAATAATGTAAAAGAAACATTGCAGCCTTCGTAGAGAGGACCTGCTCCTGATTTAAATATAAAAGGGACCTTTCTCAGGTAAAGGAATCCCACTAGTGAAAACATAACTAGGATTATTTTCTATTCAATTTCTGCCAGTAGATCCTTTTCACATAAATTGTACACACTGAACCTTTAAGGTGCGTCCACTTCTTATGGGGACTTGTCTTAGAGTCAAATCTATAAAGAAAGACATTTTTGAAGGTTTTAAGATGTCTTAAGTCTCCACCACCGAAACGGAGCCAAAATATCATGAATAGCATCTTTAGCTTTCGGAGTCACTCTCAGCGAATTAGTCTCCAGGGGAAACAGTCGATATTCTGGAGCTTCTGGTGTTGACAATGGATATTCAGGACCAAACTCAGTCTTCCATTGGCCGTACACTGTTTCATTTAACCGAGGAGTTGAACGTTTCTTTACACACATGATTATTAAGTCTTTGCTTTCCTTTCTTTTTAAATCAGCTGTGCTTCCTCCTCAGTTCCCAGGTGTGTCAGGGAGCCCGGAGGGCGAGCAGCCAGTCGGTCCGGACCGACAGCGTCAGCAGAGACACGAGGAAGAGCGGCCGCATTGTGAGGAAAGCATAACGAGGAGAGCTGCCAGACATATGAGGATAATTGTCGAAAACCTTTGTGTGTGAACTTGTGTAACAGTCTGATCCAGTTCATCTCGCCTTGCAGGTTTATTGCACACTTGCAAATTGAACAATTACTTTGGATATTTGTGTAACATCAACCATTTGATGTTTTCACCACATGGACTTTTAGGCCACAAATGCAGCATTTTTACTTTGACAAATGTTTTATTGCTGAATTCCCTTTGTCTTTGTTTGAGGTAACTGACGACTAAATGTGAAATATCATGAGCATCTTGGATATATTTTATTTGTCTGTGATTCACCATAGAACCACCATGTGCAGTGTAAAGTCAGGGATTGTTCGACATGTTTTTCCTCCTGTTCTCTGTCTCTTCTGTAAAATAAACTATCAAATAAAGAGGCAATAAAAAAACAAGTTCTTATGTATTTGTTCAATCAATCAAATCAGACTTTAACAAGGTGTAAGGAACGCTGTCATCGTCTCTCTGTCCCGGAGCCAGAATCACATTTCAGAGGCAGATCTGGAAGAGTTATTGTTTTGGGTTTGATTAGCGTGGTATGAAAGTCACAAGTTGCTCAGAGTAACCACAAGTAACAAGTCAGGTTTGTAATATCAAGAGGGGTAATAAGGGAAAAAACAAAATGGTGATTAATCCCTATTAACCAGCCTGTTCTCAACCTGCCTGTTTGTTTGACATGATGCCGGCTGCAGGATTCAGTCTGCAGAACCTGAAATGTTTTGTTTCCTGTGGTTGACCTCAAATGAACAGCTGTTAAATACTGCTGTCTTTATTTTAATGTTGCGTGTCTTATGAACTATACTTTACTTAGATGATGAGCAGTGGAATCCTGCCCTGCAGGGACAAACAAAACCACTAGCACTGAAAGTATGTTGTGCATCGAGTTTCTTTTTTGTTATGATATATTTTGTTATGTCTTGATGGGGAAATTACGTCCGAGAGTGAAGTTATGAACTGCTGCCGCCCACTTGATCGGTGAAACACACCCATATCAAAAATCTAATTTATTCCCTGGATATGTGAAACCTGGACAGGTCGCCAGCATATCGTCAATCAAATCAATTAAATCTTTTAACCTATATTCACAAATTCCCATTAGTCTCATAGTATTTAACATGGTGCCACATCCTCGGCCTGTATCAGAACGCAAACAAACAACCTAAGACTCTCCCATTCACACCTAGAGTCAATTAAAGTTTCTAATCAACCTGACCCCAATCTGAATGTCTTTGTAAGCTGGGATTCAAACCAGGAACCTTTTTGCTCTGATATGACCAAACCACCATGGCAGACAAGAATTATGATCCATAAATGAGCCCAAATAAAGTTTAAAAACATTTCCTGTTTAACACAAACATGTTTATCACTTCTTGAAAACCTGTTATTCTTTAGGACACTTTGTAATTGGCTGCTTCGAGGACCTGGAAGCCCTGGAGTGAACTCTGTGTGTGTCTCTACCTGTCTCTGCACATCACACACTTTTAAACACACCATCACGTCGTCCCATGTGAACTGTCCTGTTTCTGTAGGAGCTGTTGAATTTCCGCCCTCCTGGCTGATCTCAGAACGACTGACCCGACGGAAACTCATCTCTAATTGTGTTTAAGAAGCTGCGAGACTCTCTGCTCAGCAAACGGCAGACGCTCTCAGCAGATGGCTGCTCTGGCACAGGTGGGCGCTCATTACCATTTCTCGTGGGAGTTTTACTGTTGCCTCAGTGCAGCCAATTCATTGACTCATTGTTTTTATTAGGAAAGTGGCGAACAGGTTACAAATAATGTTAAAGATTGAAGTATTTTATATGTGCTGATAATATACCCAGCATGGATGATTATAATAATAATAATAATAATAATTACTGAAATACATGTACGGTGCATTTATAGAAACCTAAGGACATCTTTTATTGTAAAGAAATAAATAATTCAAGTTCAAAGCATTACAATTGGATTAGGAGACATAAACACCTTTCAAATCTTTTTTGTGAGATGTTTGAAGCATTATCACAGTTGCTCTTACTCAGCATGAACAATCAGATTCGATAATAATCACTTTATGAATACAGCACCATTTAAAAAAGTAAAGTTTACAAAGTGGTAGATCAGAAAAAGCTGAAACATGACACTCAGGGGTTAACTGCAAAAATGTATTCACACTGATGACAATTAACGACTAAGAACAATAAGAAGACAGCGTCATGTGAAAGCAAATAAATGCAAATAAACCTAAGCATTGAAACGGAATCTAATATAAAAAGACGACATCAAATAAAGTCAGGTCTGTAAAAGTGGTTTTCATGAAGTGATTTAATAAAAGAAGTGACTGGATCTGTATTAATTTGATCTGATGACATGTCTTTATGTAATGGAAACGAAATGAAGCGGAGGAGGAGACCTGCAGTTAAAGGTGCAGCTGTTCTAGTGTTTTAATACGTGAGAGGACACGTGGCTCTGTGACATCAGCACAGTAATTTACTCTCCAGTTAAATACCACAAACTGGTTCAGGCACAACACACACAAAGCTGCCTGGAAGATACTAACACCTGAAGTCACCTGTGACGCCGTAAGTCAGAATATATCATGTTATGAATATATTATAAGTTTTATTTTTTGGATTTATTTGTTTAGCAAAACTGTGCAATCTTAATATCTAAAAAAAGAGAAAATCCTTATATTTTGACATTTTAGAAAAGTTTTCATTCTCAGGTTTCAGGTCACACTGTAAGTTGTTTATTTAATTAGAACACGTTTATATGCTGCCGAGCAAAGCCTAGCATAAGACAGAAATCTATTCTTATTTCAGTCATTGTAGGAATAATGCTTCAGATTTGTATCAGTAGTAAAAGAGAAAAACATGAACAGTTTCTCACACTCATTCAGTTTGCTTCTTGAGAATTTTCACTGTAAATACTCTCATAAATCCAGCTGAGATGGACTAAATATGAAAATAAGTGAAATTCAGAATCAACCTTAATAAGCTGTGGACTTTGTGTGAAGGAGAGAAGAATTATTTTCATATTCTTGTGAAAACCTTCCACGTCTACGCTTGGTATTTGGACGGAGGCAGGTTGTGTGAGGAGGAAGAGGAAGTACAGAACATGAACAGAAGGGATGCAAAATGTTGAGCCACTGAACCTTAACGGACAAAATCAAAACATAAACAACAGACACTTAACGTCTTGTGTTGTTTTGTCTGTCTGAAGCAGAACATGGCCTCGTTGTCACTCAGCTCTCGCCTCAACAAGAGCCTGCGTCAGCAGTATCTGAACCTGCCTCAGGAAGGGAAGTGCCAGGTCACCTACATCTGGATCGACGGCAGAGGAGTAGACGTTCGTGCCAAGACGCGAACCCTGGACACTGAGCCGAAAGGCCTAGAGGGTAAGTGACCTATACTTACTTTGTGATTTATGAATGAAAGATCTTTAACCTAACAAGGCATAATCAAAAAGGTAAAACCATTAAATTGGATCGCTTAGTCTGCCCTTCCATTCAGTTTGTGAGGAATTATTATGTGAGCACAGATAAACATCTTGGGGACAGGGAGTACCACAATACACCTTCATTATACACGACACACATGAATACATCCGGTTGACACAACAGGTTTAGCTGGAGAACAAACATTTGCTACAGCTGTAATTCCTTTGTTCAAAGACAGAGGGACTCGCCACTCGCTGATATCAAATTTTAAAATCATTCAGTCACTCAAACTCGTCGACACACTCACAATATTCAAAAGGGTGGATAGAAAAAAAATCTGAGGTGAGTTGGCGGGTGCAACAAAACCCAGCAATGGAGGGGGGTTGCTGCTGTCAGGCCGGACAGGAGAGAGTGTGACACTGCTTCATGAGCAGGTATGAGAGGATGACATTCCCAAAATGAGGTGTGGTCGGACACATTGTTGTCAGTGCATTGCTATGATCAGGACGTGGAAAGAAATTTGACTGATGGAAACTCTGTCTGAAGTCAGTTGTTCAGTGTTGTTTTAAGGGCGATGTCAAAATACCATTGTGTTTGTATTGGAAGGTGCACAAGGTACAAGTTGCTTGTTGCGTAGGTCAATCTATTCAACTAACTGGAAAATGTGCATCACCTTGCTGAACCTAGCGTGTGATGAGCTGCAGAATGTTGAAAAACCAGGTCTGAATTTACGTGAGATGCTTTTTGACCTCATATTCTGGGTTATATTGTCTATCCAGAAATCCCTGAATGGAACTTCGATGGCTCGAGCACGTACCAATCCGAAGGCTCCAACAGCGACATGTACCTCAAGCCCGTGTGCATGTTCCGGGACCCGTTCAACCTCGACCCCAACAAACTGGTGCTCTGTGAAGTCTTCAAATACAACCGCTTACCTGCAGGTACTCTCTTTATTTTTTACTGGTTCTTGCTCAGTTCCCTCAGGACAAACAGGCTCTCATGTTTTTTTGCATTTGCTTTCTAGAAACTAACCATCGGGCTAGCTGCGAAAAAGTGATGCAGAAGGTCGAGAAGCACTGCATCTGGTTTGGAATGGAGCAGGAGTACACGCTGCTGGGAATAGATGGACATCCCTTCAGTTGGCCCGCACAGGGATACCCACTGCCCCAGGGTGAGTGACCTCCTCTTTGGAACATGGGTATTATAAACTGCAATAATCCTCTGGTCCTTTGATCAAGCTAATCAGCTGAAGTGCCTCCAGAACAATATGATTTTGCCAAATATATAACTACAGACTTGATCGAATATTAAAGTGGAAAGCTCCTATGACATATGTAACATATTTATTCATTTATTGGGTCATTATTGCTTTAATTTTCACTTTCCACCTTGTTCCCCTCGTTAAGGCCCTTACTACTGTGGCGTGGGGGCAAACAACGCGTATGGACGAGACATTGTGGAGTGTCACTACAAGGCCTGCCTCTACGCAGGGGTCAACATCTACGGCACCAATGCTGAAGTGATGCCATCTCAGGTAAGTGTCAGCGTTTATTCTAATACACAGGAGAGTGGTCATAGCTTTACACTTCCTCTCCAATATTCCCTTATTGACCCTGCTCCATCTTCTGACCTCAGTGGGAGTTCCAGGTGGGCCCCTGTGAGGGCATTGCGATGGGCGACCACCTGTGGGTCGCACGCTATCTGCTGCACCGCGTGTGTGAAGACTTCGGGGTTATCGCAACGCTCGACCCCAAACCGATGACGGGACCCTGGAACGGCGCCGGCTGCCACACGAACGTCAGCACCAAGGAGATGAGGGAAGAAGGGGGACTGGAGTGAGTACAACCTCAAACCTGCTCTGACAGTAACTCAATCATGCATGAGTACTTCTTTTTCCAGAAATGTCATTTTAGTTATTCAAGATTATGTGTATTGATGTTGTGGTAAATAGTGTCACTTATAGTTGCTGAAACATTCTCTAGTTCTTTACTGTACTTGTTGTGTCCTTATTTTGACAGTATGTGTACTTGCAGTCACAGAAACAGGGCAGAAGACACCAGCTTTTCACACTAACTTTATTTTAATCTAAAAATGTCGATATATTTCAAAAACACAACTCGTTTCAGAGGTTCCTTCACTGTGCACTACCTGCTCAGCACCAGACATCAGACAGAGACCGTTAGAGGATTAATGGTGAACCTCGAGAGTATGTAGCTGCTGAAGAGTGAGGCATTATCCCTCAGGAGGTCACATTCATGACGGAGCAAGAATAAAATGACTCCAAATGAGATATTATGTTACTTGGCTCCGGCTGGATGTGTCAATAGGAGAGATCGGACGTGTAAAAGTTTCAACATTGTTTTCCAAAACCTGTCTCTGCTGCCCCCTAGTGCTGAGATTGTCAGGTTTTCATTGACAGGATAAATGTGGCAGGACGCAGCCACCATATCTCAGCAGGTTTATATGCTTGAAAACTACATTGGCACTCAGTGGAGCACCAAGGCCCCACAGTTGTGAAAACCACATTCAAATTCAATGGATCTAGTTTCTTATTTGAATCGAGTAGAATAGATCAGTCACCTCAATGCTGAATCCTTCCCTTGATCCGTCTTGGCACCAAAATTTAATGGGTTCTTAATGGGCTCCAGTCCCTCCGTGCCAAGAAGTTTCATGAAAATACGTTGAGTATTTTTTGCATAATCGTGTGAACATACAACCTATTTGTTCACACATTCATCCTTTCTGTTTCTGTGCTGACAGGTACATCGAGAAGGCCATCGCCAAACTAGAAAAGAAGCACAAGGAGCACATCGCCGTGTACGACCCTCGTGGAGGCAAGGACAACATGAGACGTCTCACGGGTCTCTTCGAAACCTCCAGCATCGAACACTTCTCTGCCGGGGTGGCCAACCGCGGTGCCAGCATCCGCATCCCTCGCCAGGTGGGCCAAGAGAAGAAAGGTTACTTCGAGGACCGCCGCCCTGCATCCAACTGCGACCCGTACGTCGTGACCAAGGCCATCACGTGCACCTGCCTGCTGGATTCAGACGAGCAGGGCAGCGGGAGTGAGGTGGAGATAAATGTGAGTTCACCTGAGATGGAGTCTTGAAAAGCTTGTGAGAAAGTAAATGAAGACTTAGTGGTCAGTGTATTTATTGAAGTATCGACATGAATGTGAACAGAGAGTCACATCTCCAGTACTGTAACTGTGATTAGAATATAGGAAATGGATGATGTGCACTGCAGCTTTATCGATGGATGTCAACAGAGTTCAAACTATAAATTAATCAATAAATCAATATAAGTTAAATATTGTCCTGATTGTCTTCTATGTTTATGTGATCATGTTTAAAATTGTGTGACATTTTTTTCTGAGAGTTTTTTTAATCTTATCATTTATATTTTTCGTACTTTATTGTCACATTACAAAGTGACCCCCAAATATAGGTTACGGAATATGTGTTGGGGACACTCTAGTTAAAGATGTGACTGACATCTGTCAGTTGTCCATCAGGTGGAGCCACACATTCAGTTCTCATCTCACTACATGAGTCAAACATGTGCAGTTCCCCCTGACCAACAAAAAAGATGGAGCAGAAAAGACATGAATGAGGCTGTGACGTCATTACACTCTCATCACTGGCATGGGTTCACTGCAGCCTGATGCTCGGCCCACTTGACATATGGCGTCCGCTTCCTTATCCTCTTACTTCCTGACATATGATCATCCCATGCATTCAGCCTGCCAGTGTCAAAGTGACTCATCACCCAAACTGTTTGACAGGAGGCTTTTCAACATGACCAAACAAAACAGGAAAAAAAAACGATTATATAGACCGGATCAGATGCCACAGCATTCCAGATCTCCATGGATACGGGCAGTAGCTTGGCA
This sequence comes from Pseudopleuronectes americanus, assembly GCA_038501795.1. Classification (NCBI taxonomy): domain Eukaryota; kingdom Metazoa; phylum Chordata; class Actinopteri; order Pleuronectiformes; family Pleuronectidae; genus Pseudopleuronectes; species Pseudopleuronectes americanus. The sequence continues at coordinate 15,763,455 of CM076733.1, read as the reverse complement.
ACCGTGGTGTTTGTCTGTCGTCATGGAAACGGATGGATACGTCTCAGAGCTTCTATAGCAGCCTGGTGAGATGATGAGAAAAAGAGAGGAAGAGATAAATATCGGTCTTTTATGGTTAATGCAGCATTTTAAAGCGCCACAGTGAAAACTATGAGTGAAGGAAATATGATTAAATATATTTTCTCTATGAGGTTTTAATGCACCACAGCCAAAACGTTCACATCTGCTTCAGCCATTGACGATGTGTGTTCGAGTACAGAAATTGACAGGAAGTGCTGTTGGCCACAGGAAGTGACCAGAGAGATGGGAAGTGGTTGAAGGCGTGTGACGTACTGTGAGACATTTTGATGCTAAAACTGTATTGTTGTGGTGTGACTTTGATCTCGTGCCGGAAAATGCAAAGTCAAATTAGTCCCCTTCAGATTGTGGTGTGAATGAAAACTTTGACTCCATAATAAAGATCTCCACCATGCTGGACAGGAAATGGTGTAGACTTTAACTTCCTGCTCTGTGGTGCAGCATGGGGACAAACCTCTACAACCAAAATGCATCTTTAATACTACATAGGTCCTCAGCTATGTAGTATTAAAGATGCATTTTGTGCCTGATGTACAACATTTCCAGGAAAGTGCATCGTAACATCGAGGAACTACTGTACAAGAGAACTGAGATCTGAACTGACATAGATAAACCAATAAATAAATAACACTTTTAATAGCTATAATATTAATAACAGTAATAATGGTACCGATTTCTGGAGGAAGTTTGGGGAATTATCCGACCACAACTATTATTATCATCAATTTAACCTTAATATTAGTAAAATACCATATGCCATAAAGAGTTAAATGATTACAAAATTAAACATGCAGATCTGATCCCTCCCTCCCGCGAGTCAACAGCCACAGTGACGTCAGTGGTGTGCACGGGAGCGCGCGGCAGCAGGTGAGTGCGCGGCGTCGCCTCCTCTGTGCCGGAGACGCAGCGGCGCAGCGGTGGAGCGGCGGCGTCATGGGGAAGCTCCAGGAATTTGACATCACGTTCAGCGGCAACAAGGTGGTGTACGGCCCCGGGGAGTCCATCGGCGGCACCGTGAAGATCCGGACCAGCAACCCGCTGCAGTACAAAGGTGAGGGGGGGGGGCAGCTGGTTTGTGTGGTGTTCGATTCCCGGCTGCGAGTCGAGCGGATCTCGCCCTTGGTGCGCGCAGATCCAGAGCCGCTCCGGGTGGACAAAACTTTCCGCCTCCGGGGTGAGGACGCACGCACGCGGGTGGACGGGCTGAGGACCGAGTGGTGGTGGTGGTGGTTCTCCTGCCCGGAAACATGTTCTCCCGTGCGGGGCTCAGGGGCTTCGGTTCCCGCTGCTGTGCGCTCCCCGGCTCTTGTGCCATTTCATCCGGTCGGTGCCGCCTGGCAGCCGCTGAGGGGAGAAACCCACATCCTGCAGCACGTCCTGCCTCCGACTACATGTTGCTTCCATGTATTGTTTTGTTCTGCGAAGCCGAGAAATGTTCGGGGATGTTGTTTGGTCTAAAAAAGCAGAACAACAGGAGTTAAGAGACTTTATTTCCCTTTTTAAAATAACGATCTTAGTGTATGTTGTGTGTGTGGAAGGGAATCTCAAGCTTTTACTGTAACTCAGGGCTGGGCATTATAATCATATCAATAATGATGACAACACAGTGTCATAATAACACAGTTACAAAGTGATTCGCGAAATGAAATATCATCACAAAGTTACCAATCATTAGAAATCCACACAAAACAGATAAATCAACATTAAAACAATAAAAGAACAACATTAGTACAAAAGAATAAAAAGGCCAATATTGCTTATTTGCTTATACTGTGAGCACAGTGAGGAGGAAGAACACATACAGTAATTGATTAACCTCAGACTTGAATGATAATAATGTTTATTATTTATCACGATAATTATCGATATCGACTCACGACATGTATCTTGATGTATTTTATTTGGGGCCCTGCTCTAACATCTCAGAGGAACTCCTGGAACTAACTGGTAACGTTGGGAGAAGCAGGTCGTGGAGAGCGGCTCTCCGAGGTTACCACAGACGCTCACAAAGAATCCATTGTGTGTAAAGTGATCCTTGTGGGGATTCTTCCCTGATAATGGGGGTCTGCTGTCAACTTGAGCCAAAGCACTTTTTTTCCAGGAGATTCTGGCTCGGAGGTATGTTAATTGACTAGGGTCTGTAAATAAAGAGCGCCGCTGTAAAGTGCTCTGTTGTTTGGGAGATCTCTGTTGGAAGGAGAAGGATTTAAAGAGTTCATGTGTCATCATCTGTGCGTCACAGGGAAGTGCTAAAAATTCAAAAGAAAAGGAAGGGAATGCACACAACACAGACATAATAAGGGGACGGCTTCTCATTTCAATGCATTTTATATGAGTGAAACATCAGAAGATTGAATATACTCATAGCCAAATTGAAATATTTTGGATTCCCAGTTCCACGTGGTCGTGTCACAGAGTGATTAATTTGTCATAATGCACTGGCTGACCTGGAGCAGATGGCGTTGCTGCAGCGGTCAGAGCTCCTGCTGAGCTCCTTTACACTGTAAGGTCACACGACTGTCGCCCAGCTGTACTTGATACCGGGCATTATTCCATTATTACTGCTGTGGCCCGTGGGGGCTTGAAAAGAATCCAGACAGCTGGGGGGAGCTTCTCCAAGTCAGAAGAATCAAAGCAGTGATGCTGACAGTTGTGGAATCACGATGAGGTGATAGAGGGGGACGAGAAACTGTCCGTTCACTTTCGTTTCATCGTAGTGTGTGAAAAAACTCTCAGTTCTCAGATTCTGCCTCGGCTAGACGTCTTGCCCTTCACCCTACACTGCCTCAGGGATGGTTTCACCTTTATAGTAAACCCAATTTACTGTCTTCAAAACATTATAGTAGGAGAATGGCGATCGGAGAGCAAATACCTCAACCGCGGTAAAGAAAGTGAAAAATACATCCTGGATCTGCCTGTTTTTCCAGATCTGCTCCGAAATCAAATCAGACTGTTTTATAAAAATGGACGTAGACTCTTGATCCAGAATGTGAAGCCAATGTGGAAGTGCCGTAAACCTGTGTTCTCTCTCTGACGACCAGAGGACGACTCCACTGGTTGTCAAAGAAGTCTGTTTCTAAAGAGGTTTATAAGGAAATGGATCTAACTCTCACATGGATGGATATTGAAAGCTAGGACCGTCCAATGGGTGCAGGAAGCAGGTGTAGGTGGGCGTGTAGTGTCCTCCCCAGCTCCTCCTATAAATATGGTTGCTTCTGGTTTCAAATAACCAAAATGGCGCTGGTGAAAATGCCAAACACCAGGCTTCAAAATGGCAGTTTGCAATCCAATGGTTGGCAGCGTCATGGTTGGTTACCACCATGGTTCTTTCTTCTGTCACCACCTGCCCCACCACAAATTGTCATGGAAATCGGTTGAGTAGTTTTTGTGCAATCTTGCTCAAAGAAACACAAACAACGATGAAAACACAACGACCTTGACTCTTATCTGTTGATACATTTTTAAGTAAATTCTTCACTGCACCGACTGTCAAACTTCCACAAAGGGCTTCCTCTCAACAAGAGAGTTCAGCTTATTCAGCCATGATGAATGTGAATTTACTGGCATGCAGTTGAGTGCAGCCCATAGTGTGTGTGTGTGTGTGTGTGGGATCGGAGGCGTTATCTCATTCATCATCTGGAGTGGCAGTTTCTGCATCACAGAATATTCTCACGTACGTTTCATCCCCTGAATGAAACTAAAGGTTAAAACAGAAGTTGTAGATGAGGTGGTTGTTTTATCAGTTTTTCCTCCACTGGCTCCTCCTCTACTGCAGACGAGGAGCCCTGTGCTCCATCTCAGGCTTTCAGAGCATCCGTTAATGTGCTGTAAACGCTGAGGCTGCATTATGTGCTCTGTGACACACCCCTCTTAACCATGGCTGCCGATGACTGCATCAATCAGATGGCTTGAATCACGCTGCAGCGGGGAAGGGTGTGCACTGCAGGTCGACTTTGTTCGACAGGATTTCCTGTTTTTGTGACTTGTGAGGAGTCGGGCCTGACTTTTATTTCCCTGAATGGTTCCTCGTGTAATCAATTTTGCTGCTTTTATTTGATTAAGGACGCCTCATGAAGGCAGCTGATGAGGTTTACGTGTGACTGTTTCCATCCTGATTGTAGAGTTGAGCATAGCAGGACACATTTGACACCTGTGGGGCCACGGTGGAGCTTAAATTAGCTGATAGGCACAAAGTTAATCATCAACATTTCTCCGTGGTTCAGTTACGGTTCCCACTCCTCATCCTGACAGCGGATGTTCCCGTCCAGGAAACTGATAATTGGATATTTAGTGCACAGTCAGGTTTGTTTTAGGTCTTGTGAGTGAGTGTGTGTTTGTGTTGTGGCTCCAAATGATCTCTATGAATTCTTCTTTATTTACATTGCTGTGGGAGTTTGGTGTGTTCACAGTTACCAGGTAGGAAGGTGAAATAAACACAGACAGATATTAACAAAGAGATCCAGGTTTTTCTGAATCCTCAGCCTCACTGTATTATTGATGATGGAGAGCATTAGACAGCATCTGTATTGATTAGCTTTGGGCAGAGCCATGGACGCATGAATGAAAGGAAACGAGTACGCCACTTACACACATTACTTACAAGGAATGTTGAACATTCAGCAAGTTAACTGTATCCAGACATAACGTTCATATTTGATGATCGTGAAGAGTTTGCAGCAACAACGCCAAGAATTATGGAGCCACTATTGTTGAATACGTATTGTAGAGTGTGTTAATGTAGAGAGTTTGTAACTGCGTCTTAATCCATGTGTGTGTAATAAGACGTTTAAAGAATCTGTAAATGTGTACTGAAATAAGCAAAACCTAATTTTATGAAGTCATGGCGATCTTGCCCTTTTGATTTTTGACCTCTAGTCAGTTCATGTTTGACTCTTTGGGTCACACATGATCTGTTCCCTCACCAAGCACCCGAGGTATCACTTTCTGGCGAGTCGGACAGACAACCTGAAAACATATTGCCTCCAGCTATGGCTTCATTAAAAACACACCTACTTCCAGCAGGGTTTACCCTCTGTGTTAAAGGTGATGAGTTATATATTCGAGGTTATAGAGGGCGTAGCCAACCTGTCTGTTCTGTACAGCCTCCTCTTGTTTCTCCGTCGGCCTCCTGCCTCTTTGCATGATGTATGGTTACTTGATACAGGAGATGTTGCTGCATTGACCCTGTCTGTCAGCTTGTAGGGTCATTTCATCTCATGTGGGACATACAGTGGGGTCAACACGTCTGACACCATTAGGGAATGTCCTCTGGATCTCTGTATTGACAGTTTACCCCAGGCTCCAACATGTAAAGCTCTATGATCGTAAAGCTGCTTTCAGACTGTCCAGAAAATTTTCCTTGTACGTTTTCGGGACTTTGCCGTTATGGAAAACCGACTCTGACATTTGCGTTCTCACATACAGCCCCTTTGGAAGATTTCAGGACATTTCAGACTTGAGTGCATCTCTAGAAAGCAGCTTGTCTTACTGAACAAGCCAGGAGGTTTGCAGAAGAGAGTCCACTTGACCTGACTCCCTAACGCTTTACAGCCTCATTCATCCCGTTTAAAACCACATATCTAGGTTGTCACCAGTGTAAATAAAGGTGTGTTGGTGTGTTGTTCTTTTGTGTATTCAATTACAGCAGTGGATCTCAGCTTAGAACAGCAAACGCACAAACATTCACTGTAACCCAATCATAATCTGTGGTAATACAAACCAACAGCTTTATGTAAACAAGAGAAGTCGTCCCTCAGCTCTACGTACAGCTGGCCACAAGTGTGTGTATGCACTCACACACACTGACACACACTTTGTGCCTTTGAACTGTGTTATTAGTCTTTAACCGGAGATTTGTGAATTGCTGCTTTTATGGGCAGTAAATATAACACTAACCCATCCTGGCTCCCCCTAGTTTCACTACAATTTAGTTTGGCCCTCCATGGCTGTTGTTCTTTCCCGGACAAGTCCTGACTTATCCACAGAGCTGCTCTCTGTTCAGCAGTGTAACTCAAGATAAGACAGGCGACTGGGAGTGTAATCAGTCACCAGTGGGTTATCTGTGTTATGAAAGCCATTAACCTCTTACCTTTTTAATGTTAAGAAGGTGTGGGTCCCCTCATCTGGAAGAAATGTGTCTGCTGAGATTGTAATGGTTATCTTAGCTAAACCTTAATATTAGATTTAGGTACAGAGTCGAATAAACTGTATGTCTTTTGTCCTTTGGGGTTAGGGCTGGAGTCGAGTCATGACGATAAGAACCAATCAGGAAGTGACTTTAGCTGCCGGCGTCATCTTTTACAAACATATTTGTTTTCGATTGGAGTTTTAAAACTTAAATGGGCTCAGCAGCGTGTCCTAACTTCTCTGTGTTAGCAGTGTGGACAGCAGAAACATAGTGGTGGTGTGTTTTAAAACTAAAACTTTAAAGGTTCAGTGTGTGGAATCTAGTGGTGAAGTTGCATGTTGCAGCTGAATACCGCTCACCTCACCCTCCTCTTCCAACATGAAACAGATCCTGTTGCAGCTTTCAGATACCATAACAACTGAAATGGTTTAGTTAGTCCAGTTTGGAAAATCCAGTCAACATCCAAACAAATATAACCTCCTCAGCAGAGGTAGTGAAATCACAAGTTTTTTACCTTGTGGAAAGTCTTTGCACCGCAGCATCACCACGTTCACTCTTTTACACACGAGGAAGTAACAATAGAAAACCCCGTGTTTGAAACTATGTGGGAACGGTGATGAATGACTCAGGGTCGTCTCACTAGAGAAATTAATTTGTGTTATCAACCAGTTTGACCTTGGATAGGCAGTCCAGGTAGGAGCAGGGACTGTGCATGTACAGATAAACTGAGTAGTTAACAGGTATTTGAATCACAGGGACTGTAGTGAAGCCGAGGCTGAAAGACATGACCATCAGAGATGATGGTTTGGTTTCAGGAGGACGCTTGTAGCCCAGAGTAGCAGCATATTCAACGCTGTGTTTACACAGAGAAAGCAGGGGGATGAAATAGATACAGAATAGATCAATGAATCCAGTGTATGAGTGTCTGTTCTCTCTGGCTCACGAAGACGTCCCTGCAGGCTGAGCTTTCACTGTGAGCGTCTAGACTCCGGGGGCACGAGTACATTCTCACGTCACCGCCTCGAGGGTTAGTGACAGGAATCCACAGGAGCTGCTTCCTGACTATGAGGAAATAGTTCCACACACCAGCCCCTAAAGTGATTTATAGTATATGCGTGAGGAATATGACAAACGTCTATTGTTTAACATGGAACTTCAGCTACTGGTGTTTCTGATAAGCTCCTTAAACGACAATGAAACACCCACTCACATCTGGCTCTAATGTGACAGGGTACAAATCCACAGTTGTCTTTCAGCATTCTTCTTCTTCTTGGTTTGTTTAATTAGATTTTACTGAGACGTGCAGGTTAACAAAACGACTTGATTGAATGAATAAATTATCTGGAAAAGGAAGATTTATTTTTATTCCCTCGGACTTGTGGTGTCTTTTGTCCTGAAATGAGGAACGTGACGCATGACCACAGCGACTTCATTCTCTCTGCTGCGTTTTCATTGTGGTGGGGCTGGTGGCATGGATCCACATGTGTACGTCATCAGTCTCCACGTGCCCATAGAAACGGCGAATCAAATGGAAATCTTGGCACCAGCTGCTCCGGCTCCCCTTGAACTTATCCATCCAACCCCCCCCTTTCTTTTGAAGTCCGTCTCACTCCTCCTGATGAGCACACACCCCAACACCACCCGCTTTAAAGCGCTGTCTCACTTCCTGTGCGGTAAAATAAGAAAAAAGAGCAGAAGCAGTTTGCAGGCAGGATGTTGTTCTTGTGAGAAAGTTGTCAGCTGGGCCTGAAAAGAAGGAAACTCAAGATAGAAAAAACTTCAGCCCGGGAGAGAAGAAGGTGCTTTATGGCTGCACTTGTATATTTTTACTTTTATATGCATTAGAGCGTGGCTGTAAAACTTTCAATAGCTTCACCTAAAAAGTAAAGGTTGTTTATTTTGTCAGTTTTAACACTGCTCCATATCGGCCTTCTCCAAAACAACTGCAGTGGCAGCGAGTTGCTTCTCTACTAAGTTTAGCTCCTAATAATGGACCATGTGTTCCAAACAGTCACTAATTACACCGGCAGCCCAAGTCAGTGGATGGTACTAATGAGTCAGATACTGTGGGTCGTCATGTGCCGCTGTTGCAGCTGCAGATACAGCAAGAAGAACCATTGTAGCAGCTCAGACACACCAGCATTGTTCAGTCTGCAGGGATCTAACTGAGACAGTTTCATTCAGGCTGGTGACGGAGGCCAGAGTGTCTCAGTCGGGCGTCAGCTGATTCTAAATGACTGATCAAACATGTTTGGAGCAGAGTAAATATAACTGTGACGGAGGTACAACACAAACACTGTTTCCCAAAGCGTTATATTGAATTTGTTTTGGGAGCAGGAGGGGGGGGGATGTGTTGACTCATGTGAGAGCATGCAGTTCACTTTCATGCACTTCACTGCCCCGATGACAGGATGAGAATCGAGAGCTTTGGACGAGGGCAGATGTCGGTGCTGATGTGCTATTCTGTAAAAACATGATTTCAGTAGTCTACGTTGTTTCCTGCCTCCTGCGTGCTCCACCCAGATACCACCCCTCACCTCCACACTCTGGAGATTGTCCTGTTGTTCTGATCCTGGACAATCTACTTCTGCATTTGTTACATGTGAAAGACAATTGCTGACTCTTGCTGAACTTTCTGATTCATAACAGTCAGATCTCAACTGCCTCAGCTGAGATGACTAACAGCGCCGTCTAGTTTCTGCCTCACACCTTCTTTCTTGGGTCCTTAAATTTAGTTGTTGATGTTTTTTAAAGATGTAACCCGATTCAACATGAGTTCCAAACCAAACCACTTTGTTTCAAACCATTCACTCTGAGATAAGGTCAACCGAGGACGCTGCTGAATGCTATGAGGGAGAGGCCGGTGCTACAATGTAGGTCACTGTTGACATAGATACCATCGAAAGTCATCCCAGCCCGGGAAGAGGCAGTGTTCAATCATTGTAATTGCGTCAAGACAATGAAACAGAAGAAACTATCTGGAGAATCAAATGATTATTTATATTTAGCAGCTGCATTCCCAACTGGTAATGTTTCTGTTGTCCTGAAAGACAGAGTGCAGAGGAGGGAGGGATTACACATCACACTTCAGCTGATTGTTATATGATGTAACTTCGGCAGGGATAAGCTTCTTACACACACTGTTTGCAAGGATTTGTGTGTACTGCTCATGCAGATGTGTATGCACTTAAAATGCATGCAAACACTAAACAGCATCAAGGGATCACTGGTCTTAAAGCTTGACAGAAACCACAGGGTAGGTGGACGAGTCCTGCAGGCGGTTAAAGATGTAATGCTTATAGATAAGAAGTGTGTAGGGCTTGGGGATATGGAAAAAAGTCATAACAGTCGTTATCACAATATAAATCCAATCACTATTTCTGCCTTGAATGGTGAAAAAGATGACTGGTATTACCTCTTTGTGGGAACGTGCTTTCACAATTTGCAGTGCACGCTGTTCTGCTTCTTGTTGGACTTTAAATAGACAAAATAACATCCTCTTTTATCTCCCACTCCTGATGTTCTGGTGTGCACGGCTGCAGGAGCCCAAAAATTAGCAGGTGTGTGCCGGCTGCTATTCCTACGCTTTGTGTTTCGTGCTTCGACCCTAACTTGACGTGGCTGTAACTCTATTCCAGCTATTTGCATGGTTCAGTGCCGTGCTATTCTCATTATCGTTTGTTTTGTCTGTCAAACCATGGATGGGTTCTGACTCCGCCTCCAAATGACATGAAAAACGCAAAATGGTGGCGCTTGTATCGGTGATATGTTGGTTTCTCTATGTGCAACAGAAGGAAGTAGAAACACATCATCCATCTTTATTTAGAATCTGTGAAATAAAGGGTAGGAAAAGGACTTGATCATAGTAGAAAATCATATAATGTAGTTGCTTAATATAGTTCATTTGAATTGTTGACTGATAAATAACCTGCTTTATTCAAGGCTAGCCTCATTAAACCTGAATTTCCATCTCAACAGGATAGTCTCAGTGCACTGTTTCTGTCTGCTGCCGACCTAACAGAGAGGTTACCTAGGACATGTCTGAGCGAACAGCCCGCCCTCTGTTCTGTCCTGCAGGGGATTCCCTTACAGTCACTCCAGTCAGGAGTAATAGATCGAAAGATCAGATGGCCGTGTTTGACATGTCTCACAGGGAGGCAGTGGAAAGAGGATAAGGGGACACGCTGGAAAAGTGAGAGGGACTAATTGTTTGCAGCACTTAAAGATTTAATGAAGGTAGTAAGCTTCGCCTCGGATTACTCGGCTGTCCTTTGGCACGGAGGGCGAAGGCTCGGACCTCTGGGGTTGGAGGAAGAAATGAGGAATCATTTTTACAAAAGGTTTTGGAAATGTTGCCAGTGTATTTTCCTGTCTTGTCATTCACCACTTTTTTTATTGAAAATGCTACAAGATGAAAAATAGCTTCTCAAGAAGACTTTGTTTCTGTCTGAAGCTCAGACCTGTCAAAACAAAACGAAAAGGAAAATCTTCAGTTTTTTGATTTTAACCTGAGAGAAATATTAATACTATCTCTCCACGAACCATCTCACCATAGGGTGGTTTAACACTCAAAAATATGACTAACCACGTCTAGATAACACACATTTCAGCTTTAGTTTAAATTTGAAGGCGATATATTCTGCTCATATTCATGTTCATAATTGTTTTGTGTACTTACATGTTGGAAACACATCACTTTCCTCGTACTTTCCATTGCTGCTGCTCCTCTTTTCAGCCTCTGTCTTAGTCTTTGCTCCTGTCTCTTTAAAACTCTTAAAGCCCAGTCTGCTCTGATTGGCCAGCCAGCCTCCTCTGTTGTGATTGGTCAGCAAGTTTTGGAAATACCAGCCTCTGTTTTTAACCTGGCTCTGTTATGGGGGCGTCTCAGCCGATGGGGATGTATAATGTAAACGTTGGTTACCAGGATGGTGCAGAAGTATTGACCGTATTACTGAGGTATTTCAGGAACTTCAGTATTTAGGAGAAGTAAACAACACACCAGAGGAAAGGAACTTTGAAAAACGAACTTAACTTAACTAAGGTTTCATTGGCATCAGTATTTCCACGTCAGTTCGATTTCATTAGGTTTGTGTCGACAGAACTTTCAGTGTAAAAGCACCCTGGACTTTTCCCACTGACGCTGCTCTGGACGTCACATACCTCATTATGCAGGAATGTATCTAAATGACGTCCGAGGAGCCTTTTCAGTGAATGTGAGGAATGTTAATCAATTCAAGTCGTTCAAACGGCCTTTTCCTGAGCAAACTCGTGAAATCCTCATTGTTGTAAGGATGTCTTTTTTCCCTATCTGCTGTGAGCCAGAGAATTGTCTCGCTCGGCTTTGTTCTTTGACCTTAAACCCACTTTAGACCATCACCTGAAATTAGACTCAGGAGAAATCAGTGGGGGGAAAAAATCAGTGCTTCCAAAGCCAACTCCTTTTTTCCCATGAAGTGATGCAACAGGCAGTAAACTCTGACTTCATGGTTTCACCCCACAGGAGCATTTTTCTGCCTTGTGGTTAAACATTTGCTCTTAGTCTGCGTATTGTTTGTATCCATGCTTAGAGTGTAAAAATCATTTTCTGTAAATAAACTCGGCCATGTTTGGAAAAGAGCAAATACCAGTTTTGAGTGACTGGCACATTTTTCTCGGGGGAAGTGGAACGGAGACAGTGGAGGAGGAAATTGGCATCAATGTCTTTACAAAAACAAATAACCACAAAATATTCTTAAAGGCACAATGAGGACACAGTAGAGGAATAGCTTTATACATTTTTACAGGTTGATACAGCACTTCTGAGTTGCTGTTGTTGTTTGTAAAGCTATTGTGTATCAGTCTAACCCCCTGTTTGATTTAATTATCTCTATTTAATTGTTGGTGTAATGTTCTTTTAGTGAGTCACTACTGGAATTTCCCCAAGGGTATGAATCAATTGTAGTCTTATCTCACAGGTATTTGTTATAAAGGAAACTGACTGTTTTAATTGGGGACTATTTGAATAATGATTAAAAGGTTATTTCTTATTCTTCTGGTTTAATAATCGGTTATTGGAACTTATGGTGAAATTCTCAGGTTAAATTCGAAAAAAGAGGTTTATAGAAATATAGATTAATATTTCTCAACATAAAGTATAATTCCAGGTCAGAGTAGCTACTGAAATAAGTTATTGTATAAGCACCAGTATAGTGCAGAGTTTCAATCAAAGCCCAGGTATAAGCATGATAATACATGATCAACAGATGAGGTCGAAACGACAGGTCTGTGGTTTCCTCTGCTCAGTCTGTTTGTGCCAAGTGCAATAAAACCAGGGTGCGTTTTGAAACAGATTTATCTGAGTTCGCCCTCATGAGCAAATCACCTGACTCATCAGAACCACACCTTCAACTGCCAGACTCTTCCTCCTCGACCCACCATCCCTGATCTCGACCACATCTGAGAACCCAAACACAGCCGTCGTGTTGAGGCAGCCGGCTCTCGAAAACGCTATCGCTGCTGACATCTCCTGGATCCGTCGGCCCACCCCGTCTAACTCGCTAAACACAATGAGTAGTAGCACCAGGCTCCTCTCCGCCTACACCACACTCCCATTGAACCGTGGAGAGGACCTGGACCGACTCCAGTGTGTTGGTAACAAATCCAGACAGCTGCTGAGTCAGAGCACGCTCCGCTGCCGGCTTCTCTCTCGCTCGTCTGAGTGTCAGTTTGCCTCGGGCTGTGGTTTATTCTGTGGAAAACTGGCCCCTGCTGTAGATTTCTGTGCTGCCAGTTCCCAGGTGTGAATCCATCGCTGCTGGTGAGAGGGCAAGTTGGAAGTTGTCAAGTTCAGTAAATGAACCAAAACTCAGCGGGGTTGAGTTTGCATTTAGATTCTAGTTTGTACACTTCTGAATTTGGTGAAGAGCTTCTTGCACTTGCAGTTTGAGATCTAATTAAATCTGCCATGAATATCGAAATGAAATTTTGAAGCCGGCCTTCTTCTTGTTTGAAGATCAGAAAGATAAATAACAGCCTCATTAGTTTTGCTCAGGCTCTTTTCAGGTTTGTCCAATCACCAGTGTAAAGACATACTTGGCAGCTGCTAGTAGTTTTAGGGCACCTTCACATCTAAGTTACTGGTGAGGATCAGTAAGACAGCTTTAAACAATAGAAGAAGAAGGTTGTAGTCATTATAACATATCAAAGACATGATGATGAAAAACACCCTTAATTTAAAACATTTCTGACATGATAGATTCACACAGGTTTTAAGATGTAACCATAAAAAATCAAGAGGTTTCAATACAAACCAAAAACCAGGTTAAATTTAGGTTTGGACTGTGTGGAAAGGGACTCGGGCCGTTACTCAGACACAGACAGCCGGTCTCTCTGCCAGAGAAGCCGTTCTCTTATGCAACTATTCTCTATTCAGCTCTGCCGCTGCCACTCTCCCTGCTGCTGCTGCTGCTGCTGGATATCAACAGATTATTCCTGCACTGACCTCATGGGCCGAGCTCCTCACTTTACCACAACAGACACATATCACGTCTCAGTGGTTTCTCTCTACTCTGCTCCGTGATGCCTGCAGAAAGCTCACGGGTCATGTTGATGTGGAGGATGGAGGTTTTATTCTCTCTCTCCCCGCCTGAATGAGGCAGATGGCCAGAGCAGCAGATTGCACGGTGTAAATAATGGTTGAATAAATGGACATTGAGCTGCGGAGATTTTTAGTTTTTGTTTTAACTGAAGAGGTCCCTCCCTCTTCCCCAAAAACTGTGCCAACGGTCCTGCTGGTGTGGAGAGAGCTGCCATCTGCCGCTCTGAGGAAATGTGTGTCTGTGTTTGTGTGTGTGTGTGTGTGTGTGTGATGCCAGCACAGGGTCACAGGATCCTGCATTGGTATGAGCTGTGATTTGTTAAACACAGACTGTGGCAGGTTATTTTTTACATCAGATTGTGTGTTGTGGTTTTTTAAGTAGTAAATGGTCTGTATTTATATAGTTCTTCCTCAGTCTTATCGACCACTCTGGTACATTCACACACACACACACAGACACACTCATGCAGGGCTTCAGGCTTCAGTGTTTTGCTCAAGGACACGTCGTCATTCAGACTGGAGGAGCCCTGGTTAGTAGATGACCAGCTCTATATTACTGGAAAAAATGCCGTGCAGGGTTTTGGTAATATGAGGACAACAGGTCGACATCTTTTACGTGGCTTCCAGCTGTGGACTCCACGGACACGTAGTTCCTATCAACCCACTTTCTAGACTGATGGAGTCATTTTGGAGCAGGAGCACAGTTGGTTCCCCTGTAATGTGCGACTTGTGCTGATCTTGTGAGGAGGGGAAACCTCAGTGGACCCCCACTTACAAGGAGAGTACAACAATAGGTGCATTTTTGCCATTGTAATTTGTGGGAAATATCCGGAATCAATGAGCAAGACTGCTAAATGACATTATTTCTCCCTGTCTCCATGAACTATGACATGAAGGGAAGAGGCCTAAAGATGTATTTAGAAATAGTCACTGGTGCATTTGACAAGTTTGATTCTGATTCCACACTGGGACTGATAAATATAGAAATATATTAAAACACAATATAGTCCTGTCTGTCTGCTTGTCTGATGACTGAGATAAAACAGAGGCTGCATCAGTTTAATCCTCTGCTTACTGTCACCGTTATGATGTGTGTGGGTGTGTGTGTATGTTTATTATCAGATGGGTTTTTAATTTCCTCTCAAATGGATAAACAGAGGGATAGGGAGAGTATGGGTTGTCTGATGAAGAGATAAAGAGAGAGAGAGAGAGAGTCAGGCTGTGGTCACACTGCAGGCCTGTAGATCTGTTTCCACTGCTCATGACTGCAGATCTCACTCAGTTCTCCTGGGGAGAGGAGTTCTATTGTGAAAGGGACTGAATCTTGATATGACTTTCCCAGTTTCCTCATCATCGTCCATAACCAGTCCAACCTGAATCGTCCACGTCTTCAATCTCTTTAACGTTTTGGGTTTCAGCGCAGCCTGTTGGTAGACGTCCTCCTCCTCACCTCTGATTGTTGACAGGGGCCCATTAGGATTTAGTGAGACTTCTCTCTTTGTGATTCATTCTCGTGCTGATCAGAGTGGTTTGACCTGCCAGTCTGGGTTTTTCCCGAGCTGCTTTCGATTAAGAAGCTCTGCTAAGGTGTACCGTAAGTTGTGTGATGTTAGCATCACGGAGCGTTTCATATCCGTCACATTAGCGATAGTGATACCTCCTTAAGATTATGAGAGCACCTGTTGCTGCAAAATGACAATTCACAAATGTCATATGCAAGCATGCATCACAAACAGAAATAGATTAAATAAAGAAACTAATGTGCAGTCTAATCTATACCTGCAGCCCTGTGTGTGTTTTTAATGTTTGGAATGTCTTACTGATCCTGAACTTGACATCTTGTTTTTCTTTCTCTCTTCTCTTATTTCAGCCATCAAGGTGAACTGTCAGGGCTCATGTGGGATCTCCAACAAAATGAATGAGCCCTCTTGGAGCCTGGAGGAGCAGTACTTCAGCAGCACATTGTCTGTTGCTGACAAAGGTGACAGCCGCAGAATCCTAATGGATTTATTTTTAGTGTTTCTCTGAATCTCCTCATGTTTTTAGTTCACCTTTCCTACTTTCCAGGCAGCTCTTTATTCGTGGAAACATTAAAGTAGTCTTCTGCGTATTGTTTTCAGGTATGAACTCCCAAAAATGGTCTGTACATTTTCTCTTTTGTGTTTTTCCTGTGAACAGCACAACAGGAGATTGTCTGGAGCATTTACATAAGGGGTCTGGTTAGAACAGGCAGGCGGCAGGACATTTTTGGCCATAATAACCAACAGCTCTTGAATTTTGTCGTCTTTTCAAGTTGTTTTCTTGTTTTCGGCGTCTCCTGTTTTTCATCCTGAGATATTTGGGTTGACATTTCACCGAGGGGGTCTGACAGGAAAAACTCTGCACAATGTTTGGAGCAATTGACTCAGACATGAGCAGGAAAATGTCCAAGTTGAGTGCATCTCTAAAAGCAGCTTTATTCATCCGGAAGGGAAACCAATGACTGCCTGGAAGCTAAAGGAAAACATAGAGTTTATAGACCTGTAGAAACAGAAGCATTGGTCCTTTAACACCACAGCACACATGACATCCTGCATGTACATATGTAACAAAGGATTGGTTTCATCTCTCTTATCTGTGAACACTGAAATGTCAGAACCTCCACAGCCCTGTCAGCACGGAGCTGTGTAACATGAGTGAACGCTCCTGCCTCACTCCTCATCTGGTTTATGGGAAATCAGCCGCAGCATTCAGGCTTAATCTCTCAATGGCAGCAGCAGATTTTATGCAGCCCTGTAGTGAGGATTTAAAAGCATCATTCAGTCGGAGTAACCGTCCCCTGTCGGAATGATCCCGCCTCCCTGTCTGCACGCCGCCTCTCTGAGCTCGACGTGGTTATCAGTGTCCAGCAGCGTCCGATGAGGGCGTGGGACGTGCTCCACGCTGGGTGTCATTCTGCCCTGCTGTTCTGAGGCCTCGGCTCCCCTGTGGAAACCAGAGCTTACACGACCCTTTTGTTGTGAGTGGGATCTTCCATCTTTTGTATGTGTTGCGTGGGACCGCCCCACAGCCAGACGTGGAAATGTGCTGTGTGTGCATGAAATCTGCTGTAAATGCAGATCGCACTGTGGAACTTGCCGGTGGTCTTCGGAGCATGAAATCCACGCTTGTTAAATCACTGCAAAGAAATTCAATAATTAACTCCGTTCCTCGACATGTGCAAAATACATCAGTTTACATCCTAAACGCTGCTGGGAGGTGTATTTATTTCTGTAAATCTGTAGTGGACTGACGAGAGGAGAGAGAATAGACAGTGAGATGTGATTCAGAGAAAAATAAGTAAGGTTAACTAACTTTAGAAAAAACTAAAGATAACAAGACAGAGATTCACATTTCTAAATAATTAAATTAGATATTGGATGGAGTATGGTATTTGTTTGTTGAATGAGAAGAAAAGTTTTTTATTTCTCAAAATAACAGTTTAGTATTAATACTGAATCGTAGGCACGGTTCATCTGCTTGTCTTCAAACTTGTGTAATGAATAAAAACAACTGTGATCCAGGGCTGCCTTGTTTACTAAACCTATTAATTATAGATATGAGGGTTTATGGATGTTGAAATCTTTGAAGCAACAGTACAACTCGTTAAACACCTCATAACACACAGACAGAACCGAGTTCACCAAACACCAGGACCACTCCCTGTAAATAATTCATTACACACCACCTCCCTCTGCGGTTCCCATTTATCTCTGACATTTTTCCATATCCCATTGTCTTCCGAAAATGGGTTTGCTCTCTCTCTCTGCCCCCCGAGGGCCGAGCAACACGGGGAGAGAGAGAGAGAGAGAGAGAGCGAGAGAGAGGAAGGGTGATGGAAGACCACCACACACACACACATATACACACACACAAAGCGAGCCACGCTGTCTGTGGCTGACTGATAATAAGCTAAACCATGGATGCTTGACGGTTGG
Source organism: Pseudopleuronectes americanus (assembly GCA_038501795.1). NCBI lineage: Eukaryota > Metazoa > Chordata > Actinopteri > Pleuronectiformes > Pleuronectidae > Pseudopleuronectes > Pseudopleuronectes americanus. The sequence goes on along the minus strand of CM076733.1, from coordinate 15,745,718 downwards.
AGGAGTGAAGAGCAGTGATGTCAGAGTCCACTCCCCACACCCATTGCTGCACTATTTCTGTGGCAACCGACAGCTTTATATTTAGACCGTTGGAGTTTTCAAGTGTTCTCATATGTCACATTATTCATTCAACAGCTTGGCCTATAGAAACCTATAATGTAACCTGACCCTCCTTTTATTGTTCCTCCTTCATTGAGAGAGTGTTTTTACCTCTGTGTATCTCTAGCAGCTGCTCGGCCCCACACTCAGAGGAGTGTATGATATAAAGTGTCTGTCGCACCTGCACTGCTTCAGAGCACCAATCCTTCCACAAGATGTAAACATGATGCAAATGAACACACACACACACACACACACACACACACACACAGTCTGAGCACTTCCCCTCAGGAACCTGAGACTAACGGAAACTGCTGTGTGCCCGTCCCTAATGAGAGGAGGCATGTCGCTGTGTGGAACAATTTAGTCGAGCTGTCGGCTCACTGGAGAATTATTAACCTGGTTTTTCTCAAGGAGCTCTCAGGGAAACGGAGACGCTGATTGGCTCCTTATGTTACTGTTATCCATTTAATCGACCTTGAGAAGTAAACAAGTATGAAAGCGTTTTTTTCCTCGATACTACTTCTCTCTTTTGACTTTGGGGCACAGAAAAGTTATACAGGGGTTGTTTACAATTAGAAAAATGTAGAATGAAACCAGATGTGTCTGTTAATTGTTAATTGACCTGTATGGTTACAGAGCAGAGGCCCTCACTCCATCTCAGGGGTCGATCGCTGCTGATTGTAAATCACTGATTAACTTTGCTGGGAAAAGCTCAAGCTTCGTATGTTGACCGTCACACACCCAACGCTTTTTTCACCTCCTCGCCGTGACGCCGGCTGACCCGGTTTCGGTTGCTAAGTTTTGTTCGGCGACAAAAGAAATCTCGTCCTGGCTGCCATTGAACGGCAACGCCTGTTCGTCTCAGAAACTCCATCCCAGTGGGAAACTGGGTGATCCCCACAGGCTGGGTGCCTCTCCGGGTCATCTCTTGTTTACCAAGACGTGTGTCGTCAAATAAACTCACAACACACACTCACACACACAAACCTGTTTGATTTATCACGACATTTCTTTTCATTCCACTGGGTCACTGATTAACCAGCCTCTCTTACAGGGACTCTGGCGGCAGGCGAACACAGTTTCCCGTTCCAGTTTCTTATTCCAGGTGAGTGCAAGTGCTCCTTCCTCCATGTTGAAGTCACGCCCTCCAGTCACATAATTGTTTTTTCTCGTCCACCTGTTTTATCAAAAGTCCACAAAGACGTCAACAGGAGGAGCATGCAGGTCTGATAACCTGTTCTGATCACCGCCCTTTGTTTCCAACACAAAGCAGACGTGTGTGACGAGTCATTGTGTTGTAATACAGCTCGAACAATCAGGCCAAAGATTTGATATCTGACGCCACTTGTTCACAAACACGTCCTCAATGTGCACGAGTGACGGTTTCCTGACGGTGCGAAACCACAACCGTGCAAATCATATGATCAGCTGAACACACTCGCCACATGGGAGGGCACAAAGACACACAAACACACACACACACAAACACACACACACACACACACCCGGTGCAGCGTCTGTTATCTTGCGCTCTCTCAGGCGTGGGCTGAAGCACAGGGTGGTTTCAGGTTATTTATAGTCCTCTCTCCTGTTGTGCAGTCACTGTTTAATTGCTCTTCATGCACCCATGCTTGTCCCCCCTCCTCTGTCAGACCTGGGAGCCTCAGCACAGGGGCACTGTTGACTACCATGTTGTGATAATTGACTCAGGAGAGAGGTGTCTCCTACTGAACCCTGCTGGTGCAGGAGACACACTCACATTATTATCACTGAAGACCAGTTTACACGTCCAGACAGTCAACCTGAATTTTTTAATTTCGCTTTTAATTTACTTTTGGTAGTTCTTAAAGACAAGGCATAACGTCTTGATTGACAGCAGAGACTGACTTGTGATTGTTCACAGGTCCCTGAAGTTAATCAGAAACATCATCTCGAAACAGTGACTTCAGCTCAGTTTATCTTTAGACCTTCACATCAACAAGTGTTTCCAATGGTTCTTAAAAGCAGGAAATAGCTGCCTGTTGAAATGTCGTCAGCGTCTTGACATGTGATAGAAGCTGAGAAAGTCAGAGGGAGGTATTTGTCTGGGTCGGGCTTCACCAGACTCAGCCACGAGCTGATCAGTCTGCTGTGTCTCTAGGGAGCGTCGGGCCGGTGCTTCCCTCTGCTCCCCCACCACGTCAGGGCGTCTGCTGCCAAGATGTCTGCAGCACAACAACAACATCCCGCCTCTCCTGGTTAATTCTTATTGACAGCGGCAGCAGCAGATGTGTCTTGCGGAGCCCTAAGCCTAACCCACTCACATTAACATCTGAATTAAGACCAGGGAGGGAAAAGGGGAAAAGGAGCAGTGCCACAGAGCTGCTGGGCTTTTAGTCTGACAACACGTTAATGACCCTTTATTTGTTTGGTGATTTAAACTCAGATTGTTTGTACCGACCACAGTTTTCAGATGGTATCTCTTCTTCTGTCTGTCTGTCTGTCTGTCTGGCTGCTTTCTCCCAGAATAGTTGGTTTTTATCTCGCTCCTCTTAAATTCCCTGCTATCCGGTGTTTTTCCCTAAACAAAGTGAGTCCAAAACAAAATTGTGTCCCTTCTGTGGACAAGATGTGTGTTGTCTGAAAGGCTCCCTAAGTCTTTACAGCTCTGATAGAGGCCTTCATGGACAACACTTTTAACATAGATCTTTCTTCATCCCGCTAATGGCACTGTAATAAAGAGCATCCTTCCACCGAGTTCTGTGAAAATATCTTTTCCTGCTGACAAACAAAACATCCAGGGTGAAAACATAACCTCCTTGGCAGAGATGATAATGTCTTCTTCTCCTCCCTCTCTTCAGTCGCTGCCCCGACTTCCTTCGAGGGACCATTTGGGAAGATTAACTACCGGGTGCGGGCCGCCATCGACACCCCCCGCTTCTCTAAGGACTACAAAGCCCAGAAACCCTTCTACCTGCTCAACCTGCTGAACCTCAATGAGGTGCCGGACATTGAAGTAAGTGTTCGATGCACAAATCTGTAACTTCAGTTTCTAAGGACTGGATTGAAAGTGATGGTTTTCTTAACCAAATCTTGAGACGTGTGGTTTAGTTTGATGCTTCTCTTTATTTGATCGGCCGTCCGTCTTATTCGAATTCACGGCAGAGAAGGATCCAGATTCAATTTCCCCTTCGTTCTGCTGCATTGCTCTCATATCATTCTCGCTCATCCCGTCACGGCTGTCAGTTTCCTGATTCTCTGGAGCTGTGCAGGAACAGATTATCAGCACACCGCCTGCTGAACTGCTGAAACATGCACAAACAGAGATTTATCCTGCGACTCTATCTCTGCAGCAATTGAGCTACGCTGTGACCACGAAGAAATTCAGCTACCTGCTGGTGAAGACGGGGATCCTGATGCTGAAAGCTCGCAGCGACCTGAGGGGCTACATCCCCGGGCAGGTCATCAAGCTAGCAACTGAAATCCACAACAAGTCTGGGAAGGACACAGGATGTGTGCTGGCCAGTCTCATACAGGTACACACCGGATTGTGAGCCAAAATGAAAACAATACCTTCTTTGCGGATGTGAAAAAAATACTGTAAACATTATTTTATAACATGTTCATAGTCACGTCTGCATTTCTCTCACACCAGAAAGTGACCTATAAGACCAAGCGGCCTTTGTTTGACCTGCGGACCATCGCAGAGGTGGAGGGCGCCGGAGTGAAGGCAGGAAAACACGCCGAGTGGAGGGAGCAGATCATCGTCCCTCCTCTTCCTCAGTCGGTGCTCGCAGGCTGCAGCCTCATAGACATCGAGTATTTTATACAGGTCAGAGAGAGCGTGTCCATTGATGTATTAAAAGTGTTTGTTATTATCCATTTAGGTGGGATCTACCTGAATGATATAACACTTTAATAATGACCTAATTCAGGCCTATGCTTCCTTCATAAAGTAAATGTGTGTTACAGGTGTCGCTCAAGTCTCCGGACGCAGTCGTCACTCTGCCCATCTACATCGGCAACATCGCTGTGAACTTATCTCCATCGAGGACCATTCCCTCCACTCCAAACCACTCCGGTGGTGGGGCCATCGCACCCGGGGGGGGCAGGGGTCACACCCAGTGCCCCGCCGGCCGAGCCAGACGAGGGGCTGTGTGCCGCGGGCATGGCAAGCGAGGAGATCCCGACCAAGAGTCACTCTCAGCAGGATTCCTCCGGTCAGCCGGTCACCATGTCGCCCGGCGCCTTCGGCCACGCGCCAGGTGCAGCGCTGCCTCCCGGCCACAGGCGGCCCGACATGTCGGCTCAAATGTTCTGCGTGTCCACCGGCGCCACCATACCTTACTTCACCGAGGGAGACGTGACTCCTGTCCCCACTTCCTGTTCGCTCATTCTCCCTCCAGAGTACAGCAGCTGGGACTACCCTCATGGTGAGTCATCCACATGACCTTACACACACACACTCATACACAGATTATCAGTGTAACAACCGACTACATCAAGATGACGTAATGTTAACGACTTTAAAAGCTGATAAAGATGTGTCATGTCATGGTGCTGTAATATGTCCTCACTTTAGGTAATCAATATGAAACACTAGACTTTGACTCCAGTTATACTGACCAGTGTAATGTCTGTGTTTCAGAGCCTCCACCCAGTTACGAGGAAAGCTGCAGCAGCGCAGACTCCAGCTTCACCAGCCGCCAGTAGGAGAAGCAGGCGATGAAGCCTTGTGACCACACCCACTCGCCTGTCGACCAATCAGAACAATCAGACACTCTGGGTGAAAGAGGATGGACGGTATACCCCCCCCATCCCCTTCTCCAGCACCCCAAAGATTTTTTTTTATCCTTCTTTTTCCTCTAATAATTAAAAAAGGGATCATATCTTGTATTGAGTATAAGAATTTTAATTTCCCCTCATGTCCCTGCAGGTCGAGTCAGGTGACTTATCACTGTGCCTAAAAGACAGATTTTGGATTGTCGCGCAGAGGATTCAGGGGTTGGACACGTTGTCTCCTCCTTTTTTTATCTGGTCATCAGTGAATCGTTGCATCTGTGATGCCTTGAAAATGATTGGGGCCTTTGACAAGACCCAGCGTTGGCCTTTTTTCTGTTTGTGCTGTCGATCTAGTTGTGCACTTGTTACTGTTGCCCACTGCTCCTCAGTGTGTGTGTCCTCATCACGAGAGAGGCCGAGGTGTCTTCATGCTGGATTTAAAGAGGAGAGCTCACAGCTCCTGGTCTGTGTGTAAAACCAATCAGATCTCCCTTGTGTTGGACCATCATCTTTTCATCTTTCAAATCCTGCTCACAGGGAAATAATGTCTTAGGTAAAGCCTCTCAGTTGTGTAAGTTTAAACACGGGTAGCAGTTAAAATCTTCAAAACAAGTAATAAATAACTTAAAAAAAGTTGTATAATATTATTATTAATATGTTTGTTATTATACACCAGTGTGCTGCCACCCTGTGTCGACGCGTAACTGAGAGGTTTTGCACTGAGAGCAGTTTTGTACTCTGGAGTCGGTTTGTCTGCAGCAGGACTCCTCTGCCCTCGTGTGGCCACAGCTGGTAAAAGCATTCCTCTCAACTTGGTCCAGAAGCAGTGATGAGCCGTGAAAGTTGAGATACCTGAGTCTTCAACGCACCATCTGAACGTCGGTTGTATAAATGTACATTTTTTGTTTCATGCAACTGTCTGTTGAGCAGAGCTGGCAAATACAGAGTATTTCGTTATTATAAGTGATGCAGGTTGTTGTGCATCCTTGTCTCAGTCCTGTGAGGCCACAGATTGTTTCTCTCTGTGTTGCCTTGACTTTCTTTCAGTGCAACATCAATGAGAAGAGAATCCTCTGAGATGAACATCGGTGTAGATGATAAACGTTCATGTACACGACGCTGCACTTTTGTCGCTCGGAGAGTGTGTGGATTTCTGTGAATGTGCACTTCTACTGTATATGTGTGTGTGTGTCTGTGAGTGTGTGAACTCACTTGACTGTGTGTGGGTTTTGACTCAAACTCAGCAGTATCAAATAGATTTCTGTGTTTCATTTTCTGGTAAGGTAATTTCTTTCTTTACCTGCATGATTTCAGTTTTACAGCAACACTATGTCACAGCGCCCCCTGCAGCCACACATAGGGATTGAAACTAAATCAAGCTGCTGTTTAAAACTCAAAAAGGGTTAAATAGTGTTGCTTTAATTCTCTGAGTTAAAATGTCATTTTATGATTGTTATGGTGTCAGCATTGTTCAGATTAATTCATCAAGAGAACTTTTTGTTTTGCACATATACAATGTTTGGTCACTTGTAATAAATAACAGCTCATTACTTGTGTTTTATATCTGATTTAACCCACATTGTCTAATTGTGTCTTATATTCATGACAGAAAATATCCTTATTTTTATCAGGCCAAGCCCAACACACACTCTTTGTTTTCCTGTGGGAAACTAATGCCACTGAAAACCGTAAGCACAATTAAGACTGAATGTTTGTGAGTCCGTTGGTGTGTTTGTCGTATTCCAACACACATAAGTACGATCTCACGTTAATGTGCTCTTGTGGGGTTTTTTTCTCTCTTGATTCATGATCATGTTGCCACGTGTTCCTAATATGAAATCTCCACAAATTAGATTTTGTAATAGTGTTGTGGCTGGACATTATTTTGAATGCATGCCTTAAACACTGTGGACGTTCATCGCCCCCTACAGGAGCCTGTGATGCTCTCTCCTGTGGACTGTGCTTAGTGCACTCGATGTAAACAAATGTAGCTTTTAAACACGGTGAGAAAACACTGGACCTTCAACTGGTTGAACGTTTCACTTTTACTAGTATTGTTATTATTATTGTTGTTTTAGAAAATGTGCAATTCCTGTCATCTCCAAGAAGGCTTCAGCAACCGCCTGGTTCCCTGAAGTTTAATTTCACATTGCCTTTTTTTTTAAATACTTATAATTCTGTAGATTTCCTCTTCACTAGAAGGTTCAAAAGCTTTACAGTGTGAAGCCTCATATTTTTTTCAGTTGTTTGTTTTTCTCTCCTCTTCCCACATATTGATGAGTGGTGTCTGGTTTTTGTATTTTTCTACTTGTAAACTGTTTACAGGTGCAGTATGCAGATGATATCATGTCAGCACCTACATCAGTAAATGTAATATTTCAACTCACAGTGCAGAATCAAAGTCGTACTGTACAGAATAACAATAAAATAAATAATGATCATATGGACATGTGTTTGTTGTTGATAGATAGATAGAGTGTGTAAGTGCTTAGCTGCCAGCACACTCCCACAGAGGGGATACTATATATTAGTATGCATATAATATAATACATCTAAATTAGTAATGAGAAACACAATGTCTATAGTAACTAAGGTACTATATATACACAATACATATAAGTTCTTTAAAGATGTCCATGAGTGTCAGCCACTGGTTTTCCAAGGTTCAGATTGTTTCAGATGGGGCTCAGGGAATTTAAATATTTATATATAAATATTTTTGGTTTGAATTGAAATCACGGTTTACACCATGACACCCTGACCGTGTACACTTGTGGTTTACTTTCTTTGCACAAGTGAACAAGGCACTTGTGGGGATCTGACTCACTCTCTAACATCTGCTGAGTCAAACTGCAGCGCGCAGCACAACCACATCACAAACTGGCTCCAGGGACATAAACATCCCATCCAGATTATTTGGTATCATGCAAATGAGGGTTTATAGTGTTTGTGTGGCGGCGAATAAAATGCACAAATGTCCGCAAGTGGTATCACATGTATCACACTCTTATGGAGCTTTTATAGGTTGAATCTTGGCAAATATAGTTCTCTGTACATAGCAAAATTATTTGTAGGCATTTGTAACTTTAAACTGTTCAATGTGCTGCAAACCCCCAATCTGCTGTCAACAGTTTGGAGTCCAGCATGTAAAGAGGTGAATCTTCCAGCAGGGGGAGACAGCAGATTATCCCACAGAGCAACAGGTGGGTGATCAAGCTGCTGAGAAATGCATTGCAGCATTTTTATTGTCAGGAACACAATGGAACACATTTCACTTTCAGTTTTGAGACCACTGACGCTTGATGATTAGAGACAATGTCCTGTACTACTCACTCAACTCCACATCCACTGTGTACCTCTGGGGGAAATCTAAAACTTTATGTTTAACACATTGAACATTATTTTAAACACATCTGAAATGTTCTCTTCTCGCATCATAAATTTATATTGGCTCGATAAAACCCCACAAGCAAAATGATTGTCTTCCTGCTGATTATATGAACAAATCTATAATTGCCGATATGAGACTTAAAATCAATAATTAGAATGAGTGAAAGATAAGTCATGCAGGAATTACAAATAAAAGCAGCGTAAACCTAGAAAGATACATGATTATGATTAAAAACTGGATTTATAAAGCAACTTTCAAAACACAGATACAGGGAGACAAACATGAACAATTATGTTTAAAAAACATCATATAATATATAAATATATAATAAAGGATGGATTAAAAATAGGTATAACAAAAGACAGGGGGTGGGAGCAGACTGGCTCGGGCCTCAGTGAAGCAGATGGACGGACGAGACGACAGACTGAAAGAAAAGAACCGTGCAGATGGACGAGCGGGGCAGATCCGAATTAACGCCCTGACTCAGCCGAAAGTAAAAATAAACTCTCTGAGCTTTCATTCAAGTAGTTGTATTGTCGTTGATATTCTCTGCTCCGCTGCTCCTAATGAGACTGTTGTACTGTAGCTCCTCCAGGCTGCAGCTGACGGGTCAGGGGTCAGAAAGAGGAAGGCCTGATTCGCTCAAATTGGAAATCCCCTTCCCTGATGAGCGGACGGAACACATTCCCTGACAAATTGTCTTCCTCTATGAGCCTGCTCATCCTGGAAACTCAGCAGGAGGGGATACGATTGGCTGTTTGGGCTTTAGAGGAGATCTAGGTCAAAGGTCAAAGTCACTTCACAAATAAACAGCCTGAAATAGAGCGCATGGCTTGTTCCTTAAAGGTTAATGAGTATTTTTAGAGTCATAAAAGTTGAATAATTTGTTTTGTGTTTGCATCACAGCCGTCACATTATACTCCTACAAGTCTGTACAGGTGAAACATTAAATAAAAAAGAATGTGCTACTGTAGGTGAGTATTTTCCAGGATTATGAGACTAAAGATTGAGCCTTTGGATTATCAAACATCTGCATTTGATCCAAATATGACACGTCTTCCATAAAAACCTCCACCAGTTTCTGTTGAAACTGAATAAAAGAGGTGTTGATTCCACCCTGCGGTGATTCCGTGGCTGTATTGTTGAATCGTTCTGTGTCACAGTGAACATGTGCTTCTCTGCCTCCATTTATGTTCAGGCTAAAGTATTAAAGGTCACTGCCTTCGATAATGAGATGTTATTGTCACCCGGGTTTATCGTCTGCTAAATGTGGAGCGCTGAAGCCATTAGAGGGATTAATGTGCATATGTTCTCATAACACAACAGGTGAGATAATAACCAGATAAATCAGGGGGGCTGTTTCGTGGAAGCAAAATCTGGAAGAGTTTATTTCAGTCCCATCCTTGTCCCCATGTGGAGGCTGCAAAAGTGTAGAATGGTGGTCTATTGTGGTTTTGACAATGAAGAGTTATTTGTGATGTGATGGATTATGATTTACTGGTTGAGGAAAAGCATTCCGCTTATTCTGTGCTTTTGTACACAAGTTAACAATTAGGGGAAGACAGCCGCTTAGTGGCAAAATTCCCTAAATGCCATTTCTCGTTCCTTCCCATGGAGGCTGATGTGAATGTTTTTTGTCCGTCAACACTACTTATGAACATAGATTGAATTCATTAGTATATTTTTATCTTGGAAACTTTCTCTTATCCTCACACAGATGCATGGAAAATGTATTGATGCCCGAGAGAAAGTTATTATCGCGATTTCTTTTAATTTAGATTTTACCACTTTATCTCTGCGACTGTGGAGTGTTCAATTAACATGTAACATCAAATTTAATAAGTAAGAAATTCATTTTCATAGGATGTATCATCTGGTTTGTCTAGGGGGTCCTAAAAAAGCTATTTCTTATTTATTAATTTAACATTTTTATGTTCAATATGAAATGAATCGATTTTTGATAAAGTTTTAAAAAAGCTGTTTGATCACTGGCTTTTGTGCAGCTTGGTCCTTTTCTACATTGACTTTAGATAATAAACAATTAAAACAATTAAATAATATTATATAAAACAACATTATATAAAAGGCTTGAAGATAAACGGCATGATAATCCCAGTGTTTCACGTCACATTCCTCTGACCCTGGATCAGTGTTGACAGCTCAGACTCCATAATCCCTCCACACACGACCCGCCCCCCTGACGACTGACAGCCGGCTACTCCAATCAGACGGCGGGCTGACTCGTCTGGCCTCCTCCTCCACCTCCACCTCCTCCTCCTCCTCCTCCTCCTCAGTCCCAGTCTGCTCCTCTCCTGTCCCGCTGCTCCGTCTCCAGTCTCTCCGGGGAAACAGCCATGGAAGGCGACAACATAATAATGCCCGTCTGACTCGGCGCAGGAGGCTTTTCAAGGTGAGTGGCGTCGAGCCCCGGGAGGAGAGAGGGCACGTTAGCGGGCAGGAAGTTGTCCTGGTGGGGGGGGGGAAAGAAAAAGTTTGTCCACCCGGGCTGGAGCGGGAGCAGAGGTGGGGGGGGATTCACTCCGGGGGTTAGTTTACGTGTTGCTCCCAGTTCAGTGAGTGAAGCGTCCCAGTACAACTCCACACATGTGTGAGTGACGTCGTTCACTGTTATTTGATGGGTCACATGCGAGGTGCCTGAATATAACGTTGGAGCTTTTATTCTGGAAGTTGTTGGAAGACAGACGCAGCAAAAAAATATGAATATTAATATTTGATGTGTTGTTGTTTTTTTTACTTGATTTGAAGTGTGTTAGGAGAGTTCTATTCATCTATTCATCAATAGCTGTGGGATTTGATTTTTTTTTGGCATATTTATTGTGTAATTAGATAAATTGTTGGCTTTTAAATTTAGTTTTGGAAATTGTTGGAAGTTAAGAAGCTGCAAACAAGCAAAAAAAAATCAAATATTATTATTTGATGTAAAGTTTGTCATCAGAGTTCTAATAAATCAATGTTTTTGTGGCCTTTTATGTTAAATAAGTTAAATTATTGGTGTTCAAACATAATTGTTTAGCTTTTATTTTGGAAGTTGTTGAAAGCAAAAAATCGAATATTGTTAATACTTGGCTTGATTTAAAGTTTGTCATGAGAGTTATATTTGATCAATATGTTGTTATATTGATGTGCTTTTGTGGCATTTTGATGGAAAATAGTTGTGAGTGTAATTGTAGGTATTCAAATGTAATTTTAGAGCTTTAATTTGGGAATTTGCTGTAAACAAGCAAAACAATCTAATATCATTATCATTTTATGCATTTTGCTGGATTAAAGGTTTGTTATGTGAGTTTTAATCAACCATTATGTTGGATGTGTTGGTTTAACACAGTGATAACTGTTGGTGTCACATGTTGCTTGCAGCTGTGTTTTGTGCTTAAATTTGGATTTTAGCTCAAATGTTTAGCTTTTATTTTGAAAGTTGTGTGAAAACAGATGGTGCACACAAGCCACAATCAAATATTATTATTACCTAAGACATTAAGCTGGATTCAAAGTTTGTTATCTTTCTTGTAATCAATCAATATGTGTGATTTGATTTGATGTAATATCAAATGATTGTGATAGTTGTTGATGCTAAATGTTGCTGTAGCTGTTTGAGCTTTTATTTTGAAAGTTGTTGGAAGATAGAAGCAGCACACACGCAAACAATCAAATATTGTTTTTAGTAAGTACACTCAGTTTGACTAACAGTTTGTTATTATTGTTATAATCATTCAATGTGTGTAATTTGATGTTTTCTTTGTGGCATACTTGTTTTTTCAGCTGAATAAAACAATACACAACAATCAGCCACAACATAAATATGTAACTTCTGTTATATTGGTGTATATTTAGTTTTATGGGGATAATGAGGAGGTAAAGTAAAGAAAGTAGAGAGCTTGTTTTCCCTCTAGTTGCTCTGCATCTTCTCTGGAACCCATAAAAACACACTGCAGCATATAAATGAATCACTGGAATCATGATAAGCACTCGTTGATGTGATAAACAACACTGCTCTTCATCTTGCTCTTTCCTATTGTCGATAATTGTGCACAATTTCAGGATACAGTAAAGACTAACGCGCTGCCTGCAAATAGAAACTACTACAGTGGACACATACCCAGACAGAGACAGTGGGACGGGGGTCTCTCTACAGATGTGCATTCCTTCAGCCGGCGCAGCGATCTCGCCTTTAAATAGAGCTCGACAGGAATGCAAACAGTCCAAGCAGAAAGATGAAGCCTCTCAGGGGTAGGAGAGGTGAGGACGGTGGTGGAAGGAGGCAGAGAGACGCGAGGAAAAAGCTCTGTTGCTCAAAAGAACATCAGTTATTTGCTTCTTTTGAATGTCTCGGGCATCAAAATCTTAATTTTGGTTAATCTTGTGCTGTAACATCAATAATTTACAGCTTAAAGCTTCAGGAAAGACAAAGAGGTAATTTAGAGGAACGATTATACTGGGGGGACTTGCATCATAAGGTTGCACCTTGCATATTAGGGTTAGTGTTAGGTAACCTGATGTCAAAGTACGCTTGTGTTTATCAAACACACCTCCCGCCCTTTGATGCCTTAGAGATGAGCTAGTGAAAGGCGAAATCAGCATTATTTGCTGAGTATGTTTACGCACACGAGGAATTCGAGTCACGGTCTGAACGTACTCCCACACAGGAATCATGTGTCAATAAGACACAAGGGGATTTCGTCAAAACAACGACAAACACAATGTAATGATGAGATACGTAATGTCGGGCAGAGCACTGAGGTCACTGAAGGCAATTTTTAATTTGTTTTGTTCTCCTACTTCACTTTTGAATTGTTTATTTTTTCAAATGGTCAGAAAATGTCAAATCTGATATGAATCCGAGCCGGTGATCAGAGAGGATTTGATTGTCGTCATTATTGCAGAGCTGTATGTGAGTCTGTGTTAAAGCCAAAGTGAGTTAGTGAGATCGCACTGTGTTGTTGGTGTTTTCAAGTATACAGCTGGAATCGTTTATGTAGAAGCATCAACACCAAACGTAAAAGTATTTCTCCCCTATTTTTGTTTCTAGCATATCGTACTTAAAATTGTTTTAGTGTATTTTTCAAGGATGTGTGGTTCTTATCTATTTGATTCCGTGGCAGATTGTGATCTGATGTATTTAGTTGCATGAAGTGTTGTTGGTCTGTTCAGAACTTAAACGTCATTGTCAGTTATCGGGTTGATGGTCGTTGGCTGTTGTGACCATTTTAAATTATTTTGATCACCCAGTTTGTTCAGCCAGTTCTGCAGAGTTTATATATCCCAGATTTCCAGTGGTTCCTGCTTTTACTCACTATTTAGCTAATTTAACCTCATCAATTGAGTATATGCAGAGAGTTGGCGATTTGTTGTTCCGTCCGTCCCAGCCAGAGTCATTAGAACCTGTGTTTCCACAGCAGGAACTGTTGAACTACCCATGTTGATATAGTGTTGCTTGATTTATTTTCTGTAATTGTTGTATAGTCTCCTGCATTATCTCCTGCGTCAGGTGAATAAGAGTCTGCAGGAACCTTATTTCCTTTCGAAAGTGTTCCTGGGAATAAAAGTTCCAGGTACTTTAAAACATGGCAGACTCTCGTGCTGAGAGAAGACAAACCTCTGGCCACTCTCTGCCGCATCTCTTTTCAATTACAAGAGATTTTGCTGGATTTCACTTCAGACTCTGGGTGGCCTGATATAGTTTTATGCTCTAGTCTGTCACAGTCATGCAATATCAGCTCTTTTACTGGGTTTACAACTTTACCACAGTGAAACCAAAAGTACACAGAAAAGGACAAACCTAAGACACCTTGCTGTTTACCCCTGGGGAGGTAGCGTACCCATGGATTAAAGTCTCTTTCTCTCCATATAAATAGACGGACATTGTGACCAAAAAGCTTGTAAAAACAACTATTTACAAATACAAATTTGTAAAACATACACAGAACAAATGTGCTCTTTGGACTCTGAGGTTACACCGGTATCCAAAAAAAGAAAAGGAAATCCAAGGGGCTCAGAAACGCCTTGTTTCAGAGCTTCTGCATGTTTTTTTATTTTATTCTTTCTCAGAAGTTTTCAAACGTGAAATAAATCAGAAAAAACTAAATAGTGTACACATGTAAACTGCATTGTTGACAAGGTGGAGGATTCACACTATGGTTCTGCGAAATATACTAAAGAAGAGTCTGGGGAGCTATATTTCAAAAAGTTCTTCCCTATAACACATTTATTAAGAGAAAGTAGTCGGGAGCAGCTTTTAGTTAATCAAATGATTAATCACATGAATTGCGTAGAGGAAAAATTATTAATCAGAGACAGGAATTAAAACTACACTGGCCCCTTTGTGTCATAAAAAGCCTAATGACATTTTAAGCAACTGAATAAACTGAGGTGTAGAATTCTTCTGCATCATCTGACTCACTGTCTTTTGTTCACTTTCTGTAGTGACGCTCAGTTAAGCTCAAGTCACCTCCAAACACCTCAATCTACCCTGAGAGAGGTGCTGTTATTCAGCTGATTCCCTGCAGACAGCTCCCACTGGCAGTCCTATCGCTGCACTCGCTCAGGCCAACAACCACAAGCGCACACACACACATCCACACAAAGTATGCAGCGTCTCCACTTAGACCTTGACACAGACTCCTGCGTGCACATACACATGCTCGGGCGCACACCCAGACGATTCCCATATGCATGCACACGGAGCTAAACCCAATCCAAGCCGCCATAGTCTCTTCTCCACACACTCATATTTCACTAGTCACACACACAAGGCCCACGGCAATCAACTTTAAATTAGAGAGAATGCTGCTCCAAGAACTTGAGTGGTGCCTGCCAGGTCTGAGGCCATAACTGTTCTTGGTGTGTGTGTGTGTGTGTAGGGGCTTTGTGTGTGTGTGTGAGAGGGAGAGAGAGACAGAAGGAGCCAGCTCTTGATATTAAACCAACTTCGAGGGGCCCAGATTGGGGTTTTTCTCCTCCTCTGTGCTGCAGTTCATGCACTTTGTCCCCGTGTGTTCAACTGTTCCCTGAGCTTCGAGGAGTTATTTCACGACTAGTCGCTGAGTTGCAAGTTATTTGAGTCCAACCTGGCTTCAATTTAATTTCTACCTCTGCCACGATTGTCCAATTTTTTGCTACATTTCCCAGCCACAGCTCCAAGCCACAAGGTCAAGCCGCTCAAGTTTGGCCTGACCCTGTGGTTCGGAGCTGTGGCTCTATCTGAGGGCTGCTGACCAGTTGGGAGATAGTGTGGCGATAGTGAAAGTGTGATATTTGTTGGCCGATATGGTTTTTTTCCATGGAAGAAAATTTGTGGTGTGCTCCTCGAGCGGCTTAAGCCACTGTCACTGTTAACTCTGCCCGTTCCACAATAAATGTCTCCCTGTATGAATCCATCAGCCAGTCCATGGTGAATCATGGCTGGATATGGCAGTGCTGCAAAGAAAGCCTCCTCGCCCTTTGATATACGGTGCTCGATGCCAAACATCTGAAGTTTGCTGCATCTGTTTCTGATAGAAAAACTGATTTCTGCCAGCGGACTCCATTTGTTACGATGGAAATATGTCAAAATGATCTCAGATCATCTGCATTTCATCCGTTAGCATATGTAGGAGTATAATGTATGGCTATATAAGAGCACTAAAGGGCAAGCCATATCATGGAAGTTCACCATAATGTAAAGACTCCAGATACTTCAATTTAAGAATGAAGTTATGTTATATGAAATGCCACATCAACAGTGAAAAAAACTTTTGGGATGCTTGATTTATATTCACAGTAGTCCTCCCATATGTATTTATAAATATAACTCTCTCAACAGCAGTTTTTCAACTCACTGGCAACATAAATTATATTAAACATTTTCTCTTGTGTTGCATTTCATGGCCAAATGAAGGCATATGTTCTACTGGAGTTCCGAGGCGGAGACAGCAGTATTTTGGGTAATGGCGTATTTTCTGTCCTCTTCTTTCATGCCCGTGTATTTAACTTGACGTGTCACCGGCCACAGCCGTGAGAGAAGGAGCAGAGTACCAAGTTTCAATCTACACCTAATGTGTCGGATCAGTTTCTGAACTCATTGTTGTCATTGTGTCCTTAGATTTATAGAAGTTGGTCTTTCTTTATAACTCTGCAAGGTTCGGTATCGGTTTACCAGATGGAAAACTTTAGATACAGTATAAAGGAGGGTTAGTAATTGTCATTGGTGATGAAGGCTGGTTTACATGCTCCTAGTTGACAGCAGCAGAGGACTGGCTGATGTTGACAGCTCCACTCTTTCCTTATCACTCATTGGGATGAATAACTGTGGACTTGTGAATAACCACATGCACTCTCCAAAAGTTCCAGGAAAGAAAAATGTTAAACACTGTACTTCCTTCCCATGTAAATGTGCTCTATGATTCTCTGGACCTCTCACTGAGCTCCACTGCAGGAAGCAACCGCATTTTTATCAACTGGCAGCAGACACAGTTAGAATTTGTTTTCATTTAGAGTTTCATGTTTGACTGTGACCAACACATCTTCATATTATTTCAGAAATGACCATTTTCCTAACAAATGTGCAGACGTTGCTGGTTTGTAGCGACTGTACCTCCCTGTTCACTGTAGTGTTGGCTGGATGCTAACTGGATTAGACTCTTAGTTTCTGCTGGAATAAAAACACAGATTGCTTTTATATAAAAACCCTGCCCCTAAATCGCAGGTGGTGCCAAACCAGAGTAAAGAATACTGAGGATTGATTTACAAGCTGCTGTAGCAAAAAAAAAGAAAAAGCATGAGCCATTTGGCTGCTCTATGTTGACTCCCTCCCTGCAGGTGTTCATATTTACCGTCAATGCCATCCCCCCCGAATGCTCTCGTTGTGAACCCGATGCCTGAAGTGAAATTAAAGCGTTTTTTCCCGTCAGCTAAGCACATTGATCCACCATCTTGTTATTTGAAGAGGTTCATTAATGCAGACTCACTGTAACATCTCAGTAGGGCTCTATTTGCAGAGGCAGCGATGAGATCCGAGAGTAAAGGTCAAGAAGAGACACTTATTTTTTGTGGACTTGCAGTAGATTTATGTCAGCATCCACTTCAAAAAAAGCCTGTAGTGGATTTCTTTTGGGTGTATATGGACTTTAGTGCCAAAATAACTATTCTACAGTACAAAAGACATCAATCTGTATTCCCTTAAGTGTGGCTCGTAGGCAGCTTTTTCTAGCTTTTGACTCCTGCAGCGCTGGCAGTCAGCCAAAGAGGTTACATCATGGTTATACCTTTGGAACTGTGGATCATTCAATTGTAGGATCTTTACGAGCGACTCTGATTTTATTGGATGGACTTATTGGCCCTATAATGTTGCAGGTTCTGATTCCGGGTAGAGTTAATATTTGACATGAATATATATATATTTGTACTTGGTTGTACCCTGAATAACACACTTCACATCTAAGTTGTGTGTGTGTGTAGTTTTGTTAAGCACTATTGAATGAATGTAAAAGGGGAAGAGTCCGTTTTGAATGTGGTGGACCTTTGCAAATTTGCATGATTTGCATGTGTGTATCCGTTGTAAAGAAAATATTTTCTTTAGAATAGAACTTAGCTGAATCGGTTGATTAGGAAAAGGTAAGGAAAGGTATTCTCTCCTAAATCCAAGTTTAACATCTGGACGTAGCAACAGGATTTTATGACATCACAACTATTTTGTGTGAAGGAATTTTTCCTTCTTTAGTTCATCAGGTTGTATTAGTCAATGTTTCCACAGCAATTGTTTGTTGTGTGCTTGACGAATAGCCATGAAGACACTGATAGAGTCAGTCAGGCCCGGCACAGCACCCAATAACAGTTTCCATAGCAGCCGGGGTTATAAAGATATGGTATGCCGAGCCTCTGGATCAAGGCTGTGAACAGTCATAACACGGGGGCCCTTCCACTCTGGGATTTCCATCGGGAAAGTATTGCACGAATTACACAGCATGATTTAGGTGCATGATTTCTTGTTACCTAGTGGAATCCAAACACATGTATGGGTATGTCCAGAAGTCCCATGAAGAAAACCCCTATTTGGAACTGTAGTACATTCTGTACGGGTTTAAATACTTAAGAATTGAATGGCATTACAAAGTGTATTGCTCATCTCTTTTCCCCTTGATGACGAGAACTTCAATAAATATTTATGTGTAAGACATCTGGCATCTAATGAATCTTCCATCAGGAGTAAACATGCTCCATCACACTCTGGTGGCCAATCACGGTTCACAAGGTTGGTGATATGGAAACGTGAAACTTGTAGTACTTATACACTGAAAACAAACGAGTCAGTGGAAAAAGACTCACTTGTATTAAATGAATTAGTACATATTCATACATAATGTACATTTTAATTTTCTAAACAGGTTTATTAAACTTTTTTGTGAACAATGAAATAGGATTTCTTTTGAATTGCTCTGTTTCTTTTCTTCTATACTACAATTTTGTCTTGATCATTTGTTTTACATATTGTCAAATTAAATCTTCCTTCTTCCTCTCGATTGATTTTACTCTTTGGGTAAGTTTCTATACAATGGAGCTTGTTTTTATTTGTTCTTCTTTTCAACCCTGATGCATCCAATTGTGTTGATAGAGTGCAGACCCTTAGAGTAAGAATCCAGAAGGAGAAGAATTTGGATTGTTGGCACTCCTCCTATTAACTCTTTTATGGACCTCAAGACAAGAGTTGCAGAAAAAAGGGCTGAAATGCAATGGTGGGTGGTCTTCAAAATTTAGAGGGCCTCTCTTTGTTTTGAAAATGTGACGACTCACCACTTTAGGTAGAAGCATCATTTTAGTGCCTGTGAGTGTGAGAGAAGCATGTGAAGCAGCTATAGGAGTGTTTCACTTGACAACGTCGCAAACCCGGCGACTATTTTTTCCTGGACTGATCATCCATAATTGATACACTTGTCTATTTGAATTATGTGAGAGTCAGTTAAGATGGAGCAAAAATTGTCTCGGGGTAACTGTGTGTGTGTGTGTGTGTGTGTGTGTGTGTGTGTGTGTGTGTGTGTGTGTGTGTGTGTGTGTGTGTGTGTGTGTGTGTGTGTGTGTGTGTGTGTGTGTGTGTGTGTGTGTGTGTGTGTGTGTGTGTGTGTGTGTGTGTGTGTGTGTGTGTGTGTGTGTGTGTGGTGTGTGTGTGTGTGTGTGTGTGTGTGTGTGTGTGTGTGTGTGTGTGTGTGTGTGTGTGTGTGTGTGTGTGTGTGTGTGTGTGTGTGTGTGTGTGTGTGTGTGTGTGTGTGTGTGTGTGTGTGTGTGTGATGACATAACAGAGTTGGAATGTCAACAGAGAATAAGTATGAACCTGCTCCAACTTCTACCACACATTGCCTCCTTTCTTCTATCTCTCCTCTTCTCTCCTTTCAGTTTTGTTTCTCCCTCGCTCACTCCTTACCCATCCTCTTTCTCCTCGCTGCTCCCTCTTTATTGTTTTACTGGCTCTTTGTCAATCTTACCCCCCCTGACTGCCTTTCACCCCTGCTTCTGCTGTGTTTGTTGTCTTCATGGAGCGTTAGCAGCCTTAAAAGGAATCCAAATGTGTGTTATCGAGCATAGTAATCGTATCTGATCTGGCAGCCAGGTGGCAGAAACAAATGAGAATGAAGCCAAGATTACTCAAGCATCGCTCTTAAAGTACGGACCCTTCACGATGCAGGTGAAGTCTGCAAATGGACGTTTTGGACAAGATGAGGTCTTTTTGTTTATTTCTCATAAAGTATTGTTAGTTTGGTTAGCGTCAAGACAATTGTATGTCATGACACTTCAAATGTGGATACAGTTCTGGAGGAGTGGAGCTATGCCTTGTCTTTGTGCAGTTTAATCTGTCAGTCCATGTAGTATAGATGCACAGATTAAATTATATAACCTGTGGTGCCCTTTAGAAACCTGGTGGTGCAACATGTAGAAATAAAGGGCTCATTCTAGGGTTATGAGAAATGAATCATTCTTGTAGTTTCAGCTGGTGTTACACAAATTAAAACATCATTATGAATTGTATATTCCATGACTGCTGATAGATCCCCCAAAAATGTGTCTACATTTCAAGAAGTTCTTCCAATGTTTTTGGGCGTTGGAATTTCAATCAATGCATACAAGTTAGATTAAGAACTATTTGTCTTTTCTAAGTAAATTGTCATCATTATGAACAAAAAGGCTGATTACGATTGATCTGAATCATGTCTGTGCACACATGCTCACTATATCACATTGTACCAACATAGTTGATGGGACTGGGAGTTGGCTGAATATGGCATCATCTACCAACTGTGTGGAAATTCTTGTGCCAAACCCAGTGTTCTTTTGAAGACAGTTTTATGGCCTGGGTTTAGGGTTGGTTGCAATGAGTCAAGCAGCCAGTGTTGACATCAGTGCATTACAAGAACACTGCTCACCCAGTGCTAGAAAACAATGTCTGGCAAGAAGATCTACTGTTTCATTCTTGAATACATTGATACGAGAAATGGTCCTTAGCCGTTGGTTTATTTTGCCAATTGCATGGTGCTGAACAGGTTGTTTATATTTGAGAGTCAAGAGATATGGATGCATGAAGATGTGCAGCCACTAGAACAGTTCCTGTGCTTTTTTTTCTCGAGGTTGAAGAACCAAACCGTTTGCGCTTGGAAACAAACTGCAGCTTACGGTCAATGCACTATTCATGCGCTGACCTGGATCCAGCTGCTAAATGATGAAAATACTGTGCATGATAAAAAATGTTGGATCGGATGACACATTACAAAACAGTGGTGAGGAGAAACATGGCCTCTGTAACCTTAGATAAGCATATTTGATGACCAAGAAGACTCTGTTTAGTGAAATGATGTTAAGACGGAGGGTTTTCCCTAAGTCAACATTGTGTTAGATAACATTACAGTCGGCGGCTGCAGCAGAATAGCAGAGACCATATCTGACAATGCCTTGTTGATGCATTGTCACACTTTGGTGGCAATGCATCATTCTGCATCATTCTGCAAGTGCATTTGTGTACTTCAAATCAACATGTCGCCAGATGCTCCAAATAGAGCTTATATCAGTATATTTCGTCCAATCAGTAAAGACAAGATACTTGAAACGCCTACGAATCGATTCCACTCCCTTGCTGGGCTGGACAGTGGTGTTTACTTGGTTCCATCATACAGTACGTGCCTCTAGATTGGGAGAGTGACCACAGAAAAGGTTTAAATGTGGCCAGAGGAAGCAGCATTGACTCTGTTAGGCGGTCCGGAGAGCATGGCCTGGGAGGAACACAAGAAATTCTTTAGTGACATTGAACAAATGGACGTGGACGGTTTCTGGATAACATGAAGACATTGTTATTCTAGGAAGGATAGTTGAGATACCTCAATAACAAACCATTGGGTGATACCTTAAAAGGGTTATTTGGGGCTGTGGAATACGACCAAAAGCGTATACATCTTGATAGAGACTGTTCCATAAACCTGATATTGATGCACACTCCAACCTCTCGAATGGGTATATTTGGTCCATGTGTCTGCAGATGTAAATTGAGACTAGAGTCATTATCGCTAACACACATCTTTATGACAAATGTGCAGCGGGCCGGGCAGAAGTCCAAGTCTGGAGTTTGTATGGAGATCTCAACTTACTCATCTGCCGAATCTCTCCGCCCTGTTTGACATGAATCTAAGGGTTGATGGTAAAATCGGTTGGTGGTGCTTAGGATTTCAGTTTTCTGGATTTCATATCAGACTGTTTCTACCCAAACAACTAACATGTGACAGAAGTTTCCTCTCTTTTGGTTAAAAGCTCCTCTGATTCTCTTGGCTTGCCTGAGTCGGAAATACACTCATCTCTATTTGTTTGTGTTGCCTTTATGCTAATTTCCTTCCTGCATCCGTGCTGTGTAGAGAAATGTAAATAACCAACTAAAGGATGAGAAAATATTTCATTGTAACTAGTCTAATGTGTTTTTATTCATTTTGTTATATATTTGTATTGTTGTGTTTTTTTGCAGTGTGTTTGTGTCCCTCCAGCTGATAAATAGCCAATTTGCCCACTTGGGATAAATAAAGTTATTGATTAATTGTCAAGTCACTAAAATTGTAACATTATAAACATTAAATTTGGTTCAGATTGTTCGTCAGAGGCCATAAACTATGAGATCATGCAGATATTATTCTGGTTTGACAGATTTTAACTCTGAAAAGGTTCCTCCCTCCTAGCGCTGCTTTTGATCTTACGCAGGCTTTTGAATCTATGTCCTGGATCACTCCAGAGACGCACAAACACACACAGTGACTCAAAATCAACAAACTTTGAATCCAAGTCATGGTGGAACACCGTATCTCTTGTTATATCTCAAGCAAACTGGTTGGCCAGTCGTTTGTGAGCCAGGAAGCAAACACTTCTCTTTAATTGTAACAGATTTATTCAGACTGAAGTTTGATTCTGCTTCCAGCAAATAATTGACAATAATGAGGTTGTTGTTGATATTTTTTCCGCCTTTTCATGGATCAAACTTTAACCCACTTACCGTGCTGCTTTAGTTCACGTAGAGTGTGTTTGCTCTGCGGTTTGGTTCTGTTTGAATAGTCTCTACAATCTCAGGTGAACAGTGCAGATGAGCTTTATGAGTATTGGCTTTAGCCTGCCATGTATAAGATCTGTTTGCCCCTCTGTCTGCCTTGGCTGAATAGTCCTACTGTAGATCCTTCCGTGTACACTGCAGCTCCAGTGTGTGTGTGTTTGTGTGTGTGTGTGTGTTCACCCAGTATACAGTCTATGGGGGCTTTTTTGCTTTACTGTGTGATCTTCTTGCCTGATCCCTTCTCTAAGATTTTGCCTCCGCTTGGCAGGAAAACTATGCCGCCTAAAGTATTTTTTGACTTTTGCTTTTATTTTGTGTTTTTCCATGGTTTATGGTGGATGTTCAGAATGATATGTGGTAAACCATCTGTGCTGCCTTCTATGTAATTTTTTCTAGGGAAACATCAGTGTTGCTTGGTGAGTTTATACCACAAAATGTGGAAAGCAGTAGGAATAAACTGGACTGTGAAACAATTAAAAGAAAACAGTGTTTGTTTGTCCTTGGTCTGTCTTTTTAGGTTTCAGCCAATTAACAAGAAATCAGACATCCTTTCAAAAGGTTTCTCCATTTTTCTCCCTCGTTTTTTAATTGTGTGTGCAGGTTTCTAAATATCTTTCCAAAGCTTTTTTGGTCTGTGCTGTAAAGAATGATAAGACTTATTTTTTATGATGATTTGTCGATAACACCGGTGTTTCCAGTCACTCTAGCCTCCTCTTTATTGCTCTGTTTATTTATTTATCGTACATCTCCTTCTTTCCTGCCACTTTCCTCGTTCCCTCCTTCATTCCTCTCTCTCCCTCTCAATTTCACTCCATTGTTAAATCTGCAATCAATTTCATAAATCAAACACAATGAATTGTATTTAGAAAAAGCAGAACACTTGGATATAACTACTCCCTATGGTCAAATGATGCAAGTTGAATGTTTAAAACTCGTTTTTGCAACTGTAAACATAACGACATGGGACGTGCCAAAGGGGGGTGAACGTTTCATCTGATTTCTCTTTCTTTGTTTCCATTTTTGCCATTTGGTTTTGATTTAGCTTCCTCCGTCACAATGTGCTCATTTAGTTTGTTTTTGTGTTTATCTTTAGTCTTGATTATTGGTGTGAAAGCTCCGTGTTGTGGTGGTTTATGGCAGAGTATGTGCTGGTAAGTGATGGTGGTGTTTTCTTAAGGAATCAGTGGTGGGTATTGAGTTACTTTGCAAACCTCAATATCAACAAAACTTGCTTAAAGCTTTTGGTACAGAACACTACAAACTATTGGTCGGATTCAAAGTCTTTAAACTCATCTTGTGATCATGTGGTTTCTTCATTTAAATTGTAATTTTTGAAAGTTTCCTTTAGAGAAGGGTCTCTCAGAACATAAGACCACCTGTTTGCCATTAAATATTCTCTGTGAAAGTCCAAACATGCTGTAAATCCTTCTTTTGATTTGTATATATCCTCAAGCTGGGTTTGGATACGTTCATGACTAACAGCACAGGCATTTACTTATACCAAAAAATACTTCGGGTTATTCTATATCTCGGCCTGTGTCCTTCTCTCTTTTCTGCTTTGTCTCGTTTCCAGCTACATTTCTGAGCAGACAGTCAGACAGTAGTAATCAAGAAAGTATGGCTTTCTCATTTTTCTGCTCTCCATAGTCCACCCCCCATCCCCCAGTTTGGAGTGCGCTGTGACTGGAAGTTAAACCAAGGCTTTCACTTTGCCCTTGTGTATAGCTGAACGACTAGTCCATTAAACACAGCTAACTCCAACCCTCTTTGTAAGTTCTCTCTTCTTCTCACAGTTCCAAACCCTCGACCTTCTCTCACTCCTTTATTGTGTCTATTACTTCTTTGCTTTTACCTGTTTGTCTTACCTCCGTTACCTACTAAACTTGTTACCTACTCTTTCTCAGCGTGTCAGGACAGTCAGCCTGTCTGTAGTAGTGTAATGGGGAAAGCATGGAGTTCCCAGCAGAGTGACTCATCTTTCTACCAAACAGGGGTTGTGTGTGTGTGTGTGTGTGCGTGCGTGCGCGTGTGTGTGCACGTGCGGGGGCTGGTTGGTGTGTGTGGGCGGTAGGGGGTGGGTTCTCTATGTGTGTGTGTGTGTGTGTGTATGTCCGTTCTAGCATGTTTGTGTAGTTTGGGTGTATATGTTTCCCATGTTTTTCCTTCCTGCTGAACACATGGCGGTGAAAGCTCTTTGCCAGCTGGGTCATCAGTCGGTGAAAGTCAAACACACACGTGAACTCACACAAACACACTCACATCCAATATGGTGTGTTGGGGAAAAAACGTCTTTAAAAGTAATACTTCCCATATCAGTTGTTTTGAAAAACGTGAAAATTGCTTTGTTAGTCAGTTCGTTTTTACCGCCATGTTTTCATTTCATTGGCGTCATTCTTGGGTGGCAGTAAAAAATGGAGTTTAAGAGTGACACTTATTATGGTGATTATGAGGCCATATCTTGAGTTAAGAGTTCTTTTAGTCGTTTAAAGTAAATCTTTATTTTCTATGATAGCCTATTATGTCACTGAGAAAGAGCAATAGATCTTAAGGATAAAAACTGTGTGTTTTTGATTATTTCTTCCTTCACTGGATCTTTGAGAGTTGTCGCTGCTGAGCCTCCAGTCTGCTTTGTACTTGGTGTCAATGAGGACAAGTGACAGTTCTCCTTAAAGCACAAACAGTCCAGTTTGTCATCACTTTTTTGTATATTCGTGCGCATGTGTGTTTCTCAGTGTTGCATAAAACAGCAATCTTCAACTATCTGCTTTATGTCTTTATAATTGCTCCCAGCAGCAGCATGGCGCCAGTCAAATGTGGACTCGCATTTGCGCAAACAGGCACGGACACAGACACACACACACAAAGAAACACACAAACTTAAAGCTACATGCAGCAGATGCCTAGTGGAGTGTGGCAAAGCATAACTGGCCAGGGACTGCGAGTTTGCCAACCTGCTTGCTTATTCACTTGGACCAGGTCTGGTACAGCTATCATCAGCAGTGTGTGTGTTTGCATGTATTAGATTCATATTTCTACTTACGTTTTTGACAGTAAGCCACCACATGAGCTATCCACTGTGGTTAGAATACAATTATTTATTTGGTGAGCACTGAAAGTAAATGCAGCTGTTACAAGATTATATAATCATGGTTCCACATTATTAGCCCCAAAACGTCAAGAATCTTAAATTGAATTCATACAAATATCTTCTTTTCTCCATTGTTTGGTCTCCGGCTGCTTGTGTCAGTGTTAATTTCTTTTGTCTCTCTGCGCCTGGTGATGAGCTGGCAGCGTGAGCCTGGTAATTGATCACACAGCACTGATTTGTGTGTGTATCTGTAAGTGCCTGTGGCTTTGTCTGTCTATGTGTACGGCCTTGTTGGATAACAGAGAGCAGATGTGGGTGGGTAGGTGGTGTATGTTTAAAGAGCTTGTCATTGGCTCACACAGAGCAGATGTTCGTCCGGCCATCGTCTTCCTCTGGTTACTAGCACTGCTGACTCAAGATGGTTCTGCTACACATCAGAAACGGAACCAAACAGCATCAATTTTGACCTGCACATCGTACAAGAGCACGTTAAAGCAATCACAGACTTTTAGGATCCGTCAGCACAACGGTACTTTTACTGACTTATGCTTAGGTCAGTGTGCAGATGACTGGGAGTCTTAACCAGGACACTATCGCTATGGAATTTTCCAGACGGTAGTTATAAAGTGCTGTGGTTTACGGTAATATTGTGGCACTGCCAGCTGACTCCACTTGAACGCAGCCCAGACATTTAAGCATAGTTAAACATGTTGCGAGGTGAGATCACAACTACAGATGATGTTATTTGTGGAAAAGGTTCCTATTTCACCAATTTGTACTTTGTTCATTTAGTTTGAATCTAGAAAACCAGAGCTTGTAAACAAATGTCCCAGGAGCTTTTCCTGCAGCTGAGTCGGTTAAAGCTGCTTATTGCGAGTTTCTTTTTTCAAATAGTGTGAGGTGCTGTTGTTTACAGTCAGCCAAACTATGGTTGTGCAATTAGCCCCACTACTAAGGCAAGAGTCCTCTGTAGTCGGTGAGAAACCGGAGCCTCACGTATCATTACATCGTCTCTTCGGAGGAGTTGTGGTTTCAGTTCTGCAATGTTAAAAAGGAGCCCCTCTCCTTCACCGAAAACACTGCACCTGAAACTACTGAACTTGTGTAACTCAAACTTTAACATCAATTATGTATTGTAACATCATAATGCACATCTAGCAGCCAGTCTGGACGCCCCCTAATAAAGCTTGGTAAAGGGAGAGCAGAGGCAGACATTTCCCACATGTGTGGAAAGAGGTTGACCAATCAGAGTGGACGAGGGGGTTATCCTTGAAGAGACAGAGTAAAACCAAGTGTTTCGAGGGCTAAAAGAGGAGTTGCAGCAATGAACGATATGATGACAGAGATGTTTTCGAAAATTAGAGCATATAAACCTTTTTGTAGTAATAACTTACATTTCAAAATGTAGAATTTGAATATCCGCATAATATGTATCCTTTAAGATTTGGGGATAATGGTGCCATGAAATAAATTTGTAAGAAGTTCAAGCTGTTGGCCAGTCAAGATATGATCTATGTGTACGAAGGTTAGCATGTTGGCCGGTGTGCTAAGTCTATGGGAATAGCTACACGCTATGACATTTGTAACAGCGCCACCTCCTGCCAAACTGAAGGTTTGCTGAAATGGATACACAGCTAATGTACACAGTCCTTCGATTTAAAACATAATGCAGTCATTGGTACATAAAAACAATCATGATTTTGTAACCCGACATGATTTTTTTCTGCCTCACATAACCGCAACAGTTTAGAACAATAGCCTGGTGTTACACAATGTTGCCTTTGTGTGCTCGGAGGTTAAGGTGCAAGTCAATAGGAGGAGTGCTCAATCAGTCCCTCGTTCCCAAAGCTTGACTCTAAAACTCTCTTAACGAGTTTTTGAATCATGAATTGTGCATACTGTTAAACGCCCTCTAACGATGCTTTGCCATGGCTCATGTTGGTAACCGAGGAGGTTTCACTGGACAACATCTGCTCGGCCAATTCATTCACGGCCCTTTGGCTCTCCTGCCGGAGTGAGAGCCAGTAAGCTGGAACAAAATGTGGCTTATATAAGTGGTTTTAAATGCAGAGTTTATGAAGCTGGTTACCAAGCAAAGAGAAGTTGGCTATCTTACTGGAAAAAATAAGTAGCTTCTCTTTAGGTCACAGAAATGACATCAGTCCTGGAGATCAAGCCTTATTCTCTAATCTGTAAAATAAAAATTATGATCTCCGCTACTTTGTATTAGAGACCTAAAGATTCACAGTTCTGGTTTGTCACTCGATTTGCCTTTCCATTCACTACTTTGCTTATTTACTCAGGGGTAGAGCCAAACTTCTATTTCAGATCCTGAGAACTACATGAACGTATTATGGACTATGATGCAGCCCGAGCACATTTGAATACATAGTCAAATGTGTGTGAGGTGGTTATACTTAGGGCATTTTCCTAGTCACGATGACACAGGCACGGCCAAAACAACGGTGGATTATTTGACAGCGTGCTTCCTCTGCCAGCGAACAGTTTACTATTTACTCAGGAGATTTAGCTACAGACCCTTTGTGGTTTGTAATGGGACTTTGCCAGTGCCAGATCTTCCTCTCTCAGCCCCACTATGGCTCTGTACACAAGACACAGAGGATTCAATCCACGCCTGTGGTTTGCATCAGAACACGGTGGTGTTTACTGTGGCACGGACTTCCAGTATAATGTTTTTTTACTTCAACCATCCTTTCCTAGCAGCGTAATATAAATACATAGAAAGGTTGTCTATCCGGGGTCGGTGTATGCAGTTATCAACTAGTATTGCTCACACCTTGTCCTCATCCATCATAACATATCTGCAGAATTGAATAGGTCACCAGATTTGTTTACACATTTTTATACAGAGGAACTACCGCATTCGACATCTGCTAAATTCTAGTTGGTGTTTGGTTATTAATGGACACTCAGATTTCCATACTTTGCGGTGTCTTTGCAAGTTATTTGTCGGCTGTTATTTCAGGCAGCAGCGGTAGTTGTGACCTCTTTTAATGATGATAGCAGCAGAGTGAAGTATTTGTGTTTGTAGTTTAAGGCTGCAATTATCTAGTTTATGAAATTCTCATTCTCCTTACTATTCCTACAGCAGTGCTTCCCAAACTAGGGGCCGTGACCCCCTGGGGGGATATTCAAATAAAAAAGAAAAACAATTAAAAGCATTTATGACGTGTATTTGTTACAGTGGTTAATCCGCCGTCTGATTTTCTTTGCCCCCACATGCCCTCATAGGCGATGAGGTCAATTTACGACGCCACAGCATATAGCATGACACATAGGAGACTTTTTCCACTATTTGTGGGCGGTAGCTGAAAAGTTAGGGAAGCCATTTATGTGGCGGTGAATCATACACAACTCATCATTGACCCACTTCCCTCGAGTAAAAGTGGTGAAGCAAAGAAAGAACTGGAAAGTAATTTAAAAATGAAAAAAGTATGTATTCAATGTGATTATATTCGCTTTTTAAAGACTGATGTTGATCACTGATGAACTTTCAAGGAGTTATCATGGATGTTAAGGTTTGGATAAGTCACTTGTCGTAGCTTTACTCTTATTTTTGTTTGTGTAGGTCTGTGTAGTGTCTCAGAATTTTCTCTTCTCTTTAACTTGTCAAACACTTGTCAAGTATAATCACAGACAGAAATGCAGTCGTACACATCCTTGTGGATATAACTTACAGCCCAAGGGGTGTGTGTGAGTGTGTTTTTAGTTCGGCCTTTACCCCATTATGCATTTCTGTTTGCGTTTGTTTATATATGAGGTTTGCTTCAGTATTACAGACTTGTATGCTCGCTGTGTGCGTGTGTGTGTGTGTGTGTGTGTGTTTGCATGTGTGCATAGCTGGCATATGGTAGCCATCTTGAGCTGGCGGCAGAGCTGGAGGAAATTCCAAAGTTGTAGAGCTGAGTCCAAGATACTGCCACTGCGCACACACGCACACACACACAGACACACACACAGTACAGGTTTAGGATACTGATGCCAAACTCGGACACACTAAGTAATATATTTTACTCTTGAAAGGACTAACAATTCTACCTTCACTAATGAGCCGCAAGCTGTTTTGCATTTTGTCATTGCTTAACCTATAATCACTTTTTAATATTCCCACACTCTCTCACACTCTCTTTCTCTCTCACACACGTACACACACAGACACACACACACACCGAAGCCTTGGTCTGCGGATTGGCTGGGTGCTATCTCAGTATCTCTGTACACACATGGCAGCCATTACTCTGTGTGTGTTTAGGCTTGGGCATAGGCTGGAAGTAAGCCTAGCTGCTTGATGGACAGATAGGATTGGCAGGGTTTATTTTATTGTAGGGTCCCTTTTCTCTTGCTTCAGCGTTAACCATAGCCTATATATAAAAACAGATGACATGACAGATCCCCAGAAAAGAGAAGCC
Source organism: Pseudopleuronectes americanus (assembly GCA_038501795.1). NCBI lineage: Eukaryota > Metazoa > Chordata > Actinopteri > Pleuronectiformes > Pleuronectidae > Pseudopleuronectes > Pseudopleuronectes americanus. The sequence goes on along the minus strand of CM076733.1, from coordinate 15,715,386 downwards.
AATTCCTCTTGTTCGCCCCCTGGTGGCTCGCAGTACTGGTTAATACATTTTTGGTTTTATTTCTGTCATTTGAGGTTTTCACACTGATGTAACATGTTCTATACTTCTCCCTTCCGGTCTCCTCTCTCACATGCTAGACGTTTCCAGTCCTCGGTAACAGATATCCCTCAGGATCACAACCTTTCATTTTTCAACTTCATCTGTTTCCTTATCTCGCGTGCACTCCGAGGCCCATCAACATTAGATGATATTGACTTCAAAGCTCCACCGAACCTTTGTCTGCTCCTGTTTTCCCCAACACGACTGGATACTAATAGCATTTATCTTTCCCTGTGGTTTTTCTCGGTCGTCTGTCTTCTGTCATTTTCTCCTTTCTTTGATTTAAAGCATCAGTAGCTGTTGCTAGGATCCTGCGATGCACATACCTAGCCTTGATGAACCAAATCCAACTAAACTAAAATCTGATGAGGCTTTAATTGATCATCAGAGCGCCACACGCTGGAGTCAGACCAAACCATCGGGCCAAAGTGTTTCCTCTCATCTCCACAGCTGATCAGATTATCCTGCAGCGTGGAACAGGTTAATCACAGGAAACGTCGGCCTCCCTGACAACTGGTACAGCGCTGGAGCCTAACAAGATTTACCTCCTGTTTAATTCTTCCAGGGGAGCTTTGTTAAGTGGGGGAAGGAAACCAGAATAAGGAAAGATCATCTACTCTTACCTCTGAAATGACTTGACATTCATAAATATTTGATAGCATAAATCTTTTACAGAATAATTTGACCTCATTTGACACGGAATTCTCCTGGACATAAGCGACAAATTGAACATTAGAGTTTGGATGAAATCAGATGCTGTGTGATCTCCTGTCTCGCCTGTGCTAATATCCCTCTGATGAGTTGATAAGCCTGTAGTCACAAGCAGGTGCTGAGGCTTTGATTGTGCAACGTTAAATATTTCGCTGAGACAGAAGGAGTGAAAGAAACAAAGAGCCAGCGGAATAAAAATAGCAGCTGAAAAAGCTTGATGGCTGTAGTCAGGCAAACCCTGTTGTTCAGTATCATAGGAGGGAGAGAACCAGTTTTTTTATCCACACCATCCAGGGTCTATAATTAAAGCTTTCTTGGCTTTTTACAGATTTTCACAGACAAATGAAGCTTAAAAATAAACATTTTAAAAGTTGTCTTAACACCAGGTTTCATTTTCCAAATTTGCACTCCACTTTCGACATCAATTTATTTTTCAATATTGGGCGCGGTCATTATGAGCTTACAAGGGATTGCAGCTGGCACAAACACAACCCAAACAAACTTTGAAAGAAAGCACAGACGCACTTCAATATGTGAAATCCATTTTTAGATTCTGTGATAACACAGCAAACGGCTCGGGCATAAACAAAAGAGAACAGGAAAATGTGAAAAATAAATTTAATTGATGAGACAAAAAGGATCAAAGGGGTTTGTCACAATGTTATTTTTGGGGTATTTTAAATTCCAGTTTGTGCCCGAAAATATGTTTAAAAAAACAAGCAATCCCCCCCCCTGTGTATACTCTCCAGTATCTTCACAGCACAGGAAGTCAAAAAGGGATACGCTTTATCTTCTGTCCTCACTTGTTCCACCCCCCGCCACACACACACACACACACTAGCACACAAAGAAGACAAATTATGTTGTAAACATTTCAACACTGCATATGTGTCTATATCACGCTGAGATGTAGTTACACATACATGTGGAGAAAGACACATATGTAAACACACTTGCACCGAGGGAGCTTCACATATGGAGACATAACACACACGCACACACACATGTCAGTCAGCAGTGTTGTTATCGCCTGGAAAGGTCTGATGGGTGTGTGGTGGTTGCCATAGTGACCTGAGTAAACACGAGAGCCATTGTAGTTCACCTCCGCCGTCTTGACTTGACCTCCTTTGGTTTGTGGGTTTAGTGCACTTGCAGGTAGGCACACACACATACACACACACACACAAACACAGAGATGTTGTATAAGTTGTCATTGTTTTCTTATACAAGGATGTGTGTGGGTACACAGTGCGCTAAATTAAACATACATCTGTCTTTGTTAATCTTTAATTAGTGACATAGCCTGTAATGACCTGACTTCATGAGCAGGACATCCTGTAATAATTTGCTTTGTCACTGGACCGTGTGTGTGTGTACAATCCCTGTTGTTTATCAGATTAATCTGACAGAATAGATGTTAATATGACAACAAATATGTTTGTGTGTTTTTCATATTAGCTTGCTCTCAGAGATTTTAACCCCTCATATCCACATATCTGCTCCTGTATTTGCTTTACTTTGTTTTTAAAACACCTTATCATCTGCTCAAACCCCTGACACCTCCCCCCTCTTGTCTTCCCTCTGTCTTCCTCCCCCTTTTCACTGTCTTGCCTTTCCTCTCGTAAAAGCTGACTAAATGTGCAGTGGCATGCCGGAGTGTGAGTGAGTCACCATGTGGGATTGTGCTGCACGGAGAGGACTGGCTTAAGCCCTATTGCATTGGATTACTCATCATCAGCACACTCCTCAGTTTACTATGAAGACCTTTTTATCGTCAACTCTGGATTTGCGGCAGTTCACCTCCTGCCGGTCCTGGGTCTGATTTTCCCCATTCACTGCTGCTTCGATGGGCACAATTAATGTTTTAAATGTTTTCAGTATGTCTCAGCGTTCACCCCCTGACCTCCTCATTACTGTTGGCTAGGAAGGAATGTGTCTTCACCCAGGAATCTCTGCAGGATCTGTTAATGCTATTATTCTTTTTCATTCAGTCTACAGTGACAGTACTGGTGTGCATTCAGCAGCTTTCAAGAGGAAGCTGTGTATTCAGGGGGATGTGAGTCTTTGGGAATACTTGCATTATGGCTGCATCCTGGTGACAATATCCATGGCTACATTCCCCCTGTCTATTATGGTTCTTGCAGGAAGAGTTACAGTAGAGAGGTGTCGGGTGGGGGTGAGTCAGAGAATAGGTTTGTGAGTGCACACACACACACTCAGACACACACGATCTATGGAATGAAAGGGTTGTAACAGGAGAAGCTCACGTCCTTGACATTGATCGTCTACTGTTTGGCGTAATAACATTGCAGTCATTTTGCATAAAACATCATTGTTCTTTAAGTAGTGGGATCTTTAGATATCACATGTGTCGGGTCATAACCTGACTGGTTGGCTATTCCACAGTCCTAGACTCTTACTCTTTTTAATCTGGCTCTGGTTATTACAGATTATTTTAATCATTTCAGAATGTCTTACTTTATTTTGTTCTCATCTGGTAAAGATTTACTAATTTTGCAGTATATTTTTACAACTAAGAGTGTATAAGAATTGAGTTCCTCAGCACTGTGCAGGTACCTCTGTGCGGTGGTGAGTGTCACAGCCCATCACGGACATGTTTACACTGGATGAACGGGCGTTTTTTCACATTTAGCTTCAGAAATCCTCCTGCAGCAGCTGCGGGAAAGTGGTTTGTGGTATTATCAGGCTCGAGCTTCAAGTAGCCGTGTGGCTTCCACAGGGAGTTTCTCTATCCGTCTGATAGACTGAGCAGTGAGCTCAGCTGGGCCTTTTACTGCTTTTACTGAACTGTCAATGACTTGTGTCTCATGCACCAGAGGAAAAAATAACAAACATTTGTGAACTTGGCTTTCTCTAAACTGAGCACTTCTACACTGCTGCTGAGGAGATGAGGAGAGAAGCAGATTGTCTGCTCGGCATCTGGTCGCTTGCTCAGAGAAAATTACTATGAGAATGGTATTACTATGAAAAAGGGCATGGATTTCTTATGATGGACTGTCGATGAAGAATTCTTTGCAAAGTTATGACTGATAAAAACCAATCAGGATCGATTTAACCGTATTTTATTAAAATGATTAATATTTCAATAGGGACAATGAGTTCAAACCCACAGTTTCCCTTTTTTATATTTTATTTCCCTTCTTTTTATTTATATCTTACTCATTAGTTTTTAAAAGCTTCTACCGAGGAATCAGATAAAACTGCCACTACAGGGATGAAAGACAGGCGTACTCTTGTTGTTCAACTCCGAAGCCTCCAGCTGTTTCCCTCCGATATATCAGATCAAAGCGTTTGCACTCCTTCAAACTGCTGAAACTATTCGGAGACTTGCAGTCACACAAAACTGGCTAATTGTCCCCCCGAACATAAAAAGGCAAGGGAGGGAAATGAAAACCACATTCTCAAGTGTATGTCAGGTTTACCTCAGTTTACAGTATCTAACTCAAGACCCCTGGTTTTGGTATTTTCTTTGGCGGAGGGAATACGGTTTGAGATCAAATACGCTGGTTTGATGGTCCGCTGATGCGGACGTAATAGCTCCACATTTCTTGGGTTTCATCCTGAGCTCGTAAATCTTGACATGCTGCTGCATTTAGAAAATCCTCCCAAGCAGACGGTCACACAAACACAGCCGGGGTTAGGAGAAGGGGAAAAAAAACAACACTCAAGGCAACAGGTCATCTGACACACAAGTACGAGCAGGATCGTGTTGCTCAGGGGCACGAGGGCAGCTCAGCACTTTGCTCTCAGGGAACAGCACTGTTTCCAAGTGTTAGGGATGGATCATTAGATATGTTACGTGCAAATATGTTTTACTGGACTTTGCACTGTCTGGCATTAGAGATGGAAAGTAAAGAGCCATGTGCAGGAAAACACAAGCAGGCATGGAGGGAGAAAATAGCTCCATAAAGGTGGTGAAGGGTACTTTGGAGATAAGGGAGAGCTAAGGAGAGGAGGGAGCGAGGAGATGTAGCCAGCATTTTCTGGTTGCTCATTTGTCCGGAGGGAAGCAGGAAAGTGGAGAGAGTAATCCATTAGAAAAGTCTGACACAAATATGTTTACTGAACCTTGAACATTCTGGCATCAGCAGGGATGGAAAACATGGCCGGGGAAAAAAAGGTTAAGCTCTGAAAACGAAAGGGACACGGACTGAAAGGGGTGGACACTGTCCATGGGATTTATCATCAGGAGTTTGCAAAAAAACATTTAAATCAATATTCCCTTAACCTATTTAAGAATGTTGTCTGCTTAGTCACTTGAGGAATTGCTGGAGGCATTTGTTCCTTTTGGCAGGAAAATATAACAGTCTCATCAAGATGTAAAGTCAGATATCATAGATGTACTTCTGCTATTTCTGAAAAAAAAATCACAGACCGCCTTTGTTTGTTTTTCAATGATTTGACTGTCAAATACTCTGGATTAGATTTAAGAGGCAGACAGCAACAGTTTGTAGCTTGCTCAAGAAATATTCCTTAAACAGACACAGACGTGTTTTACTTTTGCAAGACTGCGCAGGAGGGATGGTGGTGGTGTGGGGGGAGCTCGGGAATCAATGTCCCACCGCGGCACACGCTTGACCAATCGCCATGAAGGAGGTATTTGACTCAAAGTGCAGCCAGCCACCAGGGGGTCTTAACACAATGTGTAATGATGTCTTTACCAGTACTGTAAACACACTGGGTTCGCTGGTGCAAACTGCAGTGAATGCAAAGAGGGGGAATAAAAACCTCAGGGGGAGGGCCGGACAGAGAAAAGGGGAACGTAAACAAGTGAAGGAGAGGGGAGTCGGGCGAGATTTGGATTTGCTGAGGTCCCTGTGTGAAGTTGAACAGTGCCCCGGTGGTGAATGTGTCACTGCCGTGTTATATCAGAAGACAGCAGTGGAAATATAGTCCGTCCCTTCCCCTCGATACATCTGAAGAAGTCCTTGAACGTTTTGGGAGGATTTGACTTGCTGTTGGTCTCTTAATATCAACTGGACCACTATTCCTCATGTGTTGTTCTGTTTTGGCAGATACACATGCAGCACTTTATGGGAAATTGAGACACTGAGACACTCTTCATATCTTGTAGCGTGAGTGCTGCATGTGTAGTTTGCTCTGAAATTGCTTTAATATGTCCTGAAAGTCAGGCCAGAGGGGATTTAGATCGACCGAAAATGTGACGATAAGTGGACTTCAGTGCTTTTTCCCACAGTGGTGCAGTTTTTTTTTATGGTTTGTTTTATTCTGTGGGGTCCAACTCGTTTGTGCAATGAGGCAGAACAAATATGGGTGAAGGTAAAACCAAAAAGGACATTGGTTCCTGGCGACTTTACTTGACTTTGTTCCATGAAAGAGGCTTAGCTGATCAGTCTTGACTCAGTTTGTTGCTTTTAGCAGTAGAGAGAAAGGGAAACTCTGCTTTTCCAGTGAGTTGTGTTTACTTTGATTAAGAGCATGGTTGTGTATCCCGAGGCTGCGGGTGTGGGTTTACAAAGGGAACAAAAGCCCTGGGTGTTTTGATGCCCGTCATACGGTGCAGGTGCGTGTTGCCCCATCGCTGTACATCGATATTTCTCTCTCTCTCACTCTTTTTTGTTTGCCGCCCTCCTGTACATCAAACCAGACGTCTTTGTCCTGTTTGACTCACACAACTGTGACAGTATCATCCTCATTAAATGACTCACAACCAAACAGAACCCTACATTGACCTACAGTAGTTAGCAAACTCCCAATTACCAAACGCTTTGTCACCAATGTTTACACGTCGCACATGTATGAGCCAAACATAGCACCTCCTTGTTTGTATGAAGTGTTTATTATGTTATTGTTGTGGTTTAAACAAACACAATGAGCTGTTTGGCTGTGTGACCTCATGCTTACATAGAGGCAGAGAACCACGCTGCAATTGTAGTTATTCCACGGTAGTTCTTCAAAATTGGTTGCTGCAAGGTAAAGCTAAAGTTTCCAGGATTTGGGTGCACATGTTTCTGAAGTATGAAAATGGGTTCAAAACAGATCTATTGTCTTTGTGTCTGACTTTTATCAGTATTTCCTCCAGCGTATTATTTCAGTTTCTTACAGCCTGTCACTAATAACGACATGAACCGTCTTTAGCTTCAGTCTAAACTCATGATACTCTCGGCCATATTTTCTTTGTGATTTGTCTGTGACCACCGGAGAAGGTGTCAGTACTGCAGGACTCAACTCGTCAGTCCTTAAAATAAACCTTGATTAGGTTTTTCCTCTGCCGCTCCATTGAAAGCACTTACAACGAAGAATGACAAGTAAATAACAGTAAGCTGACAGCGAACGAACATCCTGTCAGTACACGTACAATGTGTCTGCAAATCCTGCTCCATTTAGAAGAAGTCAGTGTGAACCCTTCATGGACGGGAACTTGAGGGAGAAAGTGGTATTTAGAGGTTAAATGAAACAGAATCGATAAGAATATCGTCCCTAATAAAATGATTTGAAGCTTGAATATCGTAAATTCATGCACCATTTGATTTGTTTGCCTGCTCTTCTCTCTGTGTACATTGTGTGCTTTTGTTAAGCCGGCTTTAAGAAGTGAGTCTCCACCTCCAGCTCATCACTCATCACCCATTTTCTTCTATTGAAGCAAAGCTGTGTTTGTCATTGAAAGAAATCCAGAGAATGAAACTACAAATAAAACAAAGCAGAAAAGAAAAGTTTGTTTCTGTAGAAACACGACATGGAACTGTTCAAATGCTAAATAGGGTGATGAATAGTCATAAATTATTGACGTATTTAATTCAACAAGAACTTTGGACTTTCACATACTCATTCATGCTTTCTCCTGCACTTTGTTTTGCTCCTGTCTGCCTGTTTGAGGGTGCGTCCTTTTATATTTATTCCTGTCTTTTGCAGACTCTCAGATTTCCGTTTGTATGTCTGTTTTGTCATTTGCGTAAAGTCGACTTCTTTGCTCACTTTTCAGCTTTCAGAAACATCAAAATACATCAAGCAGTTTTAATTTGGTCCAGATTAGACCTTTTGCATGTGTGTGAGAAACCATTATGGCTTCTTTCCACTACTGAGTTCAGAGAACCAGTTCTTTGAGGGTGGGGACCACTTTCTGATTTGATCGAAAGCGAACGGTCTCAAACTTTCTACGACCCCGGTTGTCGGTGTTGTGAGGACATCACACGTTCAGCTCCATAAAGAGAAGTGACATTCGAGATAAGATACCGTGAGAGTGTTTGGCATCAGGTGTTCAGTCTCTCGTACACTTACCTCCACTTTCCCTCTTTATCCTTTTTATAGACCCTTATTTAGCCTCTCTCACACAGCCGTTTCCACTATCTGTGTATGTTTTGATTTTCTATATTACATCAGCCTGAGGGCACATTGATGGACTTGGATAAGAGCAAACTGTGTTTATGTGTGTGTGTGTGTGTTTAAACACTTGGACGCAAACATGACACACACACACAGTACAGTTATGCATACAGCTGTCTGTCATGAATGCTCCCTGGGGATAAAAATATCTGCGGCATCAAATCAAACTCTCATAACTTCCTGACGCATGTCATGACCGCAGGGGAGTGTACTTCATTTGTTTTATGGTATTGAACTTTAGCTGGAGAGATGGAAAGTCAGTTTCATATATGTTCCATGTCTCATTCCCCATGGTTCCATCACTAGTTTATAGTTTAATGCACTTTTATACATCCATCTTCTGTTGGTGCGTTTAAATAGGGAAATGTGTTCAGTGGTTTTACGGCACAAAACTGGAGAGTGGATCATTTTTCCAAGTTGTACTTAGACTTTACTTTTCCCAGAGATTCTAGGAAAAGTAAAGCCGGTGGAAACAAAAATAGCATTTCTCAGAGTATTTTCAATTTTGAGAAAGACTCACCACAAAATCTTAACTAGTGTGAGAGAGAAGCTACCAATTTTCTCCACCGTTGAATTTCCATTTTTAGGACTTTAATTTGTCCTACTAACGAAAAAGCTGTCTTCATTTGTGACTTAATTACCTGTTGTTACCAGGCAACCTTTACTTTGGTTTGTCATTGCTATAGTGAGGAAAATGACCAAAGAAATTCCATTTTTCGTTTTACACACATTTGTCAAGATGCTGCTAATGATGATGCAAAACAGTGAGGCTTAAAAACAACAACTAATCACTGTTCCTCTTTCTCTCCATTTCTAGATGCCAGGCCTTTTGTCCAGTCCTGTGTGTCTGACAGTCATCTGGTTTCTGTCCTGGTCGCTGCATCCTAGTTGTGCTCAGATTCGGACTGATGAAGGTAAAACACACACATACACACTCTAAAAATGCGAATAACAAAAATGACAATTGTCCAATGC